>JAYESA010000012.1:161514179-161686679 GCA_036927795.1 Iris macrosiphon
AATCATAAAAGCTAATATGCCAAAGATATATCAGGTGAATATATAAAAGGTACGTAAATGTACAACTATCAACTGTTCCAGAATATACATCCACGACGTCCAAAGACGGAGGGAATAAAAATCCAGAAACAAGGGCTAACATATGCCCTTGGCTAAATACCACAAAATGAAAGTACAAAAGAACGTGGGAGATAAAGGTAACCCACTCGCAAGTCCATGTCAAAGTCCTCTGAGTGCGATCCATCCGGAGAAGAAGATGGTAGATCCTCGTGCTCAACTATGGAACCTGGCTATGCAAAACCAGTGGGATCAAAAATCCTAAATAGCAAGTACCACAAGGAAGTCTGAGGTGAACGGCAAAACCCACAAAAAAACAACAAAGATAATAAATAGATACGGACCGAGACTCATGCGGTACCGATGCATTTATCTTGGAAATACAGAAGACTAAATAAAAGCTGAACAAATTGCTATAGAGAAAGATAAATCGACAAGTAATAAGGAAGCTTAGGAACTACTCGAAATCAGAGCCACAACTCTTAAATCAAATAAGGATCGGGGTTGCAGATCTTTTTTCGAGCAGAACATAGCCCATGGCCGCTCCCCGACACAAAGAATAAAAAGCGAGCATATAAAGTAGCACACAACCAAAAGAGCATGGCCAATTATTTCATACACTTGCTACAAATTAACTATCTAGGGTTATCACAAGTCCTAGTTACTAACATATAAAATTTGAGGATCTTCGTTACCATCTACGCTGTAGATACTCATGCGGCCAAGGGGGCGACGACTTATAAAAGAAAAATAATATATCACAAACAACCATGAAGAACAACTTATGGCACAAAACAGAAACAAACAACTATCTCCCTACTGAAGAACATCTCAAAACATGAAACTGGTACAACTTATGACTCAAGATATAAATGGTCAGTAGTGCCATCTATCACGTCCCAATTTCTGCAGAATCGTAATTCGTCCCCCGGGGCGTGATGCCGTGCGAGCATAAGGCGCACTCGCACAAGGCCTAGCATATATATATATATATATATATATATATATATATATATATATATATATATATATATATATATATATATAAACACAACAACTGAGTGCGGAAGATAAAGAACACACATTGAAACGAAGAAAAGTTCTTTTTATTGATAATATAAATCTTTATTAGAAACTCTTGACTCAAAAGTAAGGGGTTCCGCGTGGGCTTACAAGATAGACGCAAAATGAGATAGTCGTTCCATACATTACATCCCGTACTAGAACTTCAAAAGATAATAGATCTTCATGCGAAGCTATCGCCTTGCCTCGGAGCTGCATAAAGTGTGTGCACGAGCTCCGGGATGATTTGTACAAGCGCTCCAAAATCATGAACACGAGTGGCCAAAGTTGGTAGAATGGTTGGGAAAAGCTTCAGCTTCTCGTCGTGTCGCTTTGGCTCGAGGAACGTGCTGCAACAAGGGTCAGTACTTTAAAAAGTACCGGTGAGGGTGAGCTAACCCAACTCTTCTAAATCGACATAGTATTCAAGTGATGCCGCATACAAGTTATTATTGTGGTCATTCTATCTTGTCTTAGTTTAAGTTACAATATGCAATATTTATAGAATGACTGAAATAAATATGCCACCATTCGGTGACTTTACCTGCTCTGTTTGAATCACTTACACAACTTACCATGTCCTACTCTGCCATTAAGACATAAGATTGTTGCACAGTTTAAATATACATAGCGGGTTACTAGCACCACATGCCATATTGGACCGTAGTGGGGTTAGACAGCGGTCCTTACAGCATGGGCAGTGAGCCCCGCTGCAAGTTCCCGAATTACCCCTGCTATCCGAGTTTTGCCTAGGTTGAATCGGTCCCAGTGCCCTGATGACCGTTCGCGGAGACTAAAACATGTGCACAAGTTGTCTATGAGCATACACTATTTTAACACTAAGTTATCATACTAAGATGTAAACTCTCTCGACCAAATTTAGGTCTACTCGACTTAGAGAGAGATTAGCATTATTTTGGAGCCATTTAGAATTAGAACATGGTGTTTAAATTAATATACAAAATTTTGTATCACTTGGTGCACCTTACCGTTATTTCAATATTTGGAGCGCTACTCTAGCTTTTGCTTTCAAACAAATTTTACACACTTGTCCTAGACGTACCAGCCTTCAATTTTGATCTTTGTGTAACTCATAAATACCCTCTCTTTTGCTTTATTTTAGTCACACAATATTCGTTATAAATATCTATTTTTAAATCTAAATAAATTCAAATTTGCATCTTTGTCCGTGCCAATCGAAATTGGAGACACAATCTTGACCCATTTTGTCCAACCCAATTTATGACAATAATCTACTCTGAGTCTACTATGTCCATGACACATATTCCATCCAATTTAAATCCTATGCACTTCTAATTAATTAAAGAACACCATTGACACTAATTTTAACTTAATTAGTGCAATGACTCAACCTAACCCAAAATTAGACCCAACACCAACCCAAATCCCCACTCACACTCTCATGGTTCATAGAAAATACCATACACCAATTTTTTCTACTACAACACACCAAACATGATAATTTTTCTTATCTAATCATAATTCTCCTTTTCTTGTGCAATTTCTAAACTGTTGGGGGCCTTTGTGCAAATAAACAACTAGGTGTCCATCTCCCATTGGAGCAAAATAATGAAGAAAGCCTTCTTGCATGCTTTAACCGGTCACACCCTCCATTTCCCCTCATTTTTGTATGGTACTATGCAACACTTTACACCCACACTTAATCCCAACCCTCCATTCAAATTTAAACTCAATTCTACCACTCATTCTCTCATGACAAGCCTTCCCACATCCCTAGAAATATGGGGAGGTAGCCGGCCCTAATCCCCAAGCTCCTACTCCCTCTCTCCTTCATTAATACTCTCCCCCCCCTCAAAATTTTCAGCCGCCACCATCACCTCCCCTCAAAAGAAATCGATCATCACCACCCTCACCATCCTCTCTTTACTTCCCTCCCTCCCCTAGCAGCCGACCACTACCCGAGCTCCCCTCCTCCTCTATCCGACCACAAACACCATCACCTCAACCTCCTCCCTAGCCTGTCGGACCACCCACAACCACCTCCATCTCATCCCAATCACAACAGCCACCACAACCACCATCACCTCCATCCGACCACAACCACCATCACCTCCATCCGACCACAACCACCATCACCCCGACCTCCTCCAACACAGCTGCCACCGCCACCTTCCCGACCTCCACACCACTGTCACCTCCACCTCGACCGCCACCCGACCACCTCCTCACCATCTCCACGACCACCTGGAGAGAAGCCGACCACCGCCACCTTCCCGACCTCCTCCTACTCCAACTCGACCTCCACCGCCATCATTCACCACCACCATCATTCACCACCACCCGAGCTCCCCTCTCCCCTCTAACACCCGACTACCAACATTCCCATCTCCTCCTTCCTTTCATCGACAGCCAACCATCATCACCTCACCACAACCACCACCTCCCTCATGACCATCAGCCACCACCATCTCCCCCTCCCTTGGCAAGCCGCTGCCGCTGCTGCTACATGCCGCTGCAGCTGCTGCAAGTTGCTGCTGCTGCGGTGCTGTCTTGTCCCGCCGGAGCACCCTCCCAACCGTCGGAGACAGGCCGACCACGGGCCAGCATGCCTAGCACTCCCCCCTTCCTTTTCAAGTTAACCCTAGGTACATTCATCTCTTCCTCCTTCTTCATATTTTTGTTGTTGTTGCATGAGAACCCATATATATTAACCCCTATTAACTCTATGTTACAAAATTTCAGAATATGTATTTCTGTGGGAATGATATTTAGTGATATTATTCATGCATAAGTTAGGTTGTCTAGTATGACACTTGTAGTTGTGTTGTATCTAGATTCTTAGACTAGTTTATCATATATACACCTTAACCTAATAGTTAGGACACATGAATAGTGTTACACAATATTTGGAGTTATAAACACGTATTAGTAGCATAGTAGCTAGCTGGCTTGTTGTGCACAATATTTGAGGATATTTTACATACTTGTGCATGGAGACATAGAGGGTTAACACTATCAAACTTGTGTTGGAGAACAACTTAGCACCTACATGAACCTTAGTTATGACCTTGGTTGTAATATTTGAGAAATGTACATTTAGAGGGACTTGACACTTGTGCATTTTTAGACTCTTGCACGCTCGACCCTTCTAGTTGACCTGGTTATAACCCCTACTTGCGTTAGCTTCTAAGTGCAGTGTAGATGTAATTTTGTGCGTATACTAGTATGATGACTGATTGTTATTATATTATATTATATATATGATCGTTGGATCTTTCAGACGATGCTTCGGGAGCAGGACTTTGTCATTCGCAGCTTGAGGATTCAGGCAAGTATACCTTGCCTTATTTACTGTTTAATTCAAGTTTTTAAATATTGCATGATATGTTGCTGCAAATATTATTTATAACTGTACGCGTCCGAGAATGACTCGGGTGCAGTCGACGATTGCGTCGATGTGTCGTGTATTGACTTAGTACACTAGCAGACTCACCTACTGTTGTAGAGATATTATGATATCTTTCAAGACCCTGACACTTCTTACACTCTTCACGATGACAAATTCATGTTGGGATACGAGTTGGCATACCCGACTAGCTATCGGTGCGTGTGACACTAATCACGGTTTAGTGCGTAGTCAGGTTAGTCTAGTTATTTGAGACCTGGCATGTTAGTTACGTAGTATGCACGTCGTGTATTCGACTTGTATATTTGCATTGGACGGGGAGGACAACTGGTAGGAATATGGGATACACATATTGGAATCCGTAGCGTCCAGAGGAGCCACGAATCCAATGACCCCCTTTATTTAGATACTGCGTTCTTTGGAGCGTTACGGACGTATATATATATATATATATATATATATATATATATATATATATATATATATATATATATATCGTTCTTCGGAATGATGGACGTTACATATGCAGATACCACGCTCTTCGGAGTGTTGGACGTTATGCCTAGACCTACCCATACGTACCAAGGTTGTCCTTATATTGCATTCACTTAGATGGTTAGTTCATCCCCCTTACTTATTCAGTATTTATATTCAGCATATATTTTTGTATCTTGTTACGTCCCTCTGAGGACCTGGTTTCCTTCCAGATTTGGATGAGGCGTACTATCTGACCGTGTACGGCCCGGACAGGAGGCGAGATACTCGACTGAGGAGGATCTTGAGGTGTTACCTTTGGAGTTTTCCTGATTACTGGTAGGCCTTCCTCCTATGGCTGGAGCATCTTTATCTAGTTAGTCTATGTTCTAGTCTAGTATTCTTATCTGTCCTTCCGTACTCTTATTTCAGTATTGTATTCAGTGGATTTATTCCCATTAGACTTATTTGGGTTGTATTATGACATTCAGACTCCGCACTTATTTTTAGTATTTATTTTAGCACTTCTTATTTATATTCTGTGGATGAGATTAGGTATTTACCTGCTATATGTTAGCATATTAGACTTGATAGTATTTTAGGACAACGTAGCATGCTTCGTCGGGTCCATTAAATTGGAAAATTCTTCGTAGTCGTATTAGCTGGCCATTGCTATATGGCCTAGTCCCGTATTTTGGAACTGGGGCATGACATGTCGAGAAATCAGAAGGAAATAAGCTACTCTAGCACATTACGATGGCATACTCTATCTGTCCAAGTGATCATATTGTAAACTATATAGTACTTATTGCACACTTATAGATGAATAAGTTCTAGATTCAACTGAAATATAAAATAGATACATGCATAGCGGACAAGCACGCAATAATATGATCGTTCAATAATTTTGTGTGACAAGCATCAAGTTTTTCCAACTTTACTACTTAATATCTTGACTCGGTTATTATTATTATGGTATCGTTGATCGGAACGTACAAACGAGTCAGATTATTAAGAGTGAGAACTTGGAAGAATGGAGCTAATCGAAAGTAAGGCCACTAACAAGTTGGTGAATCGGGAGAGAGAAATGGGAGATTTTTAAGACTCTGTCTGTGCGTCGCCTACACAATCACCTACACGCAGCAACAGATGATCAATATCTCTTGTCTCGATCTCCCAAAGTTTGATACGAAATACGAAGTTCAACAAACGAAGACAATAAAATCCATCAAAATCTTTCAAGAAAATGTAAGTTACAAAACAAACAAGAAAGCAACCAAGCGGCATTGAAAACGGACAAAGAAACCAGCGCAACGGAAAGGCCCATCGTGACTCTGTGTCACGCCCCAGTCCCAAAAATACGTAGGACTAGGACACGTAAGCATGCCAGCCGCATGAATATGGTAACTCCAATATATGGAAACCAAATCCACACGTACGCTGAAATATGAATATCAAATCCACAAGTGGTATAAAACATATGTCACAAGTCACAGGGTATACTCTAGATCTCATCCACAGAAAATCAATATAAACAAATAACCATCATCTATATAACTAGATCTCAATATAAGTAGCTAAGGATGATAGTTGGATGAAAACAAATCCACTACCAACTCGAATGGAAAAGTATATACAATATAAGTACAATACCACAACACAATATAAGAATACCAGCTATCAATCATAGCTCGAAGAGAAGACATCCTCGGATCACAAGTAATCATCCAAATCTGCGATCCTGCAAATACTCAAGAACAGATACACCTGGCAGAGGACCAGGTCCTCAGAGGGATGTAACAAGATACAGAAAATACGAGCCAATTTGAGTACAGTAAACATGCATAATATTTGAAAATAAATAAGTACGCTGTACAAGACAATCTATATGAATGCAAATAAGGACAACTTTTCGACGTATGGGCAAGGGTAGGCTACTCGATCTAATCCTCACAACTCATGCACTCGTCCATGAACATCATCAGCCGACATACCGCGGGGGTAGCGACCCTCGTGACTCCATCAATCGACATACCGCGGGGGTAGCGACCATCGGACACGACCACGATAGAGCGTGCTAGTGACTACGGTGTTACCGGAGTGGTTAAAGCCCATACGCCTACTGATTGTCCTCTCATGATACTAAGTGGCAAGTGTGTGTCAACATATCTAATATATATAGTAATGACTGAACTAACTACACATGCAATGACTATAACTGAACGAAACTACACAGGCAATGACTAAACAGAAATATAAATAGCATGCAAAGTACTGTAAACAATTTGGCAAGGTATCTTGCCTGGTAAGGAAGCTGCGATGTACCAATAACCTGCTCCAGAAGTCGCAGAACAAATCCAATATCCTATGTATTACAAATTTATCACGTCAAAAGATAATTTATTTTAATTTATTTAATTCTAGAATAATTACTCTAAAATCCTATTTTAATCTTATTATTCTTATTTTTATGTTAATTCCTAAATTTTGCTAAAGAAACTGAATTTTATCAACTCGAGACTCATGGCACGCAAATCGAGGCGATCTATTGACCGAAAAGTCAACCGACACAAACTCAACTTTCATGCATGATTTCCTGTAGATTTCAGCGTCAAAAATATGCTGGAATTTATGGCTCATCCAAATTTAAATTCGTTTGGGAATTATGGCACATACAAATTTTGTATTGTGCACCGATGGTTAAATTCTAACCTAGAAGTTCTATAGAATTAACAGTATATAAATACTTAGAATTAAATTTTGGGAAAAACATATGTCAATTATCTAGACATTAGGTTTCCGAAAATTTAAACGGTTCATGATTCTGATTCCTGGTTCTCCCGAAATCGCGAAAACATTGAAACACGTCTATTTTCGGACATGCTGTGCTCTACGAATTTTCCAGAATTTAATACTCATAATTTCGAAAAAAAATTTATATAATCAGAAAGCTAACCTCAATATCGTTCTAACAAAAAAAAACTAGGCCTCGTTTGGAGTCCGAAGCTATGCGCAATGGCTTCTGGAAGATGAAGAAACCCTAGATGACAATTCTCCAAAAATCACCTGAAGAAAAACCCTAGAAATTAATATCTAAACTATTATATATATAGAGGAGAGAGAGAACAGCCGCGGCTCAGATAGCGCCACGTGGCAGCCATCCGACGCTGACCGCTCAGATCTAACGGTTTGGGTTCGCTGCGGCTCGGCTCAGCTGAGTCCGAGTCGAACTCTGACTCGGCTCGGCTCGAGGTGGCTCGGCTCGGCTCGCACCCACTCAACAGTCATTGACAGACGGGCCCGACACTGTTCACTGCTGGAGGCTGACAGGTGGGCCCCCTGTTTGCTGACTGGGCAGAATTAATTACTTTTTGGGTTTTCTTTTTCAAAAATTAGTTTTTAATTCAGTTTTTCATAATTAACTCAAAATAAATGCTAAAAATAATCAGAAAATTTCCAAAAAATTCTAGAAAATATATTTTATTATTTAGAACCTAAAATAAAAGTTTGGGATATTTTTAATTAAGTTTGAACATAAAATAAATTCTTCAAAGTCCTAGAAAATTAGTGTTTCTAGTTTTTAATTAACTAAAAATTATGGAAAAATCCCAATAATCTAAAATAGCCTAAAAATAATTCTAAATAAATATTTATATAAGTAAATATACTAAAACAAATTATTTTCTAATTAACTAAGAGAATGCTCTAAATAACTTCAACATCTATAATAAATATAATAATATAAAATATACACAAAATACCTATTTTGGGTGAGGGAGTTTACAATCTACCCAACTTAAAAAATTTTTGTCCTCGAAATTAAAATAAGGCATAATTTGTTAAATCCTTCACATTCGTACATAAGGTACGTCAATCGCAATCTCTTCCAAAAATTTAAATAACAAAATCTATTCAAATCTATCGCGATCACTTCAAAATTAAGATAACCACTGTTTAAATCAAAATTCAACCTGTCGTAATCTCTCCTCGATTTTTAAATAATCAACATCCAAATCTAACTCAAGTCTATATGACATCCCACATCAAAATTTATATCACAATTTCCAACTATCATAATCTCCTCTAGACTTTGAACAATAAATAATTCTAATCAAATCTTATTCCTATTCTCAACCTAAGATTTTTGTACTCTTCAAATATTTAAACTCAATTTACATCCTCAATATTTCAAATAGGTGACCCAACAATCAAAATTGAACTTTTTAATTCAAATCATCAAATTGTAAAATTTAAATCTAATTCACCAATTGTTCAAGTCTAAAATTCTATATTTATCCTCAAAATTTAAATCGATGATTCATCCTTCAATATTCAAAATTTAAATCATGTGCTCAAAGTATAAATATTTGGTCCGCAATATCAAGATTTTAAAATTCGTTAAATCCTCATTATCTTAATCCTTCTTTTAAAATTCTCCACATTTAAAAGGACTTAATCTCTCAATCTAATCCTACTTGATCACAATCTAAAAGAATTCTCCTCAAGTTTAATAATGCAATTTCTACCCAACTTAGAATTTACCCATCTATCACATAAGGCTCTTACATTTAAGAAAAATATTCCTCAATTTATTTTCTCATGTCATTCAATCCTCAAAACTTTAACACCAATTATATCATATGTGATATGCCCTTAATCAATTATGAAAGATAGTCACCAAATAATGTGATTGGCCTATGGGGTATATCTTGTACTATCCGTGTATCACTTATTTCCAAGCACGAGATTTCATCTTTCCGAAATAAGGAAAGACGGAAAGCAATGGAAAAGAGTTCAAGGAGGGGTAATAGAATGGAAGTATGAGAATCAAAGCGTTTAAAGAATTCAAATGGGAATTGTCAAGACAGTTGTGGATTGAAATCTTAATTTGGTAATTTTCTATTCGCATGCTCACATCGGTGCAGTTATGTACTTGATATGATATGCTTTGTCGTATCTAGAGGGTAAGTATATTTGTCTACTGGTCAACTATACATCTCAATCCACGTAAAATACTATTGCGAAGGGCGAATTAAGCGCATTATGGCTAGCTAGACCATAATACACTGATTCTGATTAGACAATTTGTATTAGTGTGGTTGATCAGGTCCCAATAACACATATGTCATGAACAAGCTCGATATAAGATTAAGCTTGCAAAAACTAGGCTATAATAGCATCATAATTCAAGGTAGCACAGAAAATATAACGCTGGATTATGATGTGAGAAGTTACAAAATAATTCAAGTTCGCAAAAGCAAAAACAACATAAGCAATAATAATAAAAGACTCTACAATCTCTACAGTTATCATACAACCTCCTTATCTAAGTCGCTAGTCGACCAAATAGGGCAAGGACCTCTAAATTCTATGGTCTGAATAAACACTGTCGTCTTTTGCTAGCATGCGATAAATATCATTCGGTTACACTTCAATTAATAGGTCAAAAGACTATGTGATACTAGGTGTCAAACACTATGGTAAAACTTCTAACTCTAGTAGCGTCTATACTACCCTCACGTCCTCATAATACATCAAGGGGTAATAGTAAACCAATCTATAGATAAGGAATTCTAGGGTTCACTAGATATTCTAAACTTAGTGGTGTGTCTATATTCTCGTTGTATTCTTAATATGTGTGCTACCATAATTATCATCATAATAATAGGGGTTCCTATATTCTAGCAGAAGGCTATTCTCAAAGAACTATTAGGGAAGTACATGAATCAAGCAGGATGCAATTATTCGAATAGAATAGAGAGGAGGAAGATGAATCATAGTCAATTATGGATGAGATCCTATACTCTAGTCCTAGGTGCAGGCTTGTTCGGTACAGTAACGTAACCGAGACAATATGCTCTCGACCTGCATGGGCTACCACAAAAACATGTCACGCCCCAGTCCCAAAAATACGTAGGACTAGGACACGTAAGCATGCCAGCCGCATGAATATGGAAACTCCAATATATGGAAACCAAATCCACACGTACGCTAAAATATGAATATCAAATCCACAAGTAGTATAAAACATATGTCACAAGTCACAGGGTATACTCTAGATCTCATCCACAGAAAATCAATATAAACAAATAACCATCATCTATATAACTAGATCTCAATATAAGTAGCTAAGGATGATAGTTGGATGGAAACAAATCCACTACCAACTCGAATGGAAAAGTATATACAATATAAGTACAATACCACAACACAATATAAGAATACCAGCTATCAATCACAGCTCGAAGAGAAGACATCCTCGGATCACAAGTAATCATCCAAATCTGCGATCCTGCAAATACTCAAGAACAGATACACCTGGCAGAGGACCAGGTCCTCAGAGGGACGTAACAAGATACAGAAAATACGAGCCAATTTGAGTACAGTAAACATGCATAATATTTGAAAATAAATAAGTACGCTGTATAAGACAATCTATATGAATGCAAATGAGGACAACTTTTCGACGTATGGGCAATGGTAGGCTACTCGATCTAATCCTCACAACTCATGCACTCGTCCATGAACATCATCAGCCGACATACCGCGGGGGTAGCGACCCTCGTGACTCCATCAATCGACATACCGCGGGGGTAGCGACCTCGGACACGACCACCATAGAGCGTGCTAGTGACTACGGTGTTACCAGAGTGGTTAAAGCCCATACGCCTACTGATTGTCCTCTCATGATACTAAGTGGCAAGTGTGTGTCAACATATCTAATATATATAGTAATGACTGAACTAACTACACATGCAATGACTATAACTGAACGAAACTACACAGGCAATGACTAAAAAGAAATATAAATAGCATACAAAGTACTGTAAACAATTTGGCAAGGTATCTTGCCTGGTAAGGAAGCTGCGATGTACCAATAACCTGCTCCAGAAGTCGCGCAGAACAAATCCAATATCCTATGTATTACAAATTTATCACGTCAAAAGATAATTTATTTTAATTTATTTAATTCTGGAATAATTACTCTAAAATCCTATTTTAATCTTATTATTCTGATTTTTATGTTAATTCCTAAATTTTGTCCAAAGAAACTAAATTTTATCAACTCGAGACTCATGGCACGCAAATCGAGGCAATCTGTTGACCAAAAAGTCAACCGACACAAACTCAACTTTCATGCATGATTTCTTGTAGATTTCAGCGTCAAAAATATGCTAGAATTTATGGCTCGTCCAAATTTAAATTCGTTTGGGAATTATGGCACATACAAATTTTTTATTGTGCACCGATGGTTAAATTCTAACCTAGAAGTTCTATAGAATTAACAGTATATAAATACTTCGAATTAAATTCTGGGAAAAACATATGTCAATTATCTAGATATTAGGTTTCCGAAACTTTAAACGGTTCATGATTCTGATTCCTGGTTCTCCCGGAATCGCGAAAACATTGAAACACGTCCATTTTCGGACATGCTGTGCTCTACGAATTTTCCAGAATTTAATACTCATAATTTCGAAAAATAATTTATATAATCAGAAAGCTAACCTCAATATCGTTCTAACAAAAAAAGACTAGGCCTCGTTTGGAGTCCGGAGCTATGCGCAATGGCTTCTGGAAGATGAAGGAACCCTAGATGACAATTCTCCAAAAATCGGCTGAAGAAAAACCCTAGAAATTAATATCTAAACTATTATATATATAGAGGAGAGAGAGAGAAGCCGCGGCTCAGATAGCGCCATGTGGCAGCCATCCGATGCTGCCCGCTCAGATCTAACGGTTTGGGTTCGCTGCGGCTCGGCTCAGCTGAGTCCGAGTCGAACTCTGACTCGGCTCGGCTCGAGGTGGCTCGGCTCGGCTCGCACCCACTCAGCAGTCACTGACAGGCGGGCCCGGCACTGTTCACTACTGGAGGCTGACAGGTGGGCCCCCTGTTTGCTGACTGGGCAGAATTAATTACTTTTTGGGTTTTCTTTTTTAGAAATTAGTTTTTAATTCAGTTTTTCATAATTAACTCAAAATAAATGCTAAAAATAATCAAAAAATTCCCAAAAAATTCTAGAAAATATATTTTATTATTTAGAACCTAAAATAAAAGTTTGGGATATTTTTAATTAAGTTTGAACATAAAATAAATTCTTCAAAGTCCTAGAAAATTAGTGTTTCTAGTTTTTAATTAACTAAAAATTATGGAAAAATCCCAATAATCTAAAATAGCCTAAAAATAATTCTAAATAAATATTTATATAAGTAAATATACTAAAACAAATTATTTTCTAATTAACTAAGAGAATGCTCTAAATAACTTTAACATCTATAATAAATATAATAATATAAAATATACACAAAATACCTATTTTGGGTGAGGGAGTTTACACTCTGCCATCGAGTCTTTCCTTGAGGCACGATCTGCTGAATGTGGGACTTGATTCCGAAGAAACCAATCTATAACGAGGGAAGGATCTTGATTCAATCTGTCTCGATCGAACGATACCAAGTATTTCTTAGTCGCGCTTCCCGAACAAAGGGAACGGGGACTACATCTTAACCAACTAATAAAATTTTTGTCCTTTTAACTTATGAATTGAACCTACCCCTAAGAAAAAAATAAGGAAAACTTTTCTTTCATGTCTGATTCGAGTTCCCAAGTTGACTCTTCGACCGCATGGTTCCGACAGAGTACGTGCACGAGCAGGACTGAACAATTTCGGAGCTGCTTCTCTTTTCGATCCAAGATCAGAACAGGTGCTTCGACATACGACAAGTCTGCCTGTAGATCCAGCTGATCAAAATCTACCACGTGGCTTGAATCATGCACGTACTTTCTAATCTATGATACATAAAAAATATCATGCACGTCTGACAGTGCAGGTGGTAATGCAATTTGATAGGCAACTGGAGCGACCCGCTTGAGGACTTCGAACGGGCCAACAAATCTTGGACTTAACTTTCCCTTTTCTCCAAATTACGTAACTTCTCGCATCGGCCTAACCTTGAGAAACATGTGATCACCAGCTGTAAATTCAAGGGGCCGTCTGTGGATGTCCACATAACTCTTTTGTCTGCTTCTCTCGGATCAGTCGAGCCTTTTGAACGGTCTGCTTTACTAGCTCCGTGAAGAGGATCTATCGCTAGCCAATTTTATCCCAACAGATAGGCGATCTGCACTTTCACCCATATAAAGTCTTCTACGGAGCCATCTGAATGCTGGACTGGTAACTATTATTGTGTGCAAATTCTGCCAACGGTAGATAGACGTCCCAACTTGACTTTGAGTCGATTGCACAAAGGCGTAGCATATCTCCAAGGATCTAGTTCACCCGCTCTGTTTGACCATCGGTGTGAGGATGGTACGCTGAACTGAAATTCAACTTGGCCTACTTACCTGACTGAAGGCTTTTCCAGAATCATGATAAGAACTGTCTGTCCCGATCTGAAATGATAGACACTAGCACACCGTATAGTCGAACTATCTCATCAATGTATATCTGAGCCAGGTGATCGATGCTCCAAGTAACTTTGATGGCAATAAAGTGCGCTGACTTGCTTAATCAGTCGATGATAATCCAGATGACGTCGTTTTCCCGTTGCGTCCTTGGCAAGCCAATAATAAAGTCTATCGTGATATGGTCCCATTTCTACTCTGGGATAGCAAGGTTCTGCATCTCTCTGCCCGACCTCTTGTGCTCGGCCTTTACCCTCTGACAAGATAAGCATTGTGACACAAAGAGCGCCACATCTTTCTTCATATCGTGCCACTAAAAGATCGTGCGGAGGTCCTGATACATCTTCATACTTCACGGATGTGATACATAGGCCACATAGTGAGCTTCCGTGAGGATCTCCTTTCTGAGTTCTCCATCGTTGGGTACGCATAGACTTCCTCTTACCCCCAATGTTTCGCTTTTATCTACTGCTAAGTC
The DNA here is from genome assembly GCA_036927795.1 of Iris macrosiphon. Lineage (NCBI taxonomy): Eukaryota > Viridiplantae > Streptophyta > Magnoliopsida > Asparagales > Iridaceae > Iris > Iris macrosiphon. The sequence continues at coordinate 161,529,045 of JAYESA010000012.1, forward strand.
GATCGCCTTTTTTGCCGAATTCGCTCACGCATATTCAACAAGAATGGGTCGTTCATTTGTCACACCCCAGTCCCAAAATACTAAGGGACTAGTCACGTGACAATGGCCAGTAGCACAACTCCAATGGACAAACCCAATTTAATAGACCCGTTAGAGTACACTTAAGCTATAATACATCTAAAATGGTCTAAAAATACCTGCCACAATTTATATATATAATCTCATCCACAATAAGTAACGAAATCACAAAGAGACAAGTCCAGTCACAATAATATAAAATGGTCTGTCCAAACAAAGCAATATAAATAATGCCAAGGGAAATAACCCATCATCAAAATGGAAAGAAAAATAACTCCAAGTACAATATTCAGAAGTCACTACAAGATCAAATATCTAAGAACACTAAGCATAATAAATAAATAGTGAGAATACTGTGTTCTCAAGAGAAGTCCTTTGGAACAACCTCGTCCTCTGCAACCTGTACGTTTCTAATAGCAGCACATGTCCCATAAACGTCGGGATAGTTCTCCTCATCTACACCTGGTAACATAATCTGGATCTAGGTTCTCAGGGGATATAGCAAGGTATAATAAACCCTCAAGCCAAATGAAATACAGTAAGTAAAAGTAGATCCTTAGGACAAGCTATGTAACCAACTAAGTGAAATACAAATGAGAGCATCACTAGTACCCAGGCTGAGACCACTACAGGCTCTGTGTCGGGGAACCCATAGTGCCAAGTAGTATCTCGTAGGGCCAATAAATATACCAAGAGACTCAAGCACCTCCAGTAACATAATATATATATATATATATAAACAAACATAATCAGCCTATATTATGGTGCGTCTCTTTCCACCCAATGTAACCTCACGTCTCATCTCCACGATGTCTCATGTCCATAACACGCAATACCATGACCTCTAGCTAGTACAATGATATATATATATATATATATATATATATATATATATATATATATATATATATATATATATATATATATATATATATATATATAATATGCAAGTCTTATATCACGAATCTTGTAAGCCTATACAGAATCTCCATGAATAATCTCAAGAAAGATTCTGTCACATAAAATAGTGTCAAGTATCATACGGTCTGGTGTACTTTGTAAAGCAAGCACGTAAAATATGATCGTGGAATAATCTCTCTAAGTGACGTTACACGACTCCGTGCACGGCGTCGACACCCGAATCTTGTTCGGACGCTAACTAATATCTCACGGTCCTAGGTTGAGCAGGCACATCACAAGAATATATATATATATATATATATATATATATATATATATATATATATATATATATATGGAAAGAAAAACAAGCAGATAATATAATAGGATCTACTGCAAGTTTGGTAAGGTACACTTGCCTGGATCCTGAACTCCGTCAACTGCTCCTGGAAAAATAGAATCTGCAAGTATGCCTCCGGATGCTGAAACAAACATCACCAATATTCTCAGAATACTTAAAATAGCTTGGATTGACTATCTATAAGTCAAATTTGGACACAGAGACAAAATTGGTAGTTTTGAGTCAAAGCGGGGTCCACACGTGGCCCACTTCGCACCAAAAAATATGCTAGAGAAAAACTTCTCCAAATTTGTCAAACTTAGTGTCTAGGAGTCCAAAACGATGATACGAACCCAACGGAACATCCAGAACTGGATTTTGATGAGTCGATCATAAAATCGTCCGTCATGTGTAACCGTGGGCCTATGAAACGATATTTCGTCAACATTATCAGAATCGAACCAAACTTAGGTCACAGAACTAGTGTAACGCTGCGAATCCAATGACACAAGTTTCGTTACGAACCGACAAGTACACACGAAGTCCAATACGGTATTTTCGGCGGATACACGTTGATTTCGGCGTGCACACACGTTCAAATCAAATTTTGCGAATGTCCACACGTCCGCGTTCACGTTACGCACCATTCGGTACAATTTGCACATGACAACGTGGCCTTGTTTGGCGGGATGCACCCCCGTATCAGAGAATTTTGGTTCTTTGAAAACTAGTTTTTTCCTTATTTCCAATACAGAATAAATTAAAATTAAAACAGAAATAAATTAAACTATTTGAAAGAATATTATCTTGGTTATGTTGTCGTTACACAAGAAAAAGAATAACTCAGTTTGGCTTCGCGGGTTGAGAGTTATAGCCCTCAAAATATAGGTGTTTGAATTTTGAAATTGTTCAAAATGCAGGTTTTTGGACCAACTTTCGGTTCGAATTTCTCCTAATATAGATCATCCAAATTCAAACTTCTTGAAGGGGTTGATGGACTTCATATTGCGAATGCATACGGATAGAAACCTCAATAAATACTTGAGCGAGGAGGGCGTACACGTACCTTGAAGTGGGGCTCGCGAAACGGGTCTGCACGTGCACGTGGATGTTGTACGGTTCCACCGCGGTGGACGGCGACGGCGTGACGGGGTCCGACGGTCGCTGGGGACGTGGTAGGGTGGTGATCGTCTGGCAGGCGATGGAGGCGGTGGTGTTGATTTCTGAGTTAGGGTTAGGGTTAAGTTGCTAACGTATGTATATATATGTATGCATATATATGAGAATGAGGGGGACTTACGCGGGTTGGGGTCTGCTCCTGTACGCGGATATGGGTCTTCTGTGTACGGGTCGGGTAGGATTAGTTAGGTTTTGTTTTCTTTTATTTCATTTTTTTCTTTTCTTTTCTTTACTAATTCTTTTCCTTATTTTATTTATAATTATATATAGAAAATTCTAAAAAATAGTTAGGTACTTGGAAAAAATTCTAGAAATTTATATTTTTTCCAATAAATAATTTACAAAAAAAATCATATCAATTCAAAAAATATTTACTAAATATGAATGAATATTAAATTAGTTAAATAAATCCATAAATTCTATTTTCTACTTAATATTATATTGGAAGCTTGTGGGGGTTCGAATAACGTAACTCGAGCGTCATGTATGTAATAGGACCAGTTAGGCTCATAGTATGGATTTAGTTGGAAGCAATGTGTTGATGTGGCATGTTAAAATCATATGCCACGACAAAAGGGTTAATTAATTATCGTTTTCTCGTAATTGTATCTCGAAAGTTGTGCGACCAAAACAAAGTATGGGATTACGAATTTGTGAGTGACAGTCATGGAAGGAGCCTAATTTGACTCGTCTAAGTCAAGCATGCTAGGTTGGTTGGAAGATAAAGACTAGTGTTGCACTCATGATCTTAAAACCATGTTGGTTAGTTTCCAAAGTATAATTAAATTATCGAATACATATTTAAAATAAAAATAATTAATTATTAATTACTGAACTAACCCTATATAAAAACCAGGGTGCTCACATCGTCTGAGTGGACTTAATCTTTTCTATCAAGCTCTGTTCAAGGAGTAACTGAGATAGTGATCCCCCAATCGGTCTGCCTCAATATCGAATTGGCAGCTCGATGCCCATACTCTCTAATTTCTTTTGTAGCTTGCAGTTGACAGATAGAGATCCTGCAAATACTCGACTCAGCGTATTCGTTACAACATTCCCTTTACCTGGAGAGTAGTTGATCGACAAGTCGTAGTCTTTGATTTGTTTGAGCCAGCATCTTTGTCATAGGTTAAGGTTCGACTGAGTAAAAAGATACTTAAGGCTCTGGTGATCAGTGAAAATTTGGAAAGCCACACCATAAAGTTAGTGTCACCACAACTTCAGTGCGAACACAATTGTCGTAAGTTCTAGATCATGAGTTGGATAGTTGCGCTCATGCGGCTTCAGTTGTCTTGAAACAAAAGCTATTACCTTGTTTTGTTGCATGAGCACAGATCCCAAGTCCTGACCTGAGGCATCGCTAAATATTTGGAATCATATATTCTCGTTCGACAGTGTAAGTATCGAAGTAGAGACGAGGCACTGCTTTAATTCATGAAATGAAGCTTCACAGTCGGCAGACCACTCAAATGCGACTCCTTTCTGAGTGAGGCGAGTCAAGGACGAAGAAATTTTAGAAAAGTCTTACTGATGAAGGTTTAAATTTTAGAACCGTCTGTAGTATCCCACTAACCCGATAAAGCTTTAAATTTTACTGACTGATGAAGGTTGCTTCCACTCGACGATTGCTTCAACTTTCTTTGGATCGACTGAGATGCCTCCCACAGAAATAATTGCTAAACTTTAACTTCGTCCCTATTGTTGACTGAAGGCTCTCCTAGAAGCATGATAAGAATCATCCATCTCGATCGAAGATAATGGATATGGGCACACCATGGAGTCGAATAATCTCGTTGAGGTAGATCTGCCCCAGACGGTAGGTACTCCAAGTAACTTTGATAGGCAGAAAATCAGTTGACTTGGTGAATCGATCGATGATGACCCAGACAGCATCATTTCTCCGTTGCGTCTTTGGCAAACCAATAATAAAATCCATCATTATGTGTTCTAATTTCTACTTCGGTATAGCAAAGTTTTGCATCTCTCTTCCCAGCTTCTGGTGTTCGATCTTTACTTTCCGACAAGCCATGCATTGCGGCACAAACATTGCCACATTTTTTTTTGCCGTGCCACCCAAATATCGTACGGAGGTCTCGATACATCTTCATGCTTCCTGGATGTGAAGTAAAACTCGCATATTAGACTTCAGTGAGTATCTCCCTTCTAAGGTTTGCATAGTTAGGAATACACTATCTTCCCTTTACCCACATTATTCCATCCGTACTCACCACAAAGTCGATCGCATTTCCTGCTTAGATAAGATTTGGCATCTTCTCTAGGAATATATTATCCTTCTGAGTAGACTTAACTTTCTCCAATAAGTCCGGTTCGAGGCGCAACTGAGCCACCTGTGCCCCTTTTTTTTATCTGATTTGGAGTATATTGTCCAAACTTTCGAGATCCCTTTGCAGCCTGTCATCGATAGCTAAGCTCCCAATAAATACTCGACTCAGTGCATCAGCTACAACGTTGCCCTTGCCCGGTGTATATCTGATCATTAAGTCAAAGTCGCTAAGGAGTTGAAGCCAAGGTCGTTGTCGTAAATTCAAATACTTTTAAGTATAGAGGTGTCACTACCACATTTTCTAGGAGAGAATATTTTGGTTATTTCATAATTAATTAAATATTGTACATGTTAAATAATTATTTATTGTATTATTTAATTATTATTTGATATTAGTTTATTATTTTAGAATTGTGTTAGTGGACCTAACTAGTTTAGATTAGATCCATGGACCAATATTTATAATTAGTTAGAATTGAGCCAAATTAGAAGCCCATTGATTAGGAGGATGATTAATTTAATTAAACCCATTAGACTAGAACCTTTTCTCCTTAATTATTTCTTCATGAGAGGTCCCAAGGGGTATATTGGTCATTACACTTGAGGGAGGGGCTAAGGGGGGCCGACCATTTAAAAGAGAGGGCAAAATTTCTTTCTCCTCTTTTTATTCCAAATATAGATATAGAATTTCTCTCAACCAAATTCCTTCATTCCCACATCAATTTCCTACCAATTTTTTTCCAACTCTTTTTCAAATCACCATTGGAGGCTAGTAGAGCAAGAATCTAGAAGGAGAAAGCAAGGATCTACAAAGAGGAGTAAGGATCTATAAGTTGGAGGCCAATTTTATTAAATTTAGAGGTTGCATTGGGAATCCATCTTTCAATAGGTATAATTCAGTTTTTTCTCTTTAATTAGGTTCTAAATCTTTGTTTTAATTATTAAAAACCACTCCATATGATGAGGCTACCCATAGGAATTGAAATTAGGTTCATAGGAGGCCTATGGAGGAAGTTATAGCGTATTTTGTGTCAATTTTGGGGAAATTCTGAGATTGACACATGTTGTGTTTGTCAATTGGTCAATTAGACCAAATTGATATATGTTTGATTGTGTGTGGCTAGTGCCGTATCCATAATTGGATACGTGTAGGCCGTATCCCAATAATTTAGAGATACGGGTTGATTTGGGGATTTTTCCTCCGACACGAGACTTGGTGCATGTCATATTTTGACACGAACACATAGATGTGTGTTGGACTCTTCATATTATTCATAAATAGTATTTTAGATTTGCTCGTGTCCTTCGGGGTATATTTGGTTGTGTGGTGGATTCGTATCGCAGGCGTATCATAGATCTAGTGTGATACGGGTGCGATGCACTCCACGTGTTTGTTGTATTAGATTTCTAGATCCAATTTCTATTGTTCGTAGCTATTGGTAATATATATATATATATATATATATATATATATATATATATATATATATTATGTGTGTGTGTGTTTGTGTGTGTGTGTGTGTGTGTGTGTGAAGTGTGATTTATATATATACGTATGAGGATGTGTTACTTAGGACTATGTATCCATATGTTGATATGTTATATATCTATATATATTGAGATATATAGTTGTTGTAAGATGAGAGTTATATATATATATATATATATATATATATATATATATATATATATATATATATATATATATATATATATATATATATTAGTGAGAGTGTGTGTATGTGTGTTGTGTGGTTTTAGTCGTGTGTGAGTGTGTGTCAGTAAGGGAGAGGGCTCGAGCACAGTGCAGACATGCAGCAAGAGCAAAGGCAACAAGTAGTCAAGGCATTTAGTCACCATTTTAACTGCACAACAAGGGAGACCAATGAGCAGCTCGTACACTGAAGAACATGTTATAGTGAGAACCCAGCATTGTGCAGCAGTTAGTGCAGCTCTGTTAGCATAGCAAGGGGTTCAATGCACAGCAGCAGCTCGAGGAGCAATTGCCTACAACAGTGCATCAATGCAGCCATTGCAGTTTATAGTACATTTTAGCAAATCGAGCATAGCAGGTATGCATCAATTCAGCAGAAAGCAGCAACAGGTTTTCAATTAGACAGCAAGGGGGAGAGCACAGCAACTCGTGCAATCCTCAACTAGCACATAACAGCAGCAGGTTCTGCACAGTGAAGCCACTATAATTTTAGCAACTGCACAGTATCAGCTGAGATCCATTCAGTGTATCAGCAGGAAGTTTCAGTCAGTGAGAAAGGTAAAGTGTTTAGCTAGTTAGTGGTTTAGTTAGATAGTATAGGCTAATAGTTAGTCAGATATGTATATTAGTATTATATGATATGTTGATAGCTAGAAGGTATCATATGTTAGTAGTAATATATTTCATAGTTAGTATATATGTTAGTTTATGGGTATTAGCTATTTATGCACTAGGATTGAATTACGTTGGGATACCAGATGATGTCAAGGTAATGGGTCGATACTTAAGGTATTGGATTTGAGTATCGAGATAGGTGTGTGGTAGTGAGCTACCGCATTGGTTCAAAACCAAGGTATCCACTTAGCATTAGATTAATTAGGATTAGTATATATATTATTGCTTGTGTATGCATATTATGATATGTTCATATCTAATTTCTTGCGTATCCTATGATACGGTATTTTGTGTGTATTTTAGTATCTTAGATTAGCTAGTGTGACCTAGTTATATAGTGTATGGACCCAATATCCTAGAATTAGACTCATGCAACCTAGAAATAGGTAGTTTGACCAAGTTTGACCGGTTTGACTTAGAGTTGACCTAATTTGACCTAGAAATGACTCTTTGACCTAGATGTTGACTAGTTTAACTTATTTTTATTCTGAAACCTTGTATTGATATTATATTCCCTATCTAGGTCTTTGAGGCACCTACCGGACATCTGTGATACTGTTCATCGAATTTTAGGCGAGTACGTTCTCTGATAGTTTCTTGTTTATGATATCTGTCATGCCCCAGTCCTAAAATATCCGGAACCAGGCCACGTGGCATTGGCCAGCTGACACGTCCCTAAGGGATTACCCAATTTAATAGACCCAATGAGACGTGCTACGCTATCCTAAAATACTAACAAGTTTAATACAGGTAATGTCTAATCTCATCCACAAAATAATAAGGAATACTGAAATAAGTGCTGGAATATAAGTGCTGAGTCTGAAATGTTATAGTACAAATCAGATATGTTTGGTGTAAACAAACCTACTAAAAAAGATAAAATAAAAGTGCTGAAATATAATAAAACTAGAGCATCGTCTATCTAGGTAAGAGGTTCCAGCTCCAGATGATGAGTCTACTAAAGATCAGGGAGACTCTGATGGCAGTACCTCTAGCTCCTCTTCAGATGCGTACCTCGTCTCCTGTCCGGGCGATGTAATGAACAGAAATGGGGGGTGGTATTTATTGAGGGTGTTGAGGGTGTGAGGGTGAGTTTGGGTAGGAGCTGGGTCTAGTTTTGGGTGATGCTGGTCACCATATTAATTTATTAGAAAAATAATGCGCACGGTGGTTTCTAATTAATTAAAAATATCCAGGTTCTGAATTTAGTGAAGTGCAAGTGTCCTAGACGTAATATACTTAAAATAGAATACTAACGTAATTTGGTTTGAACAAAACAGGTTCCTGTTGGGTCTCTAATTTTGATTGGAACGGACAAGGGTACAGGTTTGGAAATTAATTGAAAATTAATACGGACGTTTGTAACGATATTTGTGCGACTAAAATGAGACTCATGCCAGAATATTTGTGAGTTACACAAAATTTAGAATAGTAGACTGACATGTCTAGGAGAGGTATGTGAACTTTGTTTGGGGGTAACAGTCAGTGTAATGCTCTAAATATTGATGTGATGGTCAGGTGCACTAAGCAATATAATATATTACATAATAATTTGAAATACTGTAATTAATTCCTAATTTATTAAAAATAATCCTAATTTCTCTATCTAAGCTAAAATCTGGTCGAGGGAGTTTACAATCTACCCTCCTTAGAGTATTTCGTCCTCAAAATTAAAACAGACATATAGTAAAAACTATTGATTGATTTCAAATATTAGGACATACCCAGGCCTTCGAATAGATGGGGGAAACGTTGTCGAATATCCTCCTCTCGTTCCTAGGTCGACTCACCTGGTGCATGATGCCTCCATGCAATATGAACTAGGGGGATAGTCTGACCTCGCAACACCTTCTCGCTTCTGTCTAGGATCTCTACAGGCTCCTCCTGGTACGACAAACTCGGTCTGATAGTGATCTCTGAGTGGTCAAGCACATGACTCAAATCTGGAATGTACCTCCTCATTTGAGATACGTAGAAGATGTCATGCACTCCTTCTAATGTTTGTGGTAAGGCTAGTTTGTAGGCAATTTCTCCGATGCGTCCAACACATCGAATGGTCCGATGTACCTCGGGCTCAGTTTTCCTTTTCCTCCAAATCTGATAGTCCCTCGGGTAGGCGAGATCTTTAAAAACATATGCTCTCCAACTTGGAATTCTAGAGGTCGTCGATGTACGTTTGCCCAGTGCTTTTGTCTGTCCTACACTGCTCGCAGGTGCCCTTGGATCTTCTTTACCTTCTCCACCGTACGAACGACCAATTCTGGTCCTAAGATCTGCCTTTCGCCTATATCGCTCTAACATATTGGGGAACGATATTTCCTACCATACAATGCTTCATAGGGATCCATCTGAATGCTCGCTTGATAGCTATTATTGTAAGAAAACTCTACCAAATGCAAATGGTCTTCCCATGATCCACTAAAATCAAGCATGCATGCTCTCAACATGTCTTCCAGTGTCTGAATGGTGCGCTCGGACTATCCATCTGTCTGTGGGTGATACGATGTGCTAAACTTTAGGCGGGTACCAAGACTCTCTTGCATACTTCGCCAAAAGTAAGATATAAACCTTGTATCCCTGTCAGACACTATACTGACTGGCACTCTATTCAGTCGTACGATCTCCCTCATATACATATCTGCTAAAACTTCTGTAGATTGCCCAACTCTGAAGGGTAAAAAGTAGGCAGCCTTGGTGAGTCGATCTACGATCACCCATACAGCATTATTACCACTAGGACTCATCGGAAAGCCCGTAACGAAGTCCATAGTAATGTGCTTCCATTTCCACTCAGGTATTGGGAGTGGTTGAAGTAGACCTACGGACCTCTGATGTTCAGCCTTGACTTGCTGACACACCAGGCATTTTACCACAAAGCGGGCTATCTCTCTCTTCATTCCATGCCACCAATAGTATTGTCTCAGGTCTTTGTACATCTTTGTGCCACCTGGATGCATAGAGTATGTTGAGCTGTGCGCTTCTAACATCATCTCTTCACGAAGTTCTCCATTCAGGACATAAAGACGTTCTCCACATCTTAAAGTCCCATCTTCATGTATACGCAGTCCTGTCTGTAATCCGGCTTCAGTCCTTTGTCGAAGTCTCTGGAACCTGGCATCTGTTGGCAGGGCAGCCTTGATTCCTTTGACCAATATTGATTGCAACTGATAATTTGACAATTGGCCGTCAACTCATGGCATAATGACCTTTATACCCAACTGCTCTAGATCTCTCAATATATCTGGTTGGATGATCAGAAAGAATGCCGTGGGTCTCCTGCTTAGAGCGTCAGCTACTACATTGGCCTTTCCTGGATGCTACTGCAGATTGATCTCGAAGTCTGTCATCACCTCGAGCCAGTGTCTTTATCTCAGGTTCAGGTCCTTCTGAGTGTTGACTTACTTCAGGCTCTTGTGATCAGTGAATATCTTCACTCATTCGTCGTATAGATAGTGTCTCCAAAGCTTCAAGGCAAAGATGACTGCGACAAGCTCCAGGTCGTGAGTGGGGTAGTTCTTCTCATGGGTCCTCAGTTGCCTAGAGGCATAGGCTACAACTTTCCCATGTTGCATCAAGATGCAATCTAATACTTTTCTGGATGCATCACTATATATTACGAATTCTCTAGATCCAGAAGGTATGGTCAAGATAGGAGCCATAGTCAGACGCTTTTTCAGCTCATCGAATGCTATCTGACACTCCTCTGACCAGATGAACTCCTGCTCCTTGCGGGTCAAACGGGTTATCGGCTCTACGATCCTTGTAAAGTTCTCTACGAACCTCCGATAATATCCGGCAAGTCCTAGAAAGCTCCTCACCTCTGAGACGTTGGTAGGGGTCGACCATGTCTCTACTGATAAAATCTTTGCTGGGTCTACCGAAATGCCATCTCCTGTGATAACGTATCCAAGGAAAGCGACACGATCAAGGAAAAACTCGTACTTGCTCAGCTTTGCATAAAGACTCTCACGCCTTAGCGTCTCTAACACCAGTCTCAAGTGTTCTTCGTGCTCCTCGTGGATCTTCGAATACACCAAGATATCGTCGATGAAGACTACCACAAACTGGTCCAGATACTGGTGGAAGACCTTGTTTATCAGGTTCATAAATACGGTAGGTGCATTTGTCAGTCTAAAAGGCATCACCAAGAACTCGTCGTGACCATAATGAGTCATGAATGCTATCTTTGGAATATCTTCTCTCCATACTTTTACCTGATGATAACCTGATCTCAAATCTATTTTTGAGAACACCACCGCTCCTGTCAGTTGGTCGAACAGATCATCAATCCGCGACATGGGGTACTTGTTTTTTTATTGTCAAAGCATTAAGGGCTCTGTAATCAATGCACATACGGAATGTTCCATCCTTCTTGGGTACAAACAATACTGGTGCTCCCCAGGGTGATGTACTAGGATGAACAAATTCCTTGATTTGTAATTCTTCTAGCTGTAGCTTCAGCTCGTCTAGCTCCTTCTTCGCCAATCGATATACATTTGAAGATACTGGTATAGCTCCGGGTACTAACTCAATGGTGAACTCTACCTCTCTATCAGGCGGTAGACCTGGCAACTCCTCCGAAAATACATTCTCGAATTCTGCAACAATTTCTGGGGGTGTTGTCTCCATAGCCATGTAAGTTCCAGATGGCTGACCTACTCCTTGCTCGATAGTACCCCGCATGTACTCGAACTTCGGGTGACCTGGTGGTCTAAAAATTACGCTACCCCTCCGACAGTCTAGTATAGCATTGTACTGGCTTAACCAGTCCATGCCTAAGACAACGTCGAAGTTTGGCATCGGGAGCACCAAGAATCGTACTTTCATCTCTCTACTACACACGACTACTGGGCACGTTCTAATAGTGCTAGTAACCGGTACGATGCCTCCACCGGTAAGAATCTTCCAGCTCTTAGGCAATGGGGAAGTAGCTATTTTATGTATAGCTATGAAACTACTAGATATGAAAGGTAGTGTGGTGCCATAATCAAATAATGCAATTGCAGGTAATGATGCAACTAAAATGGTACCTGTGATAGTTTCTCCTTCTGGTTCTTTTGTAACTGCTGCTAGTGCAAAGGCCTGCCCGTGTCTTTGCCCTCCGGTCTGCTGTTTGGCTTGGTTGAAATGAGCCTCCTGTGTGGCCAAGGGTGGTCCCTTCTGAAATCCTCCAGATGCTGGGGGTCGCTGACCTCCAATTGAGGGTAGCATCCTCTGGGCTGCTGCTGCTGGCCTTTGTCCGGTCTGGGGTGCTGCCTCTCTGTGTTGTGGGCAGTCTCTGGCCATGTGTTGACTTGCTCCACATATCATGCATAGTCCAAGCTTCTTCCACCAGTCTCTGATATAATGTCCCTTCTTGTCACAATGGTGACAAGTCGGAAGCTCCTTGTGCTGATATGGTACCGTATTTTATTGTGTCTGCATTCCTGGACGACGAATTGGTCCTCCTGCTCTGGGATGGTTTCTGGCCGGTATGGTTGTGTTAGAGCGCCTTGCTCCTCGGCCAATGGCTTCCTGAATCCTTGCCTCTGAAAGAACCTCCTCATAGGAGATCCTCGACTGTGTGGTGGTATACCTCTGTAGCTCGAAGGTAAGGCCGTGATGGAACCTCCTAGCCTTCTCCAGCTCGTTAGGTATCAGAACGACACCAAATTGACTAAATCGACTGAATTCTGTGTCATAGGCATCCACTGTCATATTTTCTTGTTCCAGGTGCAGGAACTGGGAGTATATAGCATTTCTGACCGTGGCTGGGAAATATTTCATATTGACGTATTCTAAGAATTGCTTCCATGTCTGGTTCTTGCCGACGCCGCGTTCTATGGAGTCCTACCAGTGATGGGCGTTACCTTTGAGTTGGGCCCTCACCGCGGTCATCTAAAGGTCTGGGTGAAGTTGTGAACCCTCCAGTAGCATCTCCGTGTTGAAGACCCAATCTGAGATCTCCTCCGGAGTTTCGCTGCCCGAAAAGGTTCTCGGGCCCATCTGACAAAAACCTCCGACAGTACCAGCTGGTTGGACAGGTGCTGGTGCTGGAGCAGATGTCCTCTCCAGAGTTGTCATCAAGCTTTGCCTCAAGGTTTCAGTCTGATACCATTGCACCTGCATCATGGCTTGAAAGAATTAGAAAATTTGTGGCTGTCCCTCTAGTTATGGCATCAGGGCTGGAAGGGGTGGAGGTGGAGGCAAAGGTGTATCTGTCTGTGGTGTCGGTGCCTGGGAGGTCTGTCCTTCTTGCTGGGCTGGTGTAGCTTCCTGGGTAGGACCCTGGTGGAGGTACAGGGTTGTTGGGTAAACCAGTGTCTGTCTCGGGGACTGGTCTCTCGGGGTAGTCGGGGTCCTATTGACATCTTACGAGGGGTCTGTTGCTTGGTCAACCCCATCAGTCGCGTGTCCACTGGGTACGTCCATATTTCTGAAGAAAATAGAATAATTTAGAAAGCACAAAGGAAAAATCAAGCATGATGCATTCAAGGATGAAGTCAGAGTGGATGAGACCTAGTAATTCCTATCCTATTGCAGGCTCGCTGGGCATGTTATCATACCACTAGCGATTAACTACACCTGCATGGGCAACCACTAAAACCATGTCATGCCCCAGTCCCAAAATATGCGGAACCATGCCACATGACATTGGCCAGCTGACACGTCCCTAAGGGATTACCCAATTTAATGGACCCAATGAGACGTGCTACGCTATCCTAAAATACTAATAAGTTTAATACAGGTAATGTCTAATCTCATACATAAAATAATAAGGAATACTGAAATAAGTGCTAGAATATAAGTGCTGAGTCTGAAATATCATAGTACAAATCAGATATGTCTAGTGAAAATAAACCCACTACAAAAGATGAAATAAAAGTGCTAAAATATAATAAAACTAGAGCATCGTCTATCTAGGTAAGAGGCTCCAGCTCCAGATGATGAGTCTACTAAAGATCAGGGAGACTCTGATGGCAGCACCTCTAGCTCCTCTTGAGATGCATACCTCGTCTCCTGTCCGGGTTCGTACACCGTAGGATAGTACACCTCGTCTAGATCTGGAAGGGAACCAGGTCCTCAGTGGGACGTAACAAGATACATAAAAGCATGCCATATATGTAAATACTGAATAAAAATAAATAAAGGGTGTGCTAACCATCTAAGTGAATACAATATGAAGACAACCTTGGTACGTATGGGTAGGCGTAGGCATAACGTCCATTCTCTAAAGAGTATGGTATTTGATCATGTAACGTCCATCATTTCGAAGAATGAGATATCTGCAAATATATATATACGTCCGTATTGCTCCGAAGAACGCGGTATCTGAATAAAGGAAGTTATTAGATCCGTGGCTCCTCTGGATACTACGGAGTCCAATGTGTATATCCTATACGCCTACTAGTTGTCTTTCTCTTCCAATATGGATATAAAAGTTGAATACTCAACGTGTATATCACGTGGCTATATGCCAAGTCATAACCTTTCTAAATAGTCCTGATTTAGTGCTAAGTCGTGATGCACGTCACACGTACCGGTAGCTAATCGAGTACGCAAACTCGCATCCCAATATGAATTACAATCGTGTTGCGTGTACAAGTATCAGGGTCTAGGAGGATATCAGAATACCCTCGCAACTGTAGGTGAGTCTGCTAAAGTCTAAGTCAGTTACACTACATGTCGACGTATTTGTCGACTGCACCCGAGGCAATCACGGACGCGCACAGTTATATGTAATTGAACCAAGATAACATACAACAGTTTATAGTTTAAACAGTAAAAATTGGCAAGGTATACTTGCCTACGTCCTCAAGCTGGGCGTGCCAAAAATATGTTCCCGCAGTTGTGTCTGAATGGTCCTTTGACCTGGGACCACTAACTGCGTCGTAGGTGCACGCTGTACACGTGTTGTGAAAAAGTAGTTTTATTAATTTATGAATGCATGTTTACATATACATAAGTACCTTATATATATAGTATACATAATTATATATAAAACATATAAAATACATATATAGAATATTTACATATAAAATACATATATACATACTTATATACATAATATATATATATATATATATATATATATATATATATATATATATATATATATATATATATATATATATATATATATATATATATATATATTTATATATATATATATACAAATAAAACATAAATAATAATTAAATATATATATAATACATATATATTATACATACTTAAATATATATATTATATAAAACATAATAATAAATATATATATAATACATATATATATATATTTATATATATATATATATATATATATATATATATATATATATATATATATATATATATATATATATATATATATACATAATATAAGTATATACATATAAATATATTATATATACATAGTATAAATATATATGTACATAAATATATATATATAATAGTATACATATCATATAAGACATAAATATATATGTAATACATATATATATATACTTAAATATATATAAGGTGTATATATATATAATATAAATATATACATATAAATATATATATACATAATATATATATAATACACAAAAATAAAATATATATATAATACATATATATTATTCATACATAGTATATATATTTATATACTTAATATATAAGTATAATACATATACATAAATATATAATAATAATTAATATATACATATACATATATATATATAATAATAATAAAAATATATACATATACATATATATATATATATATATATATTTATATAAATATTATTTAATTTATATACATATATTTATTTATTTATTTATTTATATACATATACATATACATATACATATATACACACACACACACACACACACACACACACACACACACACACACACATATATATATATATATATATATATATATATATATATATATATATATATATATAATAGTATATATAATAATAATATAGGATACTTATATATAATATAATATATATTATATATATACTTTATATAAATACATAATATATATATATATATATATATATATATATATATATATATATATATATATATATATATATATATATATATATATATATATATAGGGGTATACCTGTCGTGTCAGGGGGGGGGGGACGTAGTCGTTGTCGCCGGCGGGGGGGGGGGGGGGGGAGGGGAGGGGGGGGGGCGGAGGTCCGGCGGGGGGGGAGGGGTGGTGGTAGAGGTCAGCCGCAGCAGTAGTAGTAGCAGCTGCGGCGGCTGGGGTAGCGGTGGCGGCGGCTCAGGGTGGCAGGGAGGTGATGGCGGTGGGGGTAGTGGTGGTGGTGGTGGTCTGTGGTGGCGGTGGTGAGGGTTAGGGAGGGTCGAGGGGGGGGGGGTAGAGCTGTTGTGGGGAGTGGTGGCTGAGGGTGCTGTGGGGGGTGGTGGCGGTGGCTGCGGCGGCCGAGGGGGGGTGGCGGTGGTGGTTCGGTAGCGGAGGTGATGGCGGAGGTGGTAGTGGTGGTGGCCTGTGGTGGCGGTGGGGAGAGTGAGGGGGAGTCGGGGGTGCGGGGGTGATGGTGAAGATTTTGGTGATGGTGGTGTGGGTGATGCTGGCGGCGGGTGGCGGTGGCTATGGCGGTGGTGCGGTGGCCGGGGGAAGGCTGAGTATGGGTCGAGCAGGGGGGAAGTGGTGGCCAGAGGTGGAGTAGGTTTGGAGGAGAATGGGTGAAGGGGGGGGGGTTTAAATAGGGTTTGCATGGGTTAGGGTTCTTTTGTAATTTCATGTGTGAACACCCTTTAGAAATTGTAGGCTACATAAATGCATGCTAATACATTGAATTTAGATCCTATTTGGAATGGAGGGTGGAGAATCACCCATGTGCCCCTCCAATGGGAGGTGGACACCTCACACATACAATTTTGCATATAAAACCCCGTAATTTCATAATTTGCACTAAAGCCCTATAAATTGGGAAATTGCTCAATTACAAAATTGTTTGAGAAAAACACCTCATTCCTGAGGGAGATGTAATGAACAAAAATAAGGGGTGGTATTTAGTGAGGGTGTTGAGGGTGTGAGGGTGAGTCTGGGTAGGAGCTGGGTCTAGTTTTGGGTGATGCTGGTCACCGTATTAATTTATTAGAAAAATAATACGCACAGTGTTTTCTAATTAATTAAAAATATCCAGGATTAAAATTTAGTGAAGTGAAAGTGTCCTAGACATAATATACTTAAAATAGAATACTAGCGTAATTTGGTTTGAATAAAACAGGTTCCTGTTGGGTCTCTAATTTCGATTGGAACGGACAATGGTACAGGTTTGGAAATTAATTAAAAATTAATACGGACGTTTGTAACGATATTTTTGCGACTAAAACGAGACTCATGCCAGAGTATTTGTGAGTTACACAAAGTTTAGAATAGTAGACTAGCATGTCTAGGAGAGGTATGTGAACTTTGTTTGGGGGTAACAGTCAGTGTAATGCTCTAAATATTGATATGATGGTCAGGTGCACTAAGCAATATAATATATTACATAATAATTTGAAATACTGTAATTAATTCCTAATTTGTTAAAAATAATCCTAATTTCTCTATCTAAGCTAAAATCTGGTCGAGGGAGTTTACAATATCCTCTATGTCTCTTGTAACTAGTGTAAATATCCTTGATTTTTTGATACTATGGTTACACCGATTGGTATATTCGGATCTCGTCATGAGATATTATTCCTTGGTATTTATGGTGTATCTTGTGCAAGCCTTATTTTTTTGTTCTTCTTGTACATGTACAAACATTGATTCTTGGGGAGATTAGCTACCTACCTAGTGAATCCTGTATCATGACGTACCATGGTTGGATCCACTATACCAGTCGGGAGCGGAGAGTATTTTAGTGTAGATATGTGATCATACCCTCCTTGTACATGTCTTATTCCTTGTGATTGTTTGTCATACACCGCACGTATGACTAATCAGGCCCTTATCCTTGTGCAAGTTCCTTGTACAAGTTCCCAAGCCGATCACATGTTAAAGCTAGTACTCATTCACTTAGTCTTTAGTATTCTTGTTCATTGCCATATTGTTAATTCTTGTATTTATTTTAGTATTATTTTATTATATATCTCTTGTATATATATTTTACATCTTGTATATTTCACATCTATTTACTGTTACATAGTTTATATCATTGATTAGAACTGTTGTTAGAGATGTACTCTGCTCCTTTTCTGACTGGATATATTTTTTCCAAATGATACTGAAGAGTGGTACCCCACTCATTATGGACCTCAGGATGTTGTGGGTTTAGAGCCGGATATACTGGCTCAGGAGGGTCTCATCCCGACTGAGACAGACGACCCGGGACTTGTAGCACCTTAGTTGTTCCTTTTGTACTGGATTTGTCTCCAACATACTTTTATTAGTATCTCTGACTCATCTGTTATTATTTGACTCATGAGTTATTTTGTGACTATTATATTCTTTTATCATATTCGTGCTTGTTCCATCTTAGATCTATGATTGAGTATATTTATATTATTGGTGGCATATTATATTGTTAGATATATTACCCAAATAATATTCTACCATTGTTGCTGCGGCGTAGGTTGGGCGTTATTTTTGACTTGCATCCCTACCTCAGGTGCTGGTCGTGACAAGAGGTACTTGAGGCTTTTGTGATCCGTGAATATTTCATACGGTACATCGTAGAGGTAATCCCGTCATAACTTTACCGCGAACACTACCGTTGCAAGTTCCAGATCGTGCGCTGGATAGTTTCTTTCGTGAGGCTTTAACTTCCTCAACTCAAAGACTATCACTTTGTTCCTCTGCATAAGTACACATCCCAAACCCTTTCTTGAAGCGGCGCTATAGATCTTAAAATTATCGGGTCTGTCCAAAAGGGTAAGAATCGATGCTGAGATGAGTCATTGCTTTAATTCCATAAATGAAGCTTCACAGTCATCTGACCACACGAATGTTACTCCTTTCCGAGTAAGATGAGTCAGAGGCAAAGCGATCCTTGAAAAATCTTTTATAAATCTCATGTAGTAGCCTGCTAGACAAAGGAAGCTCTGAATATCGCTGGCTGACTCAGGACTCTTCCACTTCACGATGGCTTCAACTTTCTTTGGATCGAATGAGATGCCCTTCGCGGAAATGATGTGCCCAAGGAAAGATATATTGTCCAACATATTGTCTCAAAGAGTTTGAAGCACCATCCACAGGTATCTTGCGTGTTCATCCTTATTCTTCGAGTACACTAAGATGTCGTCTATGAATACTACCACAACTTTTCGAGGAATGGTTGGAACATGTAAACCCCCTCAACCAAATCAGAACTAATTGGAATTAAATTAAGAGACTAGGGTTTAATTGTATGTAATTAGATTTAATGTGCAGCAATATTGTAACTTAATACGCCTTACGGTTGCCTTGACGTTTGGAGCACTATACTAGTGGGTGCCCCCAAACCATTTAAGTACTCATCCCCTAAACACGCCAGACTACCCACCTGCACTTTGTGCAACTATTAGATTCCCACTATGGTGCTTAAATCTAGTTGCACAACAGTCATTGAGAACGCCTAAGTATTATTTCATTTAAACCCAACCTTCTCCTAATGCCTGATGAAATTGTTTGTAACCTAAATTAAATTGAGGCCCAGATCACCCCAAAAACAAGTCATAACTTAGCCCTATATACCTATCATGAGGACCAGACCCCACCCTAAGGAGCCCAGACAAGCCCAAGGCCCGAGACCAGGTCATAAACCCCTCTTATATAAATACCTCTCCACTAATACTATTGAAACCCTAACACCCTCACCCTCTCTCCTCAACCCTAACGGAATCCTTACCCCTGCCGGACTGAACCACCCCTGACCCGCCGGACCACCCCTCAGACCGTCACCTCTCCGCCGGAACTCCACACCCATCCAGCCACCATCACCAATCCCTTCAAACTCGACCACTCGAGCCCGTTGTCCCCTCCCCGACTTCTAAAACCACCGCCCTCCGCTCTGCCTGACGTCACCAGACCCTGCCACCCGACTCGCCGGACCCCCCACTTCACCATCACCGACCGTCTGCACCGCAACGTCACCCTCCAGCCACCATCACAACCCCCATTAGACCCCGGCCGATCCCGACTGCTCCCCACCACCCTCCAGCACCGGTAACCACCCCAAGAGGCCGACCCCGACCACCCTAGTGACCTGACCGCCACACCTGACGCCGACTCAGCCGCTGCCACCATGCCAGGTCACTGTACCCACGGCTGCAGCTATCACAGGCGACTGAACGCCGGCAGACCGGATCCGTCCACACGACGACCGGAGTTCACCTACTGTAAATTCCCTCGATTAATTCTATAGATAGTCAGGTTTGGATTTGGAAAATTTTGGATTACATCAGATGTTGAGGTTTAGAGTAGAGTTGTCTGTTATTTTATTTAATTAAATCCTTGGAGTGCCCTATCATTGCTTAATTATTCGGAGCCCAATATCAGCCCATAAATTTTATCGAACTATTGTACTTCTGACTTGACTTGCCAATTTAGGCACTGGACTTTTCGTCACACAAAAATCAAATCCGTTGTGCCTTAAATTAATCGCACAACTTCCCGTATCCTAAATCCCATATTTAATTCTGTGTCGGACACCTGTGTCGTTACCTCCAATTTTGTGATACCAACTTAACCCGTTGAGCTGGACCAACTAAAGGGTCCAAGACTGACTCCAAGCCCCCACCATTTTTGACCTTTGTGTCATTTCCAAATTTTGACCCCAAGTGCCCCCATTTAATTTAAAAGCACGGGACACTTTAATTCTATTTAAATCGGGGATACCCATTTTGTCTAAACCTATTTTAATCCCCAAATTAATCCCAATACCCATTTAATTAAACCCATGCCAAACACACAATACCCCCTCACCATGCAAATCACCAAATACCATTTTCTCCACAATTTTTGCATCATTTCATGTGTTCGTGCAATTTCTTGAATTTAAGGGGCTTAGTTGCAATTTATTAATTTAGGTGTCCTCACCTTATTGGCCATGACCAAATGGAGAGCTTACCATTCTTTGACCTAGTCAATATTTTCCCCCCTTCCTTTGCATGGAGAAACCCAATCCTCCATGTTAAATCCTAGCCCTCCAATTGAAATGAGAGCATCCCCACCACACATTCACATCACCAACCCCTATCAAGTGTCTCTTCAATGCACACAAACCAAGCAGTCCCTAATCCCTAGGCATTGGAAACCCTCCCTCTCTCTCTCTCTCTCTCCTTCCTCCTCCATATTTTTTTTTTCCTTACAAATTTCTTCTTCTTCTTCCTTTATTCTTCTTCTTCCTTTCTTCTTCCTGAAGAACACTCTCCGGCCGGCCGATTGATCCAGCTCCGACTCCGGCCAGTGCAGCCGACCCCGCTGCTCTCCGACGGCGGCTGTGCACCCGCACCCGCATCCCAACTCCGGCGACTGTACACTGCTGACCCGCAGCACAGTTCGGCCCGTGCAGTTCCCCCCCCCCATCCGGCCGACTGATCCAGTTCCCCCGTCCGGCGACGGCTGTGCAGCTTTCCCCCCGACTCCACTGTGCAGTTTCTCTCCCATCCGACCTCCTCCACTTTGGAGCTCCACCCATCCGACCTATTCAGTCCGACTTTGGAGCTCCCCGTCCGCCCCATCCATCCCTGTCCAGCTACCATCACCACCACCACCACCACCACGAGATCTCACCATCACCACCACCACCCCCACCACGAGATCTCACCATCACCACCACCACCACCACCACGAGATCTCACCATCACCACCACCACCACAACTACGAGATCACTACCACCACCATCGACACCCATCAAGTCCGGCCAGTACCACCTCACTCCGGTCATCCCCCCGCACCACCTCGCCGTCAAGGTATACGAATCTCTCTTCCCCTCTCTTGTTTATATATTTCAGTTGTGTTGTTGTGTAGCTAGGGTTTTCATATATATATATATTCATGTGAGTATATTATTAGGAATTTATTCTTAGAGCATGTTGATGATGATGTAGAGTATGATCAAGGACATGGGAATATGACTTGTGGTATGTTGAAGAGGTTTGTTTATGATAGGATGGTTGTAGATTAGGGTTGTCTTCTACATGAATTATAATAATTTAATTAAGATATGTGTTTATGGAGAATTAGGTTTTGATCTTTAAATAAATAATCGGGATATATTACATGGTGGTAAATTGCTAATTTATTTACTGAAAATTAAATTAAGGAGAAATAAGGTTCTGATTTGATTGAACATTGATGAACACCGAGGAGCACGTGATTGATGAAGGACTAATGTGTAGTGTAAAACCCTAAGCGGTATTGGGGACTGGAAACTAAAGGTGATTAATTTAGGGTAGTACTTGGTGATTGGTAACAACGATATTAAACGAAGGAATTATAATCATTAACTGTATTTTGAGAATGGTTTGATGATGTGGTACTGATGACTAGATGATTTGACGTATCGTACCGATAGTCAACTGTGGTCAACCCCCCTAGTGTCTTGTCCCTGTGAGTCGTAGCTGAGACTGAGTTTAGGTGTAGATGTGTGTCTCATCCCTGTCTGTCGTGGAATAGATTATTGATTTGGTTTGTATCTCATCTCTAGGTACTTTAGGACCTGAGGGCTTGGACGCGGTATCAGGACCCCGTCATCAGCAGCCGCATACATACAAGTGTATCTTGCTACCCTGTATTTCAAATTATAGATCTTTGTTGTTCTTTATGTACTTTGTGCGCGTATTTATGTTGACGTTCGATACTTCGCATCCGGATCACAACCGGGTGCTGACGTTCGTCGTAACGTCTTAGAATAATTGTTAGATATTTCGTAGCACCTCGATGTACGTACCTGAGTATATCGACACCCCAGGACACACTCATACACTGTGATAGTGCCAGATTCCTGTATCCTGATACTGACATCATGACCAGAGACTGGGACGACCTTAGGGTCGCGCCTGTTGAGTTATTTTTGTGTGTCAAGACTGGTAGATAGAGGTTCAGGTTCAGCGCACCATCGTTGACCGCTTGGGATGGGGAAGACAGTTACTAGACGTCTGGGCTCCTCTGCACGCGCTTATATATGTACTTGTAATGTTTCTATAGTAATCCTGTATCTAGTGTAGTTGTATCACCCGTGTGACTCTGTGCTCGGAGCTATGGTACGCCCCATGTGTCTCTGTGTTTGGAGCTACTTTTTTATTTTGGATAGCCCACGCATCGAACATTGTCTTCAAACTGAGTCACACTTAGTTGGTTATGCTAGATTATCCCATCGTTGCACTTGTACTTTCTGTTATACTTGGCATGCTGTATTTTTGTACCTTGTTATATCCCTCTGAGGACCTGGTTCCCTGCCAGTTTTGCAGCATAGACGATTGTGGAACATTTGGAGTTGCTGACAGAGTTGCATGTCTTGCAGCATTGTACCAGGTACTCATATCTTTCTACCGATATTATGGTTACTTTATTCATATTGATTATTCATCTGCTGTTGTAGCCTAGTTTTGTAGACTCATCTCTTCTTGAGTTTATTCGAGTTTGTGTGTTATTGGGTGGCCGACTTTAGCACATATAGCTCTTTCTTATATATTGCTGTATATTATGGATTGAGACATAGAGGTTTACATTTATGGGATACCTAGATAGTGCCCTTTATATACAGCTTATACGTATTCGAGTCAGACCAGAGTCTGGTCGAATGCGTAGCTGGCGTGTCGCGTATTTCTGGTCCTACATATTTAGGGATTGGGACGTGACATGTTTTTGTGGTGGCCCATGCAGGTCCGTTTTAAATCGTCTTGGTCACCTGACTGTGCCAAGCGATCCTACAAATTAGGAATAGATATTATGATTGTTGAATAGGATCTCAATCCATAATCGATTTTAAAAACTCTTTGTATGTGATTATCGCCCTTGGACTTCCAATTTGCATTCATTCAATTTCCGTCAATATCGTTATCATTGACTCTCATCCCCTATTATTCGGAAGACGGACGTTTGTGCCTGATGGTTCCCTCCAGAAGAAGATCGTAGCCCAGACAACAGAAGACAGAATTCGTATAACATTCTCTGAGAAGACTGTTACCCTGAGTAGGATAGAATGATAGGTTCTTTTGGATTCTAGAACAAGTATGGAAGGGTAGCAAGAGAATTGGACCCAGTAGTACCCTACCCGTGCTTGAGATAGCAGTGATCTTGGAAGTACTGGGAGCTGGAAGGATTGTTGATCATGACCTAGAATAATTTATGGAAATGTATAGCCTGATAATGGAAACTAGTAGTTGTATATGATAGCAATACTAGGAACGATGATTATGAGCTAGAGGAGATGAAAATTTTAGGATCTCACTTGGAAGATAATGATCGAATTCCAGGAATTCTAGTATGTGCTTGAGTGATACCATTATTGTACTTGTGACTTGGAGAGATGAATAACGAAAAGAAGAAATTTGAGGAATAAAAAATTTTGGAAAAATTTTGAGGAGGAGAGAAATTATACTTTAGGCAGGGAAGATTTTTTTTTTTGGAGGATTAGTGTGGTAAACAGAACAGAAGAGTTTATTTTGAGGTTAAGTCTGGACGATGACACCGTCCTAGCATGAGTTGATTGAGCCAATACCATGCGACACTAGATTATCGACGTAGTTGCATTATATTTTTAGGCCACCAGGTTACCCTGAGTTGAGTTTCTTCAGGGAGCCCAGGAGTATGGTGCCCATCTACCTTAGGGGTATACAATGCAGGAGGTGAACTAGTGTACCACCATATTATATCAGATTTTGAGGATGTGTTTCTAGAGAATCTTCTAGGCCTGCCACCTGACAGAAAGAGTTTGTTACAGAGTTGACTCCTAGAGGCGAGCCGGTTATCTTCCCGTCTTCAGACTAGCACCGATAGAGTTGGCTGAGTTGAAGGTCCATAGTAGAGGATCTCTTAGACAACGGTTTTAGTCCGGCTAGTATTTCTCCATGGGGAATACCCATCGTATGGTGCCGAAGAAGGATGAGATGGTACGTTTGCATATTGATTTCAGGGACGGTATGGTTGTGTATCGATTACAGGGTTTAATGCAGTAACGATAAAGAACAAGTACCCATTGCCACACATCGATGATTTATTTGGATCAGCTAAGTATATTCTCGAAGATTGATCTCAGATCACGCTATCATAAGATCAAGGTACGGAGAGAGGACGTTCCGAAGGTGGCTTTCCGGATGAAGTATGGGCTCTATGAGTTTCTAGTCATAACCGTTTGGATTGACCAATGTGCCAGCAGTATTTATGAGCTTGAGGAACAATGTTTTCCACCAGTACTTGGATAAGTTTGTGGTGGTAGTTATCGATGATATCGTGGTATATTCTAAGAGCCAGGAGGAGCACGAGAGATATCTCAGGATCGTGTTGGAGACGCTAAGGCATGAGAGGCTGTACGCCAAGCTCAACAAATGTGAGTTTTGCCTGGATAGAGTACCATTTCTGGGGCACATAATTACCGGAGATGGACTAGTAGTTGACCCAGAGAAGATAGCTGCAGTTGAGACATGGCCTACCCCTACATCAGTTACAGAGGTTAGGAGTTTTCTCGGACTTGCCGGATATTATCGGAGGTTCGTGGAAAACTTCTCGAGGATAGCTGCGCCTATGACGCGACTGACATGTAAAGGCGAGGAGTTTATCTGGACCGACGAGTGTCAGGCGGCTTTCGATGAGCTGAAGAAGCGTCTGGCATCAGCACCAATTTTGACACTACCTTCAGGATCAGGAGGATTTGTAGTGTATATTGATGCATCTAGGAGCGAATTGGAATGTGTACTGATGCAACACGGCAAGGTGATAGCCTACGCATCGAGACAGCTGAGAGTTCATGAGAAGAATTATCCGACGCACGACTTGGAGCTAGCTGCAGTGATATTTGTACTAAAGCTATGGAGACATTACCTTTATGGTGAGCGTATTGAGATTTACACAGATCATAAAAGCCTGAAGTACGTCTACACGCAGAAGGAGCTCAACTTGGGACAGAGGAGCTGGATGGAATTTATGACAGATTATGACATTGGGTTACAGTACCACCCTCGCAAGGCGAATGTAGTAGCAGATGCCTTAAGCAGGAAGCCCATGGCATACTTTTTGGCGACTCAGCGATAATTGCTAGAGGATCTCCAGAAGCTGGGGATAGATATTGTATTGCCAAGCATGGATGGACAGATGGCCAGTCTCGAGGTTCAGTCTACACTGATTGAGAGGATCAGGGCAGCCCTGCCTACAGATGCGAGATTTTGACGTCTACGAGAGAGGACAGAGGTCGGCATGAAGACGGGACTCAGGATTCATGAAGACAGAACGTTGAGGTGTGAAGATCGCCTATACGTTCCGGGTGGCGAGCTACGCCAAGAGTTGAGGACCGAGGCTCATAGCTCGATTTATTCTATTCATCCCGAAGGTACGAAGATGTACCGAGATTTGAGCAACATTTTTGGTGGCATGGGATGAAGAGAGAGAATACAAGATTTGTGGCGAGATGTTTAGTTTGTCAACAAGTCAAGGCTGAACATCAGAGGACTGCAGGACTATTGCAGCCGCTTCCCATTTTCGAGTGGAAGTGGAAACATATTACCATGGACTTCGTCACAGGATTTCTGTGAAGCCCTAGCAGGAAGGATACAGTTTGGGTGGTCATAGACAAGACTCACCAAGTCTGCACAATTCTTGCCCTTCAGAATTGGGCAAATTTGTAACTTAATTGAATGTAATTAGATTTAATATGCAGCAATATTGTAACTTAATATGCCTTACGGTTGCCTTGACGTTTGGAGAACTATACTAGTGGGTGCCCCCAAACCATTTAAGTACTCATCCCCTAAACACGCCAGACTACCCACCTGCACTTTGTGCAACTATTAGATTCCCACTATGGTGCTTAAATCTAGTTGCACAACAGTCATTGAGAACGCCTAAGTATTATTTCATTTAAACCCAACCTTCTCCTAATGCCTGATGAAATTGTTTGTAACCTAAATTAAATTGAGGCCCAGATCACCCCAAAAACAAGTCATAACCAAGCCCTGTATACCTATCATGAGGACCAGACCCCACCCCAAGGAGCCCAGACAAGCCCAAGGCCCGAGGCCAGGTCATAAACCCCTCTTATATAAATACCTCTCCACTAATACTATTGAAACCCTAACACCCTCACCCTCTCTTCTCAACCCTAACCGAATAACTACCCCTTCTGGACTGAACTACCCCTGACCTGCCGGACCACCCCTCAGACCGCCGCCTCTCCGCCGGAACTCCACACCCATCCAGCCACCATCACCAATCCCTTCAAACCCGACGACCCGAGCCCGCTGTCCCCTCCCCGACTTCCAAAACCACCGCCCTTCGCTCCGCCTGACGCCGCCAGACCTAGCCACCCGACTCGCCGGACCCCCCCCCCCCACTTTACCATCACCGACCGCCTCCACCGCACCCTCACCATCCAGCCACCATCACAGCCCCCGTTAGACCCCGGCCGATCTCGACTGCTCCCCACCACCCTCCAGCGCCGGTAACCACCCCCGAGAGGCCGACCCCGACCACCCCAGCGACCTGACCACCGCACCCGACGCCGACTCAGCCGCTGCCACCGCGCCAGGTCACTGTAACCGCGATTGCAGCCATCACAGGCGACTGAACGCCGGCAGACCGGATCCGTCCACACGACGTTCGATGTTTACCCACGCTGGAGAAGACAGACGACCAGCGAGCGGACCCCCCCTCGCTCGGCCGATCAGGTACTCGTTCTTTGAACCCTTCACTCGTGTGTCCTATAATTCTTATTTGTGTCATCGTATCGCATATGAACCCATATCTATAGTGTTTAACCTAGTTAGAAATGTGTGCATGGAAGTTGATATTAATTAGTTATAAATTAATAAATGATTATTCTAAATTAATGACCAGTTACTAGGGGCAGGTAATTCACTTGAAAAACCTGGATATAAACCCAGTAGGTCGAACATGGGAAATAGAGACCGGTGTCAGCACAGAACAGAATTCATGATCAACCCGTAACTAGATAATTATTGCCTCAAGCTACATGTTAATCGAAGACAGAACACGTGTACACCCTAGCTACGTGCACACGTGACGCTGTGCTCAAGCAACAGTGAACTCGCGACAGTATTCAAGTATAGCGTATTAATCGTAAGTAGTTAATGCGTAGTGTCTGATGTCTGTATTGTTGTGTTATATTGTATGTCTAGGATCTTTGGATCAGCCAGGAGATGCTACAGGAGCAGGCTTTTGGCATTCACATCTTGAAGACTCAGGCAAGATACCTTGCCATATTTACCGTCTAATTTAAATTATGCAAATATTGTATTGTATGCTTGTTGTTTTGCTTTATACAACTGTGCGCGTCCGAGATTGTCTCAGGTGCATTCGACGGATACGTCGACGATTAGTATATATTGACTTAGTCATTAGCAGACTCACCTCATTGGATGATACCCTGTTATCTGCCAAGACCTGACACTTTCACACGTATTCATAGTGACAAATCTCATGTTGGGATGCGAGTTCGCGTGCTCGACTAGCTATCGGCGCGTGAGACATACATCACGGTTAGTAAGTAATTCAGGATTATTCAGTATAGAGACTGGCATTTAGATACGGGTATGCGCGTCGAGTATTTGACATGTATATCTACATTGGGTGGAAAGGACGACCAGTAGGCATATGGGATACCCCACTCCTTTACACTGATATCGCACTCGACGGAGTGATACGAACGTATATATATATTACTGATACCACATTCTGTAGAGTGTTGGACGTTACTTGGTGATATTGCAGATATCACACTCTATAGAACGTCGGACGTTATTGTGTTATAGGGGGCATGTGTGGCATATACTAGCCGGTTGCCACGATTGGTGAATTACGTCAGCATATGTCTAGCCTACACCTTCCCATATACTCACAGTTGTCCTCATATTGCATTCACTTAGATGGCTAGCACACCCTTTATTGTATTTATTTTATTCAGTATTTATATATGACATGCTTCTATGTATCTTGTTACGTCCCTCTGAGGACCTGGTACCTTTCCAGATTTGGATGAGGCTTACTACCCCACAGTATACGGCCCAGGACAGGAGACGAGATTCGCTACAGCTGAGGAGTTAGAGGTGCAGCCATCGGAGTTTCCGTGATCAGTGGTAGGCCTTCCGCCTAGATTGGGGCACATCATTATCTAGTCAGCAGATGCCCTAATCATTATTTTTATCTATCATTTCAGTACTTTATTTGTTTATAGTAGTGGATTTGTTCCCACCAGACATTACTGGTTGTACTATGATATCTTGAGACTGATATTTATCATCCAGCAGTTTATTTAGTACTTCTTGCTCCTTATATTATGGATGAGATTAGATTACCTGTTATTGCCTGATATTGGACATGTTAGTATTTTAGGACAGCGTAGCACACTTCGTGGATCCATTAAATTGGGATATCCTCGGAGACGTGTCAGGTGGCTATTGCCACGTGGCCTGGTTCCGTATATTTTGGGACTGGGGCATGACAGAACATACGGTTCATCAAATTCATGAATGTGACAGAAGCATTCAACAGTCCGAACGGCATAACATAAAACTCATAATGGCCATAGCGGGTCCGAAATGCTGACTTCGGTATGTCCTCTGGCTTGATCTTTAATTGATGGTAGCTAGACCGAAGGTCTATCTTCGAAAACAGCGATGTCCCTTGTATCTGGTCAAAGAGATCGTCGATCTTGGGAAGGGGATACTTGTTTCGATAGTGACCTTATTTAGCTTCTGATAGTCTATGCAGAGTCATAACGTCCCGTCTTTTTTCTTTACAAAAAATACAGGCACGCCCCAAGGAGACACGCTCGGGCGAATATATCCACGGTCAAGTAGTTCTTGTAGTTGGCACTTTAATTCCCTTAGTTTAGTAGTGGCCATTCGGTACGGGGTTTTGGAAATCGGTTGGGTATTCGGGAAGGTATCGATGGTGAACTCGATTTCTCGGTCGGATGGCATGCTAGGTAGTTCGCTCAGAAATACATCAGGGAACTCCACCATAACGAAAGAAGACTCAAAGTTTGCGCAATCAAGCTGTGTGTCCTGAACTGACGCTAAATATCCCTCGCATCCAGAGTGTAGCATCCGCTGAGCTGACATCGTGGAAATCACCATGCTGGTCCTTGACACTTCTGTTGCTGGACCACTTGTGTAGCAGAATTTGGTCTCTCCAGGTAAATAGAAGATGACCTATTTCTCTGCACATTCGATAGTTGTCGAGCAAACGTCGAGCCAATCCATCCCCAAAATGATGTCGTAATCCCGAACATCTAGGACTAAAACATCGAGCGAGAATTTCCTTCCACCAATACAGACGTGACCGCCCCTGACATACCAAACGAATAGGTATCTTCATGCCCGACGGGGTACTAACACTAAGGTCTAGATATAATGGTGTCATTTCTATCATATTTTTCACGATAAAATTCGTGGATATAAAACTATGTGTTGCACCAGAATCAAATAGCACACGAGCAGGTATGTTATTGAAAAGCAATATACTTGACACAACGGTGTCCAATGCTAGGGCCTCTTCCCATGTCAATGTGTACAGCTGACCTTGAGCTTGACTACGCTCTTACTGCGGCGCGGCTCGGTTTGTTTGAGGTACTGAAGCAGAATTTGGATGTTGAGGGCGACGATCAGAGAGGCGCGGACAGTCATGAATGGCATAGTTTGGATCGCAACAAGAGAGGCATAATCTATGCTTGAAACGGCAATTGTCGATAGTGTGCCCTGGCTTCTTACAGAAAGAACATGTTTGCCCTAATTCTCCTATTTGCTGACAGACATTATTTAGACGCTTTTGAGCAGTATTTTCTTTCGCGTTACTATGGCGCTTGTGATTGGAAGTTTGCACAACGATGATAGCAACTGAAGGATACTGTGATTCAAGGAAAAGGGCATGATTAAGAACTTCTTGCATAGTCAGATATTGGAGAACGACTATGTACGCATAGATGGCAGGTCGCAGGCCACCTTTGAATCATTTTGCCCGACTCGTCGCATCATGTAGGTATGAGCTTGCAAATTTGGCGATCCTATTGAATTCAGCGGAGTACTGCTTCACCGTCATATTGCCTTGCCTAAGCTGCACGAACTCGTTCTCCTTTTGTCGACATCCTAGAGGGGGTATAAACTCCTCTTCAAACATGCCACAGAAGGTAGTCCACATGATCGTCTCCTCTTCATCGCTTACTGAGAGAGATCTTCGATGTACGTCCCACCAATCATGCGCGTTCAAACAGATCCGCAGTTGGGCACACGCAACACGCTTTTCATCAGGTACCTCTAGTAATTTGAAGTAGTCCTCAAGCTCTGCCAGCCAATCTAGAGCCACTACCGGATCTTCAGTCCCTTTGAAAGATGTATTGCAGACCTTCTTGAAGTCAGCAAAGTCGAAGGTAGTCACATCCTTCTTCTTTGGAGTTTGAGGTATTTCGACTTTAGGCATAGGTCGCTCCACTAGTGCCATTGTTGTCGTTGTGGAATGGTTGGAGGCTAAGGTCTGAACGATCTGTTGTAGAGCATCTACCTGCTTCTGTTAGACTACAAATCGGGCTTCTAGATTGCCTTCGAACTTGCTCGGTCGTTCTTTCGCTCGTTTCTCGGCTCGCTCATAGTGAGCCTCGTCTCTCTGCTGGCTTGCTTTAAGCATCCTTATCATTCGCTCAATCAGGTCAACATGGGGCATGACTCGCTGGCTTCTGGAACTTTTTGAGGTGCTGAAACTACTTTCCTGGGCTTGTACCTCTCTAGGTGCTAGCGTTGATGCTTGCGCTTGAGTCATTCCTTCAAAAGAAAGTAACTTGCATCAGGCTCATAATGTATTATGGATTCACTGTATGGAACGTATCTTCTTTTGGCCAACGAGTTCAAGAGTTCGCATAGGGAATAGATCGTTAAAGGAATTTTTCTGACACGAGGGTCAAAAGAACTTGAAGCTGTGCACTGATACCAATATATCATGCCCCGATTCGCGTAAAATCGATAGTCGTCCCCTGGGCGTGACGTCGTGCATACCTAGGTTGCTTAACGCACAAGGCCAAGGTATTTTATATAACGAACACATATTCAGAGTATGCGGATAATTGAGACACAATGTTGAAGCATGGTAAAGTTATCTTTATTGATAATGGACATCTTTTACAAACTCTTGAATGAGTCATAAAATTATCGCACGGGCTTACAGAAGTGGACTCAATGTGAGATAATCGTCCTGTACATTACATCTTTTTACTAAAGCTTCAAAACTATAGACACCTTCTGGAGAAACTATCATCTTTCCACGTAGCTGCATAAGTTATGTGCACAAGCTCCTGGATCTTC
The DNA here is from genome assembly GCA_036927795.1 of Iris macrosiphon. Classification (NCBI taxonomy): domain Eukaryota; kingdom Viridiplantae; phylum Streptophyta; class Magnoliopsida; order Asparagales; family Iridaceae; genus Iris; species Iris macrosiphon. The sequence goes on from JAYESA010000012.1 coordinate 161,561,662, forward strand.
AAAACGCTTCTTTGAAGGCACGATCAGGACGTGCCGGTAGGTGGACTGGATTGGGAAGTCGCTCTAGCTTCTTGCAGGATCTCCTTGGAGTGGGAAACCTGTTGCAATGAGGGTCAGTACATCAAAATGCACAGGTGAAGGCGAGCTAACCCAACTATACCAATCAACACATTGTTTATATGAAGCATGAAAGTTATTATGAAGTCTTTCTATCTTGTCTTAGTCCATTTTACAAGCAAGCATTATATATGGAAATTTACTGAAATAAATATGCCACCGTTCGGTGACTTTTACCTGCACGTCTGAACCACCTACACAATACTTACCATAACATTCTCTGCCAAGAAGACATAGTTAGCTTACACAGTTTAAATATACATGGGGGTCACTCGCATTATGCCATAGTGGACGAATTATTCTTGGGGCAAAATGGGATACAACGAAAGAACACGAGGCGTCGCATGCCATCTCGCCCGAACATGAGACTATCACTAAATTCTGTCTGGATTGGAACGGTGCCAGTGCCCCAGCAACCGTCTGCAGGAACTATAAATCCTTGTGCACAAGTTGTCCGTGACATGCGATATTTAAATCAAATTATCATAAGGAGCAGTTCGAGGCAATACATTCATGGAACAAGTTACATGGCATGATCTATTTTGCATAGTCTCCCTGATCAATTTGTTACATAGCAAGGTGTGTGTTTCATACATAGCACAATCATAGAAGAAGTATATATATTCTAACTAGAATTTAGGCATGATAAAGAATATTCTAAACAAACTAGCATGCAACAAGGTAACCGTTCACAAGTTGGTTGACAAGCACAAGTAATCCAAGTCTATTCATTTTTACCTTGACATCTTTTAGTTATTATGGTATCGTTTGATCGGAACAATCAAGAATGCAAGGTTTTAGCTGTGAAGACTTGGAAGAAGGGTCAACTGAATCAAATTATAGCCACTCACAAGTTGGTTGAAGAGATAAAAATAAAAAGGTGCTTCAAGACCCCGCTCGCACGACGTCTACTACATGATCACCTACATTGCCACGAACAGATGATCAATACATTTTCTACCATTTCCAAGATTGAAATAAAATGCAGTTCAACGAACGAAAGAATGAAATCCATCAAAATCATTCAAGAAAACGCAAATCCGAAAATCAACTCAAAAGCACGAAAGCAACAAGGCGACAACGAAAACTAGGCAAAAAAACTTGCAGCGGAGAGGTCCCTCTTGACTCTGCCGCTAAGTCCATCCTTGGGGCACGGTCCACTGAATATGGGAATCGATTTCGAAGAGCAGATCCATAAAGAGGAAAAGATCTTGATTCAATCTATCCCGATCAAACGATACCGAAAGTATTTCTTAGCCGCGCTCCCCGTAAAGGAGAAACGGGATACCACATAAAAGTTCAACCGGAAACAAGATACAATCTAACATATCTTTCGTCATTTTATTGCAAGTACACAAATATCAAAATCACTAAACATTGCATAAATATATCATTGAAAACGAATTGATATATGGAGACGAAAAATGAAAATAAAATGAATCTGTTGAATAATTTCAATTCGTAGGTCACAGCCTAACGATTAAGACGGAGGCACCGTCCCGATAGGTTGCTAGTTCGAGCAACATGGGCGTTATTTAATTTCCTTTAGGAAAAATTATGTGGGAGAGTTGGTGGGTGCAGTGCAGGTACGGTCCGTAGGAGGAGGGAGCGGTGCGGTGCGATCCGGGTGGTGCATGGATACAATAAGAGTGCGATGCGGTGCGGCTATGACTGCGTGAGGCCTTTGGGCCGGATGGAGCCTTCGAACGTGAGTGGTGCCTTCAGACAGAGATGTAGCTTTCGGACAAGGGTGATGCCTTCGGACCGGGATATATCCTTCTGGTTAGGGATTGTATATATAGACCTTCGGACTTGATTGATTGTAAGCCTTCGAGCCAAGCTGTAGCATCTCGGAGGGGACTGAATAAAATTTACTTCGAAGAAACGACATCGACATCGAGCAGCACATGACAGTGCCTGTGCCGTTCCTCACCAAGTCCTACCAGCTCGTCGACGATCCCTCAGACCGACCACTTTCCCATGCCAAAAGAACAGCAGCATCAGTCTATACAATGCCTGGACTCCGCCTCCCCAATACTGGTAGCAGCCGGGCCGAGGAACGCATTGGCTCCGAGCTCGTTGCTCTTGGCGCCGAGCGGCTTCTACCAGAGGAACAAGGCTCCTGGATTGAACTGTGGAAGCACCACATCAAGTAGCTCGCTCACCATTGCCGAGGAACCGACTCCTTTGTCCTTGAACAACAACATGAAACGAGCAAAAGAAGATGGTGAACCGGTCAGATCTGGTTGAACCCGATTGAACCCCGATAAGATATGTACCAAAGATTTTCGGTTCGATCAACGGTCCGGTTTTTAAAACATTGGTTTTGACACATAATTAGTAATCCACAAGTGATTCTTTGTTCTTTGGGACTACTAATTAATACACTTCAGCAACTATGAGCTAACAAATGCGAGGAAAATTTTGACAACCAAACCATGGGTCGATTGACATGAAACAAACGGTGCTGAAAATTTGTATATTAAGGCAAACCAGATGCTGTTGGCAGCATATAGCAACATAATCTATCAAAAAGCTTTGCTATAAACCCCTCTGAACTAAAAGTAATCCTCATATAATTATAATTCCGTATATAATTAATTAAAACAAACAAATTCCAATTAGTGTACTACAACTTAGAGGCTCATTTGTCTGATTCATTTCTGGCATCAATCTGTCATAGCTAGTATAAAACAATAGAAAAGATGAATAAGTCACCAAAAGGGTGCATAAATGAAATAATATATCACACACAGAAATGGGTCCAAAGCTGTCAGCTGGACTAGTTATAAATTTATGTCTTGAGAAGCTTCTTATACTATTGAGCAATGATTTATACGCCAAGATCCTAAGAAAGCTACAATTAAGCGACTATATATCACTATCCCCTCAAACCTCACCTCCATGACCATCCTCACACCAAATTACTAATATGGTCATCAATCCAATAGCACAATTAAGGATAGGTTTGTCATTTGGTCGTCGAACAACTTGATTAGTACACTCTTTACAAGTGTGAAACTTGGAAAGGTTATCCACATATAGATTCCGCTTGATGTTTCTTTATCAAGTCATAGTTGAATACTAATTAATATCCTTTTCTTGATCATATATTTTTTTTAAAGTCGGATTCGCGGAATCTCCGTAAGGTTCCAAACAGGAATGCCAAGGAGAGGGTATGTATCCGAAAGGGAATGAGGATTAGAATTAAGCACATCAAAGAAAGAAAGAAAGAAAGAAAGAAAGAAAGAAAGCATATATACATATAGATATGTATATTCTATGGGATTTTTTGGATCATGAGAGATTAAAAGGAATTGACACCAATAGTTGAAAGGAATATATCAAAGGAATTTGCAATTTCTTTGGGATTGAAATGTACATCTCAACTATTATATTGTATTGGGAGGTGGAGGTTTTCAGTTCTCATGTATAGATATAAATCAAGAAGGGACCATACACTTGCGTTGGTATGCATTAAGAAAGGATTAATTGAAGTGTGAAAATATAATTAATGGTTTGAGAATCCCAATATGCCGCTGGAGATCATTCTTGTTAGCAAGATTTATAATAATAATATATGTGCGAAAAAGTCTTCCTAGTTTAGAGTAGTTGTGCTGACTTGGGCTTCCTTAACAGTAGTCCTTTTAAGCAGCTAGATTGTTGCTTATAAGAGCCATTGCTTGGACCTCTTTCCTCGACATGTGCCCGAGCATTAGGAAGCACACATCAGGCATTCAAACTGAGTGAACTGTGGTCCTCACAAGAGTTTCCTTCAGGCAAGTTTCTTCTAAAAGCTTCAACCATTCTGTTCTAGCGCTAGAGGTATTCTTGATTTTTAGGAAACTCCTCCTCCTTGACTGAAAAGTTTCTACATTATCACTTGTCTTTATTTAGGCATGATCGAGAATTTTTGTTTTTTGTTTTTTTTTTCCGTTCCTTCTTTGAACTCGACTTCGTTGTTATTATCGAGAGTTTGAACGAATTATAGCAGAATTAAGGTGGAAGAGTCTGAGTAGTGATGGAGGAGGGAAGGGACATGGAGAAAGCAGCAGATGAAGTGATACTGCCGGGGTTCCGGTTCCACCCGACCGATGAAGAGCTAGTAGCGTTCTACCTGAGGAGGAAGATACAGCAGAAGGCTCTGTCCATAGAGCTCATCAGGCAGCTGGACATCTACAAATATGACCCATGGGACCTTCCAAGTAAGCATAGCATAGCTAGCTTATTTCTTTAGAAAGCATACATGAAAGTTGTATGGATTCTGCTATTTTGACCGCCATCCGGGGGGACTACGCTGGCCTGCGCCCACGTGACGGTCAGCCATTGCCTCCTCCTGTCCGGATGGACCCGAGCTAGCGGGAGGGGGGGACGGGAGTGTGTGGGCAATGGCTGACAGCCACGCGGGTGCGGGCACCGACTTTTCCAAGTTTTATTGCCATCAACTTTGTTAATATCACTGTTATGATGATGTTACTATATAGTTAAAGTCAGTTAAATATATAGGGTCCTCCTATAGTACAAGGAACAAGAAATTTGTATCCATACAAGAAGCAATGGTTTCATCCATGGATTTATGATTCAATGTTTCTTGTTGAAAGAACTTTCTTGTAATATGATTAGGAGAAATAATTATTAAATTTTATAGAAAACATCATTTAATGCTGTTATTTATTTATTTATTTATTTACTTGTTTGTTATCGTCTATTGTAGGTCATTTTTTTGTCATGATCCTTTTTTATTAATTCTTATTAATTTATAGCTGGTTAACATGATCTGCTATAGTCAGTTAAGACAGTGTAGGAAATAGCTTACACAATTTACTATGCATTTGTTTTATTTGTATGCATACAAAAAAAAAACGTTGCTTGTATTATATATATATATATATATATATATATATATATATATAATGGATAAACGGAATATGAGTCATAGACTCATATTCTTACATGAGTCATGCACATGTGGACCAATATGAGTGGACTCCTACATCTGATGTGCATCCATGTGCACTGTACATTCAATTTTTATTGGTTCACATGTACATTGTCTCATGTAGGATATGAGTCTATATATGACTCATATCCCGTTTACCTCCCTCTCTCTCTCTTTCTCTCTCCTTCTATATATATATATATATATATATATATAACAATATGCTATTTTTTCTTGATGTTAATATCCTTGTTCATTAATACAATATGTTTGTGTCTCGGTTCTCACTAAGGCTCATTAAACTGTGTTTTCAAAACATATCATAGTTTTTGTTTCATTGTGCGCTGAGTTCTCTTAGTGCGTTATTTACGTCTCCTTCTATATGTCATAGCACGCGCTATATAGTTCACAAAGGGTTGTTTTCAATCATTTTAGTAGAGATTTTAGCTCAGCAGGTTACAAACTGTTCGAATTCGATACAGGGCCCGAGATATTTTGCCTCTCATTATCAAACAGTTTCAACAAGCTTTTCAACACGCAACTCTGATACTTATACATATGGACTCCAATTTGAGGATTATATATAGTACATTAAATTTTAAAATAGTAATAACTCATTTAACTACTTATTTTTCATGCAGTAAGAACAAAAGAAACGTGAATATCAAGACATGAACAATAACCTGAACTAGTCATACAGGTATTATTGATATATCCAGCAAAAACATACAGAAATCCAAATATTAAGTTCATGAAACTAAAGCAGAAAACTTAGTTATACTATTCTCATCAATATCATGGCAGGTAGAAAAAAAACGTATAAATATCACAGGTAATAGGTAAAATGAAAATGAAATTAAGAAGCATATATATATATATATATATATATATATATATATATATATATATATATATATATATATATATATATATATGAAGCAAAAGAAAAAAAAATTCTAAGCAGGGTTGGAGCTAGCCATTCTACTCCGCGGAAACAAAAATTCTATAACATAAAGTTGGGTTTAGTTATTCATTTCTTTGGACTGTGGAGGCAAATTTAAGAAACAAATAGGATATTGCTAGATAGATATTTAAGAAAAGGTTAGAAATTGAAGGAAAGAGATACTAATTTAAGAAACATATAAGAGTAAATTTTAAAAAAAAAAATCTATATATAAAAAAAAAATTCTCGGGGACCCCAATTCAACCTATGTAGCTCCACCCATGCATCTAAGTATGATGTTAGTTAGATGCCTTCACCAACATAGTATACATCTACATAGAACTTTAGAACATCAATTTTTTCTTTAGTAAAAGCTTATGTAAAACTTTTCTCTCTGTAGCTCTAACATTAATTTGTATCTATATATGAAGAGTTTGCTACAAGTGGAGAGAAGGAATGGTACTTCTACTGCCCCAGGGACAGAAAGTATAGGAACAGCGCGAGGCCGAATCGAGTCACCGGAGCTGGTTTCTGGAAGGCGACGGGGACTGACAGGCCCATATACTCCTCTGAAGGGAGTACAAAGTGCATTGGGCTCAAGAAATCTCTGGTTTTCTACAGGGGCAGGGCGGCCAGAGGCACCAAGACCGATTGGATGATGCATGAGTTCAGGCTTCCTTCGCTCACGGACACGGACACGTCTCTGCCCAAGAGACCTCTGGACAAGAACATCCCTGCCAATGTAAGCCCCCCCACAATACTTCGTACATGATCAAATTAAAATGAGCTTAGTACTCACAAGTTGTAGCAAATGTTAACATCAAGAACAAGTAACATGTGTAGAGCTACAAATTATTACATATATTTAGCTGCAATTCTTTGATTATGGTTTGCTAATCAATCATCAAATGGGCTAATATCAAAGACTCGTATTAGAAGGTTATTATGCAATCGTCAAACTTTTCACATATCTTGATTTTACAAGGTCAGTTTTGAGGGAGTGCAATAGGTAAGACTGCACTATGCAGGGACGGAACCATGATTTACGTTGGACATGAGTCGAGCACCCAAACAAATAAAAAAAAATACGCTATAGATATTTTTGTTTTTTTAGATTTTTTTTTTTTCAAATTCTAGTGGGGGGTCATGGTCCCCTTTGGTCTTAACATAGCTCCGTCCCTGGCACTATGCCTTCGAATTCATGGGCATCCATTTTGTTTTATATGTATATGTTATGTATTTTATATTTATTTATATATAACTACATATAGGAAAAAAAACTAGTAAAATTATACTTTTGTTTAATTAAGTTTTTATTATAATTACTTATTATGCAGGACCAGCTATTCTAGAAAACTTAAAAATATAATTATAGGATAGATAATAGTTCCTATCTCAATTGAAAGATATTTTAGTTGAGTGATTTTTTTTGGTTGATTTTAATTTTTGCTAATATAATTCCTGTAAAAAAGAAAAAATTATTTTTTGCACCAGATCTAAGTTGCCCTTAATGAATCTCAGCTTCGGACCTGGATTTTAATATTCTATAACATAAGCAGGACTCATGGGCAATCTGTAGGATCTTCAAGAAGACGAATTCCATGGCGCAGAGAGCGCTGATCTCTCAATCCTGGGTGTCTCCGCTCCCGGCGGAGACTACTGACCATTCCGACCTGTTCTCCGTCGCCCGGACCATGAACGCCACGCAATTCGGATCGGAGAACGTCTCCTGCACCACTACCGATCAAGTTGGCTCATCGGTCCAATTTGGGTACAAGAATGGCTTGCAACACCACAATTACAGTGCTATGTTCACTTGTCCTCCTCCTTTCGATGTTACCACCAACTCCTACAATCCAAACAACTTCATGTTCTCTCCGGCTGTCGACATGCCGGTGGCTGCCATGCTCCTGAGCATGTCACCTAATTCTGCAAGCGTAGATTTTGTGCAGCAGCCGCAACAGTTTAATGGGCTCGCAGTTGACCTTCCATTGGAGCACATAGGAAACGAAGAGGAAGAAGAAGAAGAGAATAAGAACAGTTCGACCATCGACAGTAGTAACCAGTACTGGGGAAGTCCGAGGAGTGCAGTCAGTAATTTTCCTTTCAACCTGCCATCGAATGTTTCCGAAGAGTGGAAGACGAACATGGCATGGGACTCCCCCACATGCCCGAGCGAGATGTCGACCAACAAATGCTATACTTGATTTTAGGACCGATCCGAAGCTTATTTTGGTTGCCCCTTGACCCGTGTTGCGGATTGGTACGGGGGTCACCGACGATCTCGACCTCTTGCAAGTCACGTTGGGCCTGAAAGATTGTCCTAAGCAAAGGGAATTGTCAAAGTCCTGCTTGACTTAGATGTAGCATATAAACGTATGTGTGTGTGTGTGTCAAAGTGCCCTCATCCGTTAGCTTTTCTGTTAGCATGAACACGAGTACAAGAAGAAGAAAAGAAAAAATCTCTTGTAAATCCGTATAGAAATGCTTGCCAGCTAACAGCAAAGCTAACGGAATGAGAAGGGAAAGCAGCTAATAGTATTGCCTCCTTCCTATGTAAGTAGTTCTTGATATTGATCCCTTGTTATACCCCCCAAAAAAACACATAAAAATATATTGATGTTAATATTTTCATTAGTTTCTTTTCCAGTAATTAGAAAGAACAATTGTGGAAGGATCCTTCTAAGGTTAATTCATGATCAGGATTAACACAACTTATAGCTGTCCTTATATTTGTGACGTTCGTCCATTTGTCATGTTTGTGATAGTGAAGTATCAAGTATGTAGCCTTTTTCAGCTAAACTAAAGCATACTGATACAACTGCATCTCTATTATTGAGACTATATTTGCATTCTATATGGCTAGGATTAGGACAAATTTGTCTTCCAAGGCATACAGATGCAACTGTGTCGAGATTATCTTATTCTAAAAGACAAGGTTGGAACATGGATAAATCTGACAAGAATTCAGACTTAGAAAATTCGACTCTGTAGTTTTGTTTAGGTCAACCCCTAAGCCTAGGCCGACGTTCCTTTCCCATATTCTTTTTATTTGGGCTTTAAAGCAAAATCTCAGGTCGAACTACAAACAAAAAATTAATTTTGACTAGAACAATCTAACTCTCCGGACTGACCTTGCTTAAAGACAATATTTGCATCCTATAATCAACGGCAGATCAGTCCTCTCAGTCAGCTTTTCTCAAAAGCAGATATATTATATATAGCTTATACATTGCACATGAGTTTGCTAACCTGTGCTCTAAATCCAAAACTGATTTTATTCTCCTTAAGAATGACTTTCACGAAGCCTTTGATTCTATTTGGGATTTTGTCATTGATCGAACTCCTTACGAGGCCGGGTCGGAAGGTTGTATTGGAGTGGGTGGGATTTCAACCTATATAAAGAATATTTCGGAGTACGACGAACGTCATTCGTGTGTCAGAAAAACTCGGAAAGCGTATCAAGCACCGTGTATTGGAACATTTATGATAAACAAATATTATATTGGATTTTCATTTTTGACTTTAATTATATTTTTATGATTGGATCATTCATTTATTAACTTTTCATATTATTGGATTTTCAATTTATGGCAAGTCAATTTTTGATTTGATTTTCATTAAATATATGATTGAATGTAATTGGATTTTCATAAATATTTTTGGCTTCCATATATATTTTTTCATATGGAAATCCTAATTCATGCAAGGGTTTATAAAAAGGCTCATGCAATATACAACAAAAAGAGGGAAAAAAAAGAGAAAAAAAAAGGTGGCAAGAGTCTCATTGCAACTTTGGAGAGGAGAAAGAATGATTGAAAGCCGTTTCGAAAAAGAAGATCAATTTGGGGTATTTTTCATTATAATTTTTTTTCGTGGTTGTAATCTATTTTTTGTTCCAAAGAGTTGCGGTGATCCGTGTTGGATCGATGATGAGCTTGTAGAGGGTGCAATCTCTTTATTCCATTAGTGGAGGTTCTTCAGGGTTGGACTCCGATCGTCCCGTAATTTTTTTTTATCTAGATTTTTCAGGTAAAAATTTGTGTCTACGATTTGTGTTTGGTATTTTTTTGTTTGTGTATTTTGCTCAATTCTCTCGCAAGTACTCTCTGGTTTGGGGAACGGTTTTCGCGTTTCGTTCCCAACAGTGTGGTATCAGAGCCAAGTTCTGGAATTTCAGAAGGGCGTTAGGAGTTGACAGGCAAACCAGGGAGGAGAGAGGACGCGAAGCCGGTGCGCATGGTAAACCTGAACGGTACCAACTATCATTACTGGAGGAGCAAGATAAAGAATTTGCTATTTGTCAAGAAGTTGTATCTGCTAGTATATGCTTTCGAGAGGCCCAGTGACATTCGAAGAGGACTGGAAGTTCGAGCATATACTGGTGTGTGGGTACATCAGGCAGTTCGTTGACGAGAACGTGTACAACAACGTTGCTAGTATTGAGCATGCGAGGACATTGTAGGATAAGCTGGAATCATTGTATGCGAAGAAGACCGGGGTAAATAAATTGCTCCTGATCCGGATGATGATGGGTCTGCGGTACAAAGACGGGGCATCCATTATTGATCATTTGAGTGAGTTTCAGGACGTGATTGACCAGCTATCCTCGATGGGAGTCAAGTTCGACGACGAGATTCAAGGACTATGGTTGTTGTGTACATTGCCAGACTCGTGGGAGACCGTACGAGTGTCTATGATCGCTTCTTCTCCGGAAGGTGTGGTCAGTCTGGAGTTTGCCAAGAGCGGGGTACTGAATGAAAAGATGCGGAGAAGTTCTCAGGCCACTTCATCCACATCTCACTCAGAGGCGCTTGTTTCAGAGAGCCGCAGAAGGGGTAAAAGCAGGGGTCCAGGCGGTGGCAGAGACAAAAGCAGGAGAAGGTCCAAGGGTCGGTATGATAACTCGGAGTGTTACCATTGTGGAAAGAATGGTCACATCAAGCGGAACTATTTTGTTTGGAAGAAAGAGAAGAAGGGCGACAAGGGAAAGCACGACGAGAATACTACAGCGGCAACATCGACACATGGAGGCGATCTGATCAATGTAGGTGATGAGGTAGTTATGAACCTCTCTTGCAATAACAACTCTTAGCTGGTGGACTCAGGTGCTTCAGTGCACGTATCTCACAACAGGACACTATTTGCTACTTACAATATAGGCGACTGTACAGTGTTAAAAATGGAAAATAGAGATATTTCGAAGGCAGTTGCCATTGTAGATGTGCATTTGAGGACAAAGACGGATGCAGTTCTTGTTCTGAAAGATGTTCATCATGTCCCTGATATCCGTTTCAACCTTGTGTCGGTTGGAAGATTGGATGACGAGAGTTTCTTCAATCTCTTCCGAAACAGTCATTGGAACCTTTCCAGAGGTTCGATGGTGATTGTCAAAGGAAGCAAAAGGTCCGGACTCTACTATATGGAAGGGAGTGCACAGGGGGCACAGGAGGTGAACGCAACTACTGATGCGTAAACCGAGTTATGGCACAAACGGCTCAGCCATATTAGCGAGAGAAAAAAATCTACTTGGTGAACATGAAGGTAATTACAGGGATAAAGTCTACAAAATTGGAGAGGTGCACGCGCTGTTTGGCGAGAAAAAAATTAGGATGTCTTTCCAAAGTCACCCAAGTTCAAGGAAGTCTATGAGGCTTGAGTTGATTCACTCGAATATATGCGGTCCTATGAAGGTAAAATCCATTGGTGGTGCCTCTTACTTTATAAATTTTATTGATAATTATTCCAGGAAGGTTTGGGTCTATGCCTTAAAGACCAAGGATCAGGTGTTATCCACTTTCAAGGAGTTTCAGGCCTCCTTTGAAAGAAAAACGGACAAGAAGCTGCTATGTGTTCGGTCGGACAATGGGGACGAATATATCCGTCCATTTGATGCATACTACAGAGAGCAAGGGATACTACACCAGAAGACTCCGCCAAAGATACCTCAGCTCAATAGTGTAGCGGAGAGGATGAACATGACGCTGATATATAGGGTACGTATAAGCCCCCTCGACCAAATTTAGGTCTACTTGGCTTAGAGAGAGACTAGGGTTAGTTTGGAGCCATTTAGAATTAGAACATGGTATTTTAAATTAATGTACAAAATTTCGTATCACTTGGTGCACCTTACTGTTGTTTCGATATTTAGAGTGCTACTCTAGCTTTTGCTTTCAAACAAATTTTATACACTTGACCTTGACGTGCCAGTCTTCCAATTTGACCTTTGGGTCACTCATAAATACCATATCTTGTGCTTCATTTTAGTCGCACAATATTTGTTACAAATATCTAATTTTAAATCCAAATTAATCCAACTTTGCATCTTTGTCCGTTCCAATCGAAATTGGAGATACAACCTCGACCTTTTTCTCGCATCCAAATTTATGACAATAATCTATTCCGAGTCTACTACGTCCATGACACTTGTGTCCCACCCAATTTGAATCATATGCACTTTCTATTAATTAAAGAACACAATTGACACTCATTTTAACTAAATTGGTGCAATGACTCAACCTAACCCAAAACTAGACCCAACACCAATCCAAACCCCCACTCACACCCTCATGGTTCATACAAAATATCACACACCAAATTTTTCTACTACAACACACCAAACATGGTATTTTTTCACATCCAATTCATTTTTTTCCTCTTTGTGCAAGTCCTAAACTATTGGGGACTTTTGTGCAAATAGCTAGCCATGTGTCAACCTCCTATTGGTTGGAGCAAATAAAGAAAATCTCCTTTGTCATTCTTGACAGGTCATGTCACGCCCCAGTCCCAAAATATACGGGACCAGGCTACGTGGCAATGGCCAGCTAATACGACTTCGAAGGATTTCCCAATTTAATGGACTCGTCGAAGCGTACTACGTTGTTCTAAAATACTAACAAGTCCAATATGCTATCATACAGCAGGTAAATGTCTATCTCATCCACAGAATATAATATAAGAAGTGCTGAAATAAATATTAAAAATAAGTACGGAATCTGAATGTCATAATACAATCCAAATAATTCTGATGGGGACAAACCTACTGAAATACAATAATGAAATAAAAATACGGAAAGTAGGAAGACAGCTAGACTAGAGCATCAACTAGCTAGATAAAGACGTTCTAACCCAAGGTAGCAGTGTACCCCAAATTACGAAAACTCTCTGGAAATGCCTCAAAGTCCTCAGCCACGAATCATGTCTCTACTCCTGCTCCGTAGATGGTCGGGTACAACTACTCGTCCAGATCTGGAAGGGAACCAGGTCCTCAGAGGGACGTAACAAGATACAAAAATATATGCCATAAAGTAAATACTGTGTAAACTCGAGGGTGAACTAACCAGCTAAGTGAAATGCACTTGAAGACAACCTTGGTACGTATGGGTAAGTAAAAGGTATAAAGTGTAGCGTCAAGCCAGAGGCTAAATACCTGGCATTAGCTGTAAACTGGATACCAGAAGTATATGCTGACTACATCACCGATCATGATAGCGCGCAGCTAGTAACCTCTACCGGATGTATCGACAAGCATATACGCCCATAATCGGGTAATACATAGCCTATAACCGGGTAACACATGGCCCATAACACTGAGGCTCACGACCCCGTAGTTTACTCTGAAACTACGGTAGCCAAATGTCTGTCCCATACGTCTGCTAATTGTCTTTCCCGTCCAATGCCAATGTACAAGTCGCAAAAATGATGTGGACATCTCGTACTATAATGTAAGTCACTAAAAAAATATACAACTAAGCTAAATATCGTCACACGTGCTGCTCATACCGATGTCCAGTCAAGCATGAAGTGCGACCCCTACATGAACTCACTCTGTGACGTGCAATGATATGTGTCAAGGCTTGGGAAATCATATTGATAACTCCATAACTTTAGGTGCGTCTACTAGACACTAGGTCAGACACAAGTCCTAACGTCAACGCCTTCGTTGACTGCACCCGAGTCTTTCTCGGACGTGCACAGTTATATAATATTAAAACAATAAAACATCCAACTAATAATAACTAAATTTAAACAGTACAACAAGGCAAGGTATACTTGCTTGGAACTCTGGTGTGCACAAGTAAGGATCCGAAACCCGTAGTCAAGGTAGAATCGTCTTGGATACCTATGAATAAATAATAATAAATATTAATTACTATATTATATTATGCTAATCACGTACACAAGTACGGCTTATGCAACGTCATGAGTTACACAGATACCAAACCAAATAAATATTCTAATTAAATACGTTGGCTAAGGTTGACTAGTTAAGGATCAAGGGGTTAGGGGTACACTTAGTCTACTAGTCCTACCGCATTTTATAAGTCATCCTATGGTATTATTTCTCACATGTTACAAGTATCGTATCGAGCGAATCCAGTCTTAGAAAAGAGTGAATGGAAAGGAGTTCCACAAGGTGCGAAGCCTCCACCTAGCTCTATAAACGCGCCATAGCAGCCTAAAGTAAAGGGCTTAACCCGATACAAGATGGAGTCTGGTCACAACTATGATTCGTGTAGGTGCTAAGTTGTACCTCTAACACATGGGTACCAGGTATTCTACTCACTAAGATTTTCCTGGACACGTCTTATATAGGTAACGATCTAGGTCTCCATGTACGGGTATGTCATGTCCTCAGATACGGTGCACAACGAGACAATTAACTGCCAAAATACGTTACAATTTTAATTAACGTATAACACTAAACACAAGTCCTAGCTAGTAGGTTAGTGTGCACAATGTCAGGTTAGTCTAAATACCTAGGGTCAACACAAGTGTATGCCATATTAATAACCAAGTTTCTATGAAGTAGTTACTAACAATAATCACTATTCCAGAATATGCACATAAAAATACTAGGTATTAGGGTTCACCATTTAACATAGGTCCATGCAACTACGACAACTTCAAGGGAGAGGAGTAACGATGCAAACCTAGGTGTGCTCAACTAGGAGGGGGTGATGCTCGTCCGATGCTCGAGGGCGGCCGACCTCTGGTGATGGAGGTGGTGCTCCGGCCAACACAGTAGCAGCAGCAGCACACTGGCAGTTACAGAAGGCGTAGGGGTTGCTAGTGGCAGTGGCCATGGCGGGGCGAGCAGTTGGTGGCGGTTGGAGGTGGTGAAGGTGGTGGGATGATGAGAAGGTGATGGGAGGTGAGGTGGTCGTGGGTGGTAGTGGTGGTGGAGTGATGGGATGATGACGATGGTGGTGGGATAATGGTAGCTAAGGTGGTGGTGGTTACAGTGGCAGTGTTGATGGTGGTTTAAGGTGGAGAGGGGAGTCAGGAAAGGAAGAGCAAGGTGGAGGCGGTCATAGTCGGTAGGGTGGTCGAGAAGAGGAAGGTGTGGGACGGTGATGGTGATGGTGATGATGGTGTGATGGTGATGGTGGTGGAGAGGCTGATGGTGGAAGTGGTGGTGACGATGGTGGCGATGGTTGGCTGCTATCGTGTTGGCGGTGGTTGCTAAGGTAGTGGCGGGGTGATGATGATGGTGGTGGAGATGTTGGTCGGGGAAGGAGAAGAATTCGGGGAAGAAGAAGAGTTCAAGGAAGAAGAAGAGGGGGGGTAGCTGCTGGTGGTCGTGGACGGTGGTGATATCGGCGGTAAGAAGAGACGGTCGAAGGAGGAAGGTGGTACAGTGGCGGCGGGGTGGTGGCTGTCCGGAGGAGGAAGAGAAAGTCCGGGAAGAAGAAGAATGGTTGTGGTTTAGGGTTCAGTTAGGGTGAATGATGTCACGCCCCAATCCCAAAATATCGAGGGACTAGCCACGTGGCAATGGCCAGCAGTACACACCGATGGGCAACCCAATTTAATGGGCCCATCAGGATGTACTTAAGCTGTAATACAACAATCAGGGTCTACTAATCTCATCCACATAAATGAATACACAATATCATAATATAAAGCAATATCAAGTCTTAATAAAACATAAGTAGGGGAACAACCCGATAATGAGTTTGGTACATCAACTAAAAAGACTAGAAATAAAGAGTCTAACAATAGAAATAACTGAGTATAGAATATGCATATACTCAGAAGAAATCCTTAGCGATCACCTCGTCCTCGGGTTCTGGTACTGCTCCAAGGAATGCTCATGTCTCGTACACCTAGGGATAGATCTCGTCCGCTAAACCTGGGAACATAATCCAGATCCAGGTCCTCAGGGGACATAGCAAGGTACAAAATAACTCATGCCAAATAAATGCAGTGCAGCAATAAATAAAGCAATAGGGTAAACTATGTAACCATCTATGTGATATGCAAGTGAGAGCATTATTCATAGTCAGGCTGAGACTACTACAGGCTCTGTGTCGGGGAAATCCATAGCAGTATTTTCTCGAAGGGCTAGTAAATATGCCAAAGCTCTGTGTCAGAGTCTAAGGCACCTCCAGTAAAGTAATATATATATATATATATATATATAATCAGCCTTTTGTATGGTAAAACTCTCCCCACCCAATGTAATCATACGTCTCATATTCACGATGTCTCATGTCCATGTCACGCAAGATCATATCTAATGCAACAAGTCATAATGAGATCTAAGCATGTATAATGTATATGTCCAAATCATGTATCCTATACAGAATTACCATGAATATCTCAGAAAGATTCTGTCTCATGAATGGTGTCAGGTGTCCTGAGGTATGACGTACTTGATAAGGCAAGCACAAAATGTATAGTGTCTCGATAACCATGTCTATGTGATATTACACAACTCTGCGTACAGTATTGACACCCAAATATTAGTTGAACGCTAAGTAATGTCACACGATCCTAGGTTGAACAGAGATCTTACAGTCATAAATCAAGAAAATAGTATAAACAGATGCTGCAAGTAGGGCAAGGTACACTTGCCTGAGATTTGGTTACCAACTGCAGCTTTGGTATCAGCAGGTTCTGCAGGTACTTCTCCGGTTGCTGAAATTGATATTACCATCATGCTCAGAAGACATCAAATAGCTAAAAATGCCTGTCCTTGAGTCCAATTTGGATACAGGGGCAAAAATGACAGTTTCTGGTCAAAGCGGGGTCCACATGTGGGCCGCTTCGCACCAAAAAATGTGTCAGAAATAAAGTTCTCCAAATTTATCAAACTTAGTGTCAAAAGTCCAGAACGACGATACGAACCCAAGGGAACGTCCAGAACTGGATTCCGATGAGCCGATCACAAAATCGCCCGTCAAGTGGAGCCGTGGGGCCCAAGATACGCGATTTTGTCAACGCTCTCAGAATCGAACCAAACTTGGGTCACGGGACTTGCGTATTTCTATGAGTCCAATGGCACAAATTTTGTTTTGATCCGACGTGTGTACACGAAGTTACAACGAGTTCTGGAACAGGCCGATACGGGGCATTGTCGACGGATACGCATTGATTCCGGTGTGCACGCACATCCAAATCAACTTTCGCAAAGTCCCACACGTCCGTATTAACGGCGCGCACCTTTTGGTGAAGTCCGCATGCGACCAAGTCACCCCGTTTGGCGGGGCGCACTCAGTTCCGGGGAAAAATAGGGCAAATATTTTCCTGCTTTTGGATCGCAGTTCGCGATCGCCACAGGACGCGACACACCGAGCGGGTTGCACGGGTATCGAGAGGGTCACACAGGGTTCGTGTCACAACAGATGAAACAAGAAACGGGGTAGCGAGGAGAGAGAAAAGGCTACCTGAATAAGGCTCCGCAGAAACCGAAATCCGTCCTCGCGAGGCGGCGCGACGCGGTGGCTAGGGTTAGGGTTTCTCGCTGCCGGAGGATGCTGCTGGGTCGCCGGGGCTTCGCAGGAGGTGGAGGCGGCTCTGGAGGATCTCGGCGAAGGCAGCGCTGGCAGAGCTCGTCGGCGGGGGAGGGTCACAGCTAGGGCACATCAGCTGTGGATTCGGCTTGTCGGGTCGAGCGGAGGGGAGCGGTGGAGGTCGGGTCTGAGGCGGAGGACGGGGGCGAGGGCGAGGGCGGCGGCGGCGAGGGGAGAAGGTGTTGGTAGAGAAAGGCGGTGATGGAGGAGGGGCTCGTTGGGGAAGACGACAGACTCTGGCTGTGGCTGCGGAGGTCGGGTCGAGTGGAGGACGGGCTGTGGTGGTGGAGGGTGGCCGGGCTTGGTTTTTATAGGGCGAGGGCGAGAGTAACCGCCACGGGGAGGCGGAGGCGTTACTGGCGGTTACGAGCGGAGCAGTCGGGGAGCATAACCGCCGCGGAGGAGGCGGGGCGCCGGCGGTTACGGGCGGAGGACGGAAAAACGAAGGGTTGGGGGTTTCCTAACGGGTCGGGTCGGGTCAAAAATGGGTCGGGTCGGCTAACAGGCCCGGATCCGACCCGCTATGATTTAGGCCCGGTTCAGATAGACCGGGTCCGGTTCGGGTTGGTCTGGGTCAGGAAAAACCGGATTTATTCTAGGGTTTAATTATAATTAGTTTTTAGGTCTTTAAAAATGTTTCCGGGGTCCAATAAAATCCAAGAAAATTACCCTATGTCTAATATTTTATTTTACACCCAAAAATATTATTTTCATAGTATTTTAATATTGTTTAACATCATTTAAAAATTATTTAATACCAGAAAACAATTGATTTAATTAGTTAAAAATTATAAAAAATTCTAGAAAATTTATTTTTTTAATCTGAAATTTTTTTGGGGGTTTATAAATGAGGATGAGAAAAATGGAGAGAGGGAGGAGGTGGTTTTATGTAGGAGAGAGAGAGGAGGATGGCATTGGGATTAGGGCTGGCCATGTGCATTCCAATGGATGGGGGGACTGATTTTTTATGAAGGAATGAGTGGCTAGGATGGGCCAAATTTGAATGGAGGGTGTGAATGTGGTAGGGAAAAAAGTAGATGTAGTAACCCAAAAATTGAGGGAAAAATAAGGTGGACGACCGGTCAACAATGAGGGGGGAGGAGGGTTTTTTCATGGCTTGGCTCTAATGGGAGGTGGACACCTAACTGTCTATTTGCATAAAAGCCCCTAACAATTAAAAAATTACATAAATAATATAAATTATGATTGGATGTGGAAAAATATCATGTTTGGTGTGATATAGTGGGTTAAAAGGGTGTGTGATAATTTAGTATGAACCTTGAGGGTGTGAGTGGGGGTTTGGGTTGGTGTTGGGTCTAGTTTTGGGTTAGGTTGGGTCATTACACCAATTTAATTAAAATTAGTATAAATGGTGTTCTTTAATTAATTGGAAGTGCATAAGGTTAAAATTGGATGGGACACAAGGGTCATGGACGTAGTAGACTCAGAATAAAATATTGTCATAAATTGGGTTGCACAAAACGGATAGAGATTGTGTCTCCAATTTTGATTGGAACGGACAAGGATGCAAAATTGGATTTATTTGGATTTAGGAATAGACATTTGTAACGAATATTGTGCGACTAAAATGAAGCACAAGAGAGGGTATTTATGAGTTACACAAAGGTCAGAATGGAAGGCCGGCACGTATGAAAAAAGTGTGTAAAATTTGTTTGGAAGCAAATGCTAGTGTAGCGCTCCAAATATTGAAGCAACGGTAAGGTGCACAAAGTGATACGAATATTGTGTACATTAATCTAAAACACTATGTTCTAAGTCTAATTGGCTCCAAACTAACCCTAGTCTTTCTATCTAAGCTAAGTATACCTAAATTTGGTCGAGGGAGTTTATAGGTCACATGTTCATCCTCCTCCTCTTTGCATGAAACTATTCAACCAACAATTAATCTCCACCCTCCATTCAAATTCTAATACATCTCAACCACCCACTTTCTTCATGACAACCATCATCTCCTTAGGAACCTAGCCGGCCCTATTCTCAATGCTCCCCCTCTTCATTAAATATACCCCTTCTCTCTCTCTCCTCACTTATCATTCTTCTTCTCCTTCCCTTCTATATCATTTTTAGCCACCACCATCTCTACCTGCCGGAGCTCCGCCACCCTCACCACCATCACCTCCAACACAGTCACCGCCACCCTCACCACCGATACCTCCAATACAGTCACTGCCACCCTCACCACTATCACCTCCAACACAGTCATCGCCACCCTCACCATCGACACCTCCAACACAGTCACCGCCACCCTCACCACCATCACCTCCGCCACCCTCGGTCACCTCCGCCACCCTCACCACCATCACCACCTCACAGCCAACCACCATCTCCTCTTCCACTCCACTATAACAGCCACCCTCACCACCATCACCTCCAACACAGTCACCACCACCTTCACCACCATCACCTCTGTCACCCTCGGTCACCTCCGCCACCCTCACCACCATCACCACCTCACAACCAACCACCATCTCCTCTTCCACTCCACCATGACAGCCACCCTCACCACCGTCACCTCCAACATAATCACCGCCGCCCTCAGTCACCTCCGTAACCCTCACCACCATCACCTCCGCCACCCTCAGCCACCTCACTGCCACCACCACCAGTAAGCTACTGTCGCTGTAACTACATGATTATCATCATGCTAGATTTAATTCTTGTTCTATAATTAAATAGTGCACGTGTGTAAATGAGAAAATTCTTATCTATTTATGTTATGCACGTGTTTAGGGTTACCTGGATAATATAGAATATAGATAGTGTTAGTGAGTTCCAATTACCCTTGAACTTGACAATGACCCTAGAACATACTTTGAGATACTTAAGTTAGGTCAACACTTGTTTCCTATGTTAAGGAGCAACTTAGCACATACACAAACCCTAGTTATGACCTTGGTTGTAATATTTGAGAAAATATACATTTTGAGGGACTTGACAGTTGTGTATTTTTAGACTCTTGCACACTCAACCCTACTAGTTTACCTGGTTATAACCCCTACTTGCGTTAGCTTCTAGGTATAGTATAGATATACTTTTGTGCATATACTAGTATAATGACTTATTATAAAACCCCTCGACCAAATTTAGGTCTACTTAGCTTAGATAGAGAGACTAGGTTTAATTTAGAGCCAATTAGAATTAGAACGCAGTGATTTGGATTTAATGTGCAATAATTATATCACTTAGTGCACCTTACAATTGCTTCAATATTTAGAGCACTACACTAGCTATTACCTGTCACGCCCCAGTCCCAAAATACATAGGACTAGGACACGTAAGCATGCCAGCCGTATGGATATGGCAACTCCAATATATGGAACCCAAATCCACACGTACGCTGTAATATGAATATCAATCCACAATTGGTATAAACATATGTCACAAGTCAAAGGGTACAATCTAAATCTCATCCACGAAAATCAATATAAATGAATAACCAGCATCTATATAACTAAATCTCAACATAAGTATCTAAGAATGATAGTTGGATGGAAACAAATCCACTACCAACTCGAATGGAAAAGTACAACACAACAAATACAATATAGGAATACCAGCTAACAATCATGGGGCTCAGAGATAAGACATCCTCGAAACATTTGTAACCATCCAAATCTACGCTCCTGTAAATACTCAAGAACAAATACACCTGGAAAGGGACCAGGTCCTCAGAGGGACGTAACAAGATACATAGAAGCAAGCCAACTTGAATACAGTAAACATGCATATAATTTGAAAATAAGTAAGTACGCTGTACAAGACAATCTATATAAATGCAAATGAGGACAACTTTTCGATGTATGGGCAAGGGTAGGCTATTCGATCTAATCCTCACAACTCATACACTCGTCCATGAACATCATCAGCCGACATACCGCGGGGGTAGCGACCCTCGTGACTCCATCAATCGACATACCGCGGGGGTAGCGACCATCGGACACGACCACCATAGTGCGTGCTAGTGACTACGGTGTTACCAGAGTGGTTAAAACCCATACGCCTACTGATTGTCCTCTATGATACTAAGTGTCAAGTGTGTGTCAACATATCTAATATATAGTAA
Source organism: Iris macrosiphon (assembly GCA_036927795.1). Lineage (NCBI taxonomy): Eukaryota > Viridiplantae > Streptophyta > Magnoliopsida > Asparagales > Iridaceae > Iris > Iris macrosiphon. The sequence continues at coordinate 161,583,543 of JAYESA010000012.1, forward strand.
TGACTGAAAGAAACTACACATGCAATAAATAAACAGAAATGCAATAAATAAACAGAAATATACTAATCATGCAAAATACTGTAAGCAATTTGGCAAGGTATCTTGCCTGGTCTGAAAAGGACGAAGTCCCAACTCAAGGCGTCGTCCGATCTACCCATCACATAAATTAAACAAGTTAGGTTAACCTAAAATAGTATTTTAATCTTATTATAATCTGATTTTATTGTTAAGCTCTAATTTTGGTCCAAAGAAAGTCAACTTTAAGGATTTGTGATCCGTGGCACGCAAATCGAGGCAATCCGTTGACCAAAAAGTCAACCGACTCAAATCCTGGATTTGTATATGGAATCCTATATATTTCAATGCTACATGAACACTAGAATAGACGGTTTCATAAAATCATAAGTCAGTAAAGAGTAATGGCCACAAGGACGCACAGATGACAGTTTTCGGTGGTTTCCTATTTACGTCTACGTTGCACAAATTTTACAGTAGAATAAACTTATATTTTAAATTCTGTAAAAATACTTTTCTGGAAGTTCATCATGTCAGCTTTCTGAAACTTCAAACGGTTTGTAATTCTGAGTTCGGGATCTCCCAAAATCTCAAAAATACCAAAACGCGTCTGATTTCGGACAACTGGCACTTTTAGAATTTTCTGGAAAAGTAGGTTCTGAAATTATTAAAATAATTTATATATTCAGAAAACTAACCTTGATATGATTCTGACAAAAAAATTTGGAGCACGTTTGGAGTCCGGAGCTAGGAGATATCGTCTTTTTAAGTCGTCATAACTACTAAAAAATGAGACTGAATTTATGACGAATCTTTACTATTTTTGGAAGAAAAAGAGAGAAATTTGGGAAAGAAAAATATGAAGGATGAGGTATTTATAATGGTGGACACTACATAATTAAATACGACTAGGATTAGCTAATTTGGATATGATTAGGATCAGTTTAAATAATGATAGGATATGCATGGAGTAGCTTTCCTAGTAGGCTCAGGATTTGAATTAATTTAAAATAGAGTTTGAGTTTATCTTAATAATTTATAATATTAAATAAAATTAAAGATAATTCAAATAATTTATATATAATCTTATTAATATCTATTAACACTAAATTAGCATCTATCTAATATTAAGACTATATATATCCAAATAAATCCTAAATAATTTCAAAAATCTAAATAAATTTCTTAAAATTCTAAATAAATTACAGAAAAATATAATTAAATATTTTAACCTAAAATAAATATTTGGTAGAAATAATATGCAAGTATGGACTAGTAGTAAATCATGAAAGTCCTAAAAATTTAGGTTCCCTATGTTTTAATTACCTAACAATTCTAGAAAAATCTCCAAAAATCTAAAATAGCCTAAAAATGATTCTAAATAAATATTTACATAATTAAATATACTAAGAAATTTATTTTCTAATTAACTAAGAGAATACTCTAAAGTAGTTCAATATTTAAAATAATATATAATAAATATAATAATATAAAATACACACAAAATACCTATTTTGGGTGAGGGGGTTTACATTACCTGCAAACAAATTTCATTCACTTTTCTTAGACATGCCAATCTACCATTCTGACCTCTGTGTAATTTATAACTACTCTATCTTGTGCTTCATTTTAGTCGCACAATATTTCTTACAAATGTCTGTTCTTAAATTTAATTAAATCCAACCTTGCATCCTTGTTCGTTCCAATCGAAATTAGAGACACAATCTCGACCCATTTTGTCCAACCCAATTTATGAAAATATTTTATTCTGAGACTACTACGTCTATGATACTTGTGTCCTACCCAATTTTAATCCCATGTACTTCCAATTAATTAAAGAACACCTTGTACATTAATTTTAATTAAATTAATGTAATGATCCAACCTCACCCAAAACTAGACCCAACTCCAACCCAAACCCACACTCACGCCCTCAAGGTTCATACTAAACACCACACACCATTTTAGTCCACTATATAACACCAAACATAGTATTTTGCCTCATCCAAACCCAAATCCCATCATTTATGCAATTTTTTAATTGTTATTGACCTTTATATAAATATGCAATGAGGTGTCCACCCCTCATTGGGTCCAAGTCCATGAAGAAACCCTCCCCCTTCCTTTGACCGGTTCTACATAAAATTTTCCTATTTTTTTGAGTGTGCTACACTGTAAACATTCCCCCTACACAATCTTTACCCTCCATTTTAAACCTAGCCCATATACACCCCACATTCCTTCATGTGAACCCTTCATTCATCCCAAAAATACACCCAGCCGGCCCTAATCCCAAGAGAGCCCCCTCTCTCTCTCCTACATATATTACACACTTTCTCTCTCTAAAACACACACCCACATCAACTACATCACCTAAAACCTAAGGAAATAACTACTTCACCATCACCCCTCACCCGACCTCAACCCGCCACCGCACCAGTCCCCGCCGACCGCCTTCCTCCTTCGCCTGCCACCCCTAACCTCAACCCCGGCCAACCCTCCACCAGTAGCCGCCTCCACCTCCGCCTCGGCCGCCGCCACAGTAGGCCACGACCCAACCCGATCCATCTCCCCCGACTTCTTCTTCTCCTCCGGTCCCCCATCCCGACTTCACCAGTCACCCCCACAGCCACCACAGACATCCACCACCTCCGCCACCGTCATCCCCATCACCATCTCCACTGCCCCCAGCACCACCATCAACAACCACCTCCATTATCCCTAGCACGACCATCACCAACTCCATCATCACCACCACCCGCACCATCCACAGTCCGACCACCGCCACCCTAGACCACCGCCACCCTAGCCGCCGACCTCCCACGACCCTTCCTCTGCCGTCAGCGACCCGCCACCACCAACCCTGCCGCAGTCGGAGCCGCTGCAACTGCTGCTGCTGCCATTGCTAGGGAGCTGCTGCTGCTGTTGTGCACGCCGGAGCTCTGCCCTCCCTCGCCGGAGACGGACACCACGTGCAGCGGACACGCCCCCGGACACGAGCGTCGCCAAGGTATATTCCTAGCAACTCGTATACGTATGTATTAGTTTAAATACGTATATGTATATATGTATATTTATGTGTATTTGTGTATTGTGCATATATGTATTAATATATTTATATATGTATTAATGTATTATTATAATTATATCTAATGTATTAATGTATTATTATATTTATATAATGTATTTATATATGTATTAATATATTATTGTATTTATATAATATATTTATATATAATATCTAATGTATAATGTATTTATATATAAATGTATAATGTATTTATATATAAATGTTTAATGTATTACACGTATTTAATGTATATTTATGTATATATCTATGTACGTATTTAAGTACTAATATTATCACATGTATTTTTAAGTATTAAATGTGTATTATGTATTTTTAAGTATTAAATGCTATTATATGTATTTAAGTATTAATATTTATTATTTGTATTATGTTAATAAGTTACTTCAAAGAAATTATGGTGAATTTATGTGAAGACTTGTGTTGACCCAGAGCTTAGACAACTGACTTTATGCATTACCATGTTAGCTAGGACTGGTAGTTTGTATTATACATTATTGGATTTTGTAACATGTTTATCTGACGACATTACGTCCCCGTGCATGGAGACGTAAATGGCTACCCACATTCGACGTGTTCTAAAATTAGTAAGGTACCTGGTACCCATGTGTTGGAGGTGCGACTTAGCACCTACACTAATTATAGCGGTAGCCGTAATTGTAAAATGTGAGTAATGATACTAAGTGTACCCCTAACCCCCTTGACCCGTCATTAGTCAACCCTAGCCATCGTATTTAATTAGAACATTTATTTGATATATGCGTAACTCGTGACGTTGCGTAAGTATACTTATGTACGTAATTATCATAGTGCAATATAGTGATTAATATTATTGTTATTTTTTCGTAGGCATCCAAGACGATACTACCTTGGTTGTTGGTTTCGGATCATTGCTTGTGCACACCAGAGTTTCAGGCAAGTATACCTTGCCTTGTTGTACTGTTTAAATTCAGATATTATCTAGTTGCATATTTTATTGTTTTAATATTAACTGTGCGCTCCCGAGAAAGACTCGAGCGTAGTCAACGAAGGCGTTGACGTTAGAACTTGTGTCTGACCTAGTGTCTAGTGGACCCACCTAAAGTTGTGGAGTTATCGATATGACTTCCCAGGCCTTGACACGTACCATTACACGTCACAGAGTGAGTTCATATAGGGACGCGTGCTTCATGACTGACTGGCCATCAGTATGAGTAGTACGTGTGACGATATTTAGCTTAGTTGTTTATTTCTATAGCGACTTGCATTATAGTACGAGATGTCCACGTCGTGTTCACGACTTGTATATTGGCATTGGGCGGAAAAGACAATTAGTAGGCGTATGGGACAGACATTTGGCTGTCATAGTTTCAGAGTAAACTGCGGGGCCGTGAGCCTCAGTTTTACCCGGTTATAGGCCATGTGTTACCCGGTTATGGGCTCCGGTTACCCGGTTATGGGCGTATATGCTTGTCGATACATCCGAAAGAGGTTACTAGCTGTGTGCTATCACGATCGGTGATGTAGTCAGCATATACTTCTGGCATCCAGTTTACAACTAATTTCAGGTACTTAGCCTCTGGCTCGACGCTACGCTTTATACCTTTCACCTACCCATACGTACCAAGGTTATCTTCAAATGCATTTCACTTAGCTGATTAGATCACCCTTGAGTTTACACAGTATTTACTTTATGGCATGCATTTTTGTATCTTGTTACGTCCCTCTGAGGACCTGGTTCCCTTCCAGATCCGGACGAGAACTTGTACCCGACTATCTACGGAGCAGGAGTAGAGACATGATTCGTGACTGAGGACTTCGAGTATTTCCAGAGGAGTTCCTGTGATTTGGGTATGCAGTTGTTTCAGACTAGGGCATTCTTATCTAGCTAGTTGATACTCTAGTCTAGTTATCTTACTTCTTTCTGCACCTTTATTCCATTGTTGTATTTCAGTGGGTTTGCTCTCATCAGACTATTTCAGATGTATTATGGATATTCAGACTCTTCTATTTTATTGACCATCACTTGTTTCAGTTTTTATTATATTGTATTATATGGATGATATTAGATATTTACCTGATGTATGTTAGCATATTAGACTAGTTAGTGTTTTAGGACAGCGTAGTATGTTTCGTTGGGTCCATTAAATTGGATAATCCCTCGGATACGTATTAGCTGGCCATTGCCACATGGCCTGGTCCCGTGTATTTTGGGACTGGGGTGTGACACTTATTGTTATTATATTATATTATATATAGGCTCGTTGGATTGTTCGGGCGAGGCTTCGGGAGCAGGACTTTGGCATTCACAGCTTGAGAATTCAGGCAAGTATATCTTGCCTTATTTACTGTCTAATTCAAGTTATTAAATGTTGCATGATTCGTTATTGCAAATATTATTTATAATTGTACGCGTCCGAGAATGACTCGGGTGCAGTCGACGATTGCGTCGATGAGTAGTGTATCGACTTAGTCTATAGAAGTCTCACCTACTATTATGGAGATATTCTGATATTTTCCAAGATTCTGACACTTCTTACACTTATTACAATAACAAACTCATGTTGGGATACGAGTTGGCGTACCCGACTAGCTATCGGTGCGTGCGACATGCATCACGGTTTAGTGCGTAGTCAGGTTAGTCTAATTATTTGAGACCTGGCATATTAGTTATGAAGTATGCACGTCATGTATTCGACTTGTATATTTGCATAAGACAGGGAAGACAAATGGTAGGCGTATGGAATACATACATTGGTATCTATAATGTCTAGAGGAGTCACGGATCCAATGACCTCATTTATTCAGATATCGCGTTCTTAGGAGCGTTACAGACGTATATATATATGCAGATACCTCGTTCTTCGAAATGATAGACGTTACATGTGTAGATACCACACTCTTCGGAGTATTGGACGTTATGCCTACTCCTACCCATACGTACCAAGGTTGTCCTCATATTGCATTCACTTAGATGGTTAGTACACCCCCTTACTTATTCAGTATTTATATTTGGCATACATTTTTGTATCTTGTTACGTCCCTCTGAGGACCTTGTTTCCTTCCAGATTTGGACGAGGTGTACTATCCGACCGTGTACGGGCCCAGACAGGAGGCGAGATACGCGACTGAGGAGGAGCTTGAGGTGTTACCCTCGGAGTTTCACTGATCACTGGTAGGCCTTCTGCCTAGGACTAGAGCATCTTTATATAGCTAGTCGATGTTCTAGTCTAGTATTGTTATCTGTCCTTCCGTACTCTTATTTCAGCATTGTATTCAGTGGGTTTGTTTCCATCAGACTTATTTGTGTTGTATTATGACATCCAAACTTCCTACTTATTTCCAGTATTTATTTCAGCACTCCTTATTTATATTTTGTGGATGAGATTAGATATTTACCTGCTGCATGTTAGCATATTGGACTTGATAGTCTTTTAGGATAGTGTAGTACGCTTCATCGGGTCCATTAAATTGGAAAATTCTTCCGAGTTGTATTAGCTGACCATTGCCACATGGCATGGTCTCATATATTTTAGGACTGGGGTATGACAGTACGGTATTTGCTGTCATAAGAAAACTTGTCGGGCAGATATTGGGGTGAGGCTCTTTACACAGCTGCCTATATTATTAATTTATCTCCTAGTGCTCCTTTGCAGGGTGATGTGCCTGACAAAGTATGGTACGACAAAGAGATGTCAAACAATCACCTGCGAGGGTTTGGTTGCAAGGCCTTCATGCATGTACCAAAGGACGAGAGATCCAAACTTGAGCCAAAGACGAGGCGGTGCGTCTTTGTCAGTTACAATCGGGATGAGTTTGGCTATAGACTCTATGACCCAATGGAAAGAAAGCTCTACAGAAGCAAGGATGTGGTATTCGTTAAGGATCAGACTATGACCAACACTCAGGATTATGAGATGCCTTCTGAGGCTGAGGAATTGCCTGAGTTAGAATTATTTCGCTTCAAGCAGTTTCCAGAGGACATTGCAAAGGATCCAGTTATGGGGGAGCCAGTACATGAAGTTGCTCCCAACCTTGATTATCAGCTTGCTGATGGTGGTCAGGATGACCCTCAGGAGGATGAGCATGCTGAGAAGGTAGTTCCTGAAGGGGAGGAGGATGTTGTTATACAGCCAACACCAGTGGTTCCATTAAGGAGGAGCGATAGAGAGCGTCGACCATCTACGAGATACTCATCGGGTGAGTATGTGCTACTGACTAACGGGGGAGAACCCGAAAGTTCCGCAAAGTCTTTGGAAGACAAATACAGGTAGGAGTGGATGGAGTCCATTCAGAAGGAGATGAGTTCCTTGGAGGCCAACTCTACTTATGATCTGGTATGGTTGCCAAAGGGCAAGAAGGCTTTGAAAAATTGATGGGTGTTCAGAGTGAAGTAGACAGATGATGCTACTCGCCCTCGATACAAAGCGAGGCTGGTAGTTAAAGGCTACGGTCAGCAAAAAGGCATAGATTATGATGAGATCTTTTCGCAAGTCGTCAAGCAGTCGTCTATTCAGGTGGTGCTAACATTGGCAGCCAGTTTCGACTTGGAGGTCAAGCAGATGGACGTGAAGACAACATTCCTCCATAGTGATCTTGAGGATGAGTTGTACATGGAGCAGCCAGAGGAATTCTGTGAGAAGGGCAAGTCACACTTGGTCTGTCAGTTGAGGAAGAGCTTGTATGGTCTGAAGCAGGCTCCGAGACAGTGGTACAGGAAGTTCGAGTCATTTATGGGGAGCATGGTTACGCATGGACGACGTTGGACCACTATGTATTTGTGAGATACTTTGTCAAGGATGATTTTATTATTTTACTTCTCTATTTGTTGATATACTATTGGTGGGTCGGAATGCCACTAGGATAGCGGAGTTGAAGCGTCAACTGGACACGGCCTTCTCTATGAAGGATTTGGGTGCAGCGAAGACTATTCTTGGGATAGTGATCAGCCGATAGAGAGAGTCCAAGCTGCTACACTTGTCCCAAAAGAAGTACATTCACTGGGTATTTCAGTATTTCGGGATAGACGAGTCAAAAAAAGTGAGTAACCCCCTTGCTGCTCACTTTAAGTTCACTGAGGAGCAGTGTCCATCTACCGAGGACAAGAAGGAAGATATGGAGCAGGTTCCATATGACTCAGCTGTGGGGAGTCTTATGTATGCTATGGTGTGTACGAGGTCAGACATCGCTCACGCAGTTGGCACAGTTAGCAGGTATACTTCCAATCCTGGAAGGGTACATTGGAGTGGGGTCAAGTGGATTCTACGATATCTTCAGGGTACTGCCGATTGGAGACTTTCTTTTGGTGGTGACGATCCGAAGCTGGTTGGGTATACCGACGCTGATATGGCTGGAGATGTAGACACGAGGCGATCGACTTCGGGCTATGTGATGATGTTTGCTGGTGGAGCAGTATCGTGGCAGTCGTGGTTGCAGAAGTTTGTTGCCTTATCGACGACAGAGGCAGAGTACATTACGGCGACAGAGGCTTGCAAGAAATTGGTGTGGATGAATAAGCTGTTGCAGGAAATTGGACTAAAGCAAGAGCAGTATCATTTGCATTACGATAGTCAGAGTGTTATTCACCTTGTGAAGAACTAGACATTTCTTAGCCGGTCCAAGCACATTGAGACCCGGTATCATTGGATACGGAATATTGTGGAAAAAGAAGGAAGCGGCGCTTGAGAAGGTTCATACAGATGACAACGGAGCAGACATGTTCACAAAGATTCTTTCAAGAAAAAAGTTTGAGTACTGCAGGAGAATCGTCGGGATGACGACCCCTTCCACATAGTTGTGAAGGGAGAGATTTGTTGGAGTGGGTGGGATTCCCAACCTATATGGAGAATACCCCGGAGTGTGACGAGCGTCATCCGTGTGTCGAAAAAACTCGAAAAGTGCATCGAGCGTCGTGTATTGGAACATTTATGGTAAGGAAATATTGTATTGAATTTTCATCTTTGACTTTAATTATATATTTATGATTGGATCTTTTATTTATTAACTTTCCATATAATTGGATTTCCAATTTATGGCAAGTCAATTTATGTTTTGATTTCTATTAAATATATGATTGAATGTAATTGAATTTTCATTAATATTGTTGTTTTTCATATATAGATTTTCATATGAAAACTCTAATTCATGTAAGGGTTTATAAAAAGACTCATGCAATAAACAACAAAAAGAGAAAAAAATAAAAGAGAGAAAAAAAATGTGGCAAGAGTGTCATTGCAACTTTGGAGAGGAGAAAGAATAATTGGAGGCCGTTTCGGAGAAGGAGATCAATTTGGGGTATTTCTCATTGGATTTTTTTCGTGGTTGTAATCTATTTTCTGTTCCAAAGAGTTGTGGTGATCCGTGTTGGATCGGTGAGGAGCTTGTAGAGTGTGTAATCTCTTTATTCCATTAGTGGAGGTTCTTCAGGGTTGGACTCCGATCGTCCCGTAATTTTTTCCATCTGAATTTTTCAGGTAAAAATCTCTTTGTCTGCAATTTGTGTTTTGTATTTTTTGGTTGTGTGTTTTGCTCGGTTCTCTCGCAGGTACTCTCTGATTTGGGAAACAGTTTTTGCGTTTCGTTTCCAACAGGTTGAATTGCCATAACGGAGGCTAATTTTAGTTATTCTTGATCCTTATTGAAAAAATAATAACAATATAAGTATAAGTTTGATTTGAACTGGAGCATATCGGACCTAAGAAATAAATTTGATTTGATTTACTAAAAAAAAAAAATTATTTGATTTTATTTTTGGATTTCGATTTCGATCCAAAATATAATAAGATTACACAATTATATAATTATGTTCAATTTTATACATTTTTAATGATTAAAATATGTATATTTTGTATATATATGTTTACAAAATAATAAGGCTGAAATCGATAAGAATTTGTTTGCAACTTCACATTTCTTGTTTGAGCTTTCGTTTAAGATCGGATAAGCTCAACAGTAATGACTGGTGTACTCCAAAAAGCTCTCGTACTCTTTTTCTTAGCACTGAATTTAAAGGACATACAACGCAGCGTATATAAAGTCCCGAACGTTATGCTGAATATTTTGAAAAATAAAAAAATACAAAAATACAAAAAATATTGTGTCCTTACTGATCTTGATAGAGTTCTGATCCTCTCTTTCGCTAATGAGTCACATCAATACTTTCACCATTAAACTTTAACTGACAATTTTAGTTGGTCTAAATCATCTAACGGTTGTCTAAGTCGGCTTATACCTCCTCTTCTTCTCCTATAACTCCACCCATTTCAAGCTCCTTTGGAAAATCCCTACGCCTCTTAAAATTAGCTAGGTTATTTGCTTACCTTCTTGTTGTGAGATTTAACTAGGTTTTGTTTGAGAAATATTTCTATTTGTAGGCATTTCTGTCATTGAAGAGAAAAATGAGTCTTTACAAAACAGAGCCAATTAAAAAATAATGAAACTGGAATCCAATGAGTAACAAACAACTCATGGACTCATGAGATTCTCTCAAAAGGAAAATGATTCAAGCGTAACTTGTTCCTACAAGTTAGGACTTGTTAAACAGAACTAGATAAACATCAATCAAACAAATAATAAAATATCTTCACAATTTTTTTTTAAGATAAACATCAATCAAACAAATAAAAATCAACTTCACATTTTTATTTTATTTTGCAATATCCGATATGACGCTCGTGATTTTGTACATACAATTTCCACCATTTACAAAATGAGAAAGTAATACGCTTTCATGCACTCCGGTTCGAACCCAGATAGATGGAAAGGATGTCTCCACTTTAGTCATTTGGGCTAGAGGTGATTGGCATTTACTTTCTCATTTTGCTGGATCAGCATTTCCTATGCCAAGGTAAAAGACACGGGCGCTATTTCGTTCAACTTTTGGAGGTTTGAAGATGGAATTTAGTTCCTTACCCATAAATTTGGGATTAATAATTGGAGGGAATACAGTTGTGGGCAAGAACGGAATCAAAAATTTAAATTAAGTGGACTAGAGTGGACTAGTTGTAGACTGACTCATACGGAAAAAAAAATATAAAAATGAAGAAACAAACAATTGGATGGGGTGGAGCCCACTCCAGCTCCTACCTGGTTACACCACTGATAATTTTTGCTTTCCTTGGTAATATTTTTGCTTTCCTAGAAACGTTGGTCGTATGTATTAATTACAATTATTTTGGACGGTAATACTTTCAATGACACCATAACCGTTGCATCATAATATTAATGAAAAAATATTCGCAAAAAATTAAACAAATTAATATTTTTATTCTTAAAAAATCAATTTTAATTTTCTGACTGTATATTCACAACCTAACTAGACATAGGTATAAAAATGTGCAATTTATTTCCAAATGAAAAGACAAATGTAAAGTAAATTCTTAGGATATAACAAACCTTCGTCCAAAAGCCACATGTGTCGTCTCTTTGAATTCCAGATTCTTGAACCCTACCTTCAACTCTAATTTTGGATTGATTTGTTCTGTGTATTTTTATGTGGATTCTAAGGGCTAATGATGAATTTTGCTCATCAACTTTTGTTACCTAGATTGTTGCCTCGTCTTTCTCGTTTCTAAATTTCCTTTAGTTGATCCTTGCCGCTATGACTTCTAGCAATCGGTCACTTGATCCATTCATACATACTGTTGTTTTTAAAATATGTTAGGTGACTCGTCCTTAATTGGAAAGAGTATTTGATGTTCCCAAGGTTCATTCATCTTGGAGAAAGTCTAATGACTTTTGGAATTTTCAAGATTAATGAACCTTGCATGAAACGAATCTTGGAGGAGAATGTTCATTCTCTTATGGATATATAAGGAGATAGTTTGGAAGATGTTTGGTTAATCCTCCCTTGTAATCTTGGTGCTATAAGTGGTGGTGCTCTTGGTGCTCCTTGCCTGCAATGTTCTTCCAGGTGGTGCTTCTACCTCGAGTGCTTCTTCACCAAATTGTGTCCATACTTTGGTATGAGAGTTTGTGAACCTCTTGAGTGTATCCAAGAGAGAGTTTATAATTTGTAATCCCACTATTTTTAGTGGAGAAATAAAATAAATAATTATAATTGTCCGAGGACGTATGCTCATTACCGAACCTCATTAATTCTTTTGTGTTCTGTTTTACTCATTTGTCAATCTATAGCTTTCAGAAGCTCGATTGCAAGTTATTGCTACTCTCTTGTCAATCCATAGCTTTCAGAAGTTCGATTGCAAGATATTGCTTCCGCACTTTGTGTGTGAAAGACATCTCCATCTCCAACAAAGTGGTATCAGAGCCACACAAGCTTGTTGATCGTGATGGCGGAATCGTCTTCTACTTCCTCAACCATGATTAAGCTCACATCTTCAAACTATTCCATATGGAGGCAGCGGATGGAAGATATCCTCTATTGCAAAGATCTGTACGTAGTGTTGCTCTGAAATGGACAGAAGCCAGAAGACAAATCTGACAAAGATTGGACCATTCTAAATCGTAAAGCTATTAGAGAGATTCGTCCATGTATCGACCAAAGCGTCTTTCACCATGTTTCCAAAGAAATCGATGTTCATCAAATGTTGATGAAATTGGCATCGATGTACGAGCGAAAGACTCCTCAAAACAAAGCGTCACTCATTCGACGTTTGGTGAACCTGAAATACAGAGATGGTCGAAGTGTTTCTGAACACTTGAGTGATTTCCAAGAGCTGGTAAATCAACTGTCAACCATGAAGCTGGTGCTGGGAGATGAGCTATTGGCACTTTTGCTACTCTGCTCATTGTCGGATAGTTGGAACACACTTGTGGTTTCCTTAAGCAACTCCGCTCCTCAAGGCGTCCTTACATCAACCTTAGTGAAGGAGAGTTTATTGAATGAAGAAGCGAGGTGGAAAGAACAAGACATATCAACCGAGTCAGATGCCCTTGTTTTTTAGAATCGTGGAAGAACTCGTCAACGAAAATCTCACAACCGTGACCACTCCAAAGGCAGGCCTAGAGATCATTCCAGAGGCACTTCCAAACCAAGAAATGTGGTAGAATGCTTTCATTGTGGCCTTAAGAATCATATGAAAAGAGAATGTAGAAAATTAAAAAGAGAGAAAAGAAATGAATCAAATAATGAAGCCAAAGACACAACCGTCACTGCTTCAAAAGGCGATGAGATAATCATCATTTGTGATGATGGTCTTGTTAATCTAACCTCTCAAGATTCGTGCTGGATTATAGACTCTGGCGCATTATTTCATGTTATTTCCAGAAAGAAATTCTTCACATCCTACACAAGCGGAGACTTCGGAAACGTGATGATGGAAAATGAAAAAGTTTTCAAGATAGTGAGAAAATGAGAAATAGCTCTTGAGACCAACATTGGCTGCCCCTTGATTCTCAAGAATGTGAGACATGTTCCAGACATGCGTCTCAACTTGATATCCACTAGCGTGCTGGATGATGAAGGCTACACCAATGTGTTTGGTGGAGGCAAATAAAAACTCAACAAAGGCTCCCTAGTGTTAGCTAGAGGAAAGAATGAGAACACACTCTATACGACATATGCTAAGATCAACAATCAGTATGTTAATGCAGCAATCAACCAATCAGGATCAACGATTGGGTTATGGCACAAGCGACTGGGTCATATGAGTAAGAAGGGACTGCAAATTCTAGCCAAAAGAGAGGTATTGACAGGACTAAAATCGAAAGGTACAACACCTTTTGAACCATGTACGAAATATTTGGCTGGAAAACAACATAGAGTTTTATTTCATTATAAGGCTGCAACTAGAAAACCCAACGTACTGGATATTTTTTACTCTGATGTTTGTGGGCCTATGACTACTAACACTCTTGGCGGTGCAAGATACTTTGTCGCCTTCATTGATGATCACTCCAGGAAGGTGTGGGCATATGCAATCAAATCCAAAGATCAAGTCTTTGAAGTGTTCAAGAAGTTTCATGCTAGCCTTGAACGTGAGACAGGTATGACTCTGAAGTGCATCTGTACTGACAATGGTGGAGAGTACATGGGAGACTTCAGAATCTATTGCAAGAATAATGGAATCAAACATGAAAGATCGGTTCCAAAGACCCCTCAGCACAACGGGTTGACGGAAAGGATGAACAAAATGATCGTTGAGCGGATCAGAACCATGTTATCTCACTCCAAGCTGACAAAGGGTTTCAAGGGTGAAGCATTGATGACAGTAGTTCACTTAATCAACTTGTCTCCATCAGCTCCACCCAATGGTGATGTACCGAACAAGTTCTAGACACGAAAAAATGTATCCTACAGTTACTTGAAGGTGTTTGGGTATAGAGCGTTCGTGCACATCCCCAAAGACGAGAGGTCCAAGCTTGATGACAAATCAAAAGAATTCATTTTTCTGGGCTACGGAGATGAAGAGTTCGGCTACAGACGATGGGATCCTGTCAATAAAAAGATTGTCAGAAGCAGAGATGTGGTCTTCTTTGAAGATCAAACTATTGACGATATTCAGAAGGAAGAAAATGTTGATAGCTCCATGGAATATCCAATTGACTTACATCCAGTTCCTCAGCCCCAGGTACAAAGAGGCGATGCGATCGAGAACAATGAAGCTAAAATCCATGATCACGTCAAGGACAATCATGATGATGACATTGTACCTGAAAATGTTCAAGAAGAGCAAGCTCCTGAAAAGCTCAACTGAGAAGATCAAACAGACAATCGAAGCCTAACAGCCTCTACAATCCACAACAATATATACTGCAAACAGATGTAGGAGAGCCTGAATGCTATCAAGAAGCCGTGGCACACGAGAAAAAGGGAGAGTGGCTGGAAGCCATGCAAGATGATATAAAGTCATTGCATGAGAATCACACTTATGATTTGGTAAAATTACCAAAAGAAAGAAGAGCACTCAAGAACAAATGGGTGTATAAGCTGAAAACAGAAGAAAATAAGTCACAACTAAGATACAAAGCGAGGCTAGTTGTGAAAGATTTTAGTCAGAAGCAAGGAGTTGACTATGAAGAGATTTTCTCACCAGTGGTGAAGATGACATCTATCAGAGTAGTGCTCAGCTTGGCTGCAAGTCTAAATCTAGAAGTTGAACAGCTAGATATAAAGACTGCATTCCTTCACAGAGAGCTTGAAGAAGAAATCTACATGGAGCAGCCAGAGGGTTTCAAAGTCAAAGAGAAAGAATATCTAGTCTGTCGACTAAAGAAGAGCATGTATGGACTAAAACAGGCACCCTGCCAATGGTATAAGAAGTTTGATCTCTTAATGACCGAGCAAGGATTCTAGAGGACCACTTCTGATCATTGTGTGTTTGTCAAAAGGTACCCTGATGGTGAACTGATTATACTTCTTCTATATATTGATGATATGTTGATCGTAGGTCGTGACAGTGACAAGATCAACAAATTAAAGAAAGAGCTCAGCAAGTCCTTTATAATGAAGGACTTACGTCTAGCAAAGCAGATTTTCGGTATGCATATCTCCCGTGATCGAAGGAAAGGGAAGATGTGGTTATCACAAGAACGTTATATCGAGAAGGTGTTGAAGAAGTTCAACATGGACAAGGCAAAAATCAGTTGCTAGTCCACTTGCTAATCACTTTCTGCTCAGCTCAAGGCAGTGTCCTACAAGCAACAAAGAAAAGGAAGAGATGGCATCAGTGCCATACGCCTCAGCTAATGGCAGTCTTATGTACATGATGGTGTGCACCAGACCTGACATGGTACATAAAGTTGGTGCCGTCAGCAGATTCTTATCCAATCCAGGTAAAGAGCATTGGAAAGCGGTGAAGTGGATTTTGAGATACCTCAGAGGTACTTCCAAAATGAGATTGTGTTTGGGAAATGACAAGAATATGTTGATTGGGTACACAGATGCAGATATGGCTGGAGATTTTGACTCCAGAAAATCTACTTCAGGATATTTAGTTACTCTTTCAGGGGGAGCTGTGTCTTGGCAGTCAAAGTTACAGAAGTGTGTTGCTCTGTCGACTAAAGAAGCAGAATATATCGCAGCTACAGAAGTATGCAAGAAACTACTGTGGATGAAAAGATTCCTACAGGAGTTGGGTCAAGAACAACAAGCATATGTTCTTTATTGTGATAGCCAGAGTGTTATCCATTTGAGAAAGAATTCGAATTTTCACTCAAGGTCAAAGCATATTGACGTGAGATATCATTGGATTCGTAACGTGGTGGAATCCAAGCAACTTCAGATCTAGAAGATCTATACCAATGACAACGGCTCAGACATGATGACTAAGTCTTTATCGAAAGACAAGCACATCTTTTGTAGAAGTGCAGCTGGTATGACGGAACCTTCCACTTAAGTCGGGAAGGAAAAAATTATTGGGTGATCCCCCCTTAATTGGAGAGAGAGTTTGATGTTCCCAAGGTTCATTCACCTTGGAGAAAGTCTAATGACTTTTGGAGTTCCCAAGCTTAATGAACCTTGGCTGAAACGAATCTTAGAGGAGAATGTTCATTCCCTTATGGCTATATAAGAAGATGGTTTGGGAGATGTTTGGTTAATCCTCCCTTGTAATCTTGGTGCTAGAAGTGGTGGTGCTCTTGGTGCTCCTTGCTTGCGGTGTTCTTCCAGACGGTGCTTCTACCTCGAGTGCTTCTTCACCAAAGTGTGTCCATACTTTTGTATGAGAGTTTGTGAGCCTCTTGAGTGTATCCAAGAGAGAGTTTGTAATTTGTAATCCCACTATTCTTAGTGGAGAAAGAAAGTAAAGAATTATAATTCCCTGAGGACGTAGGCACATTGCCGAACCTCGTTAATTCTTTTATGTTCTATTTTACTCACTTGTCAATCCATAGCTTTCAGAAGCTCGATTGCAAGTTATTGCTACCCTCTTGTCAATCCATAGCTTTCAGAAGCTCGATTACAAGATATTGCTTCCGCACTTTTTGTGTGAAAGACATCTCCACCCCCAACAAAATATACAAAAAAAAACATATTTTTAGTTATAAAATATGTATAAAATTGAGAGTATTTAACAATTGTATAAGTCTTATTCGATTTTTGATTTTGGACCTCAATTGAATATGAAATTTTAATATTTTCAAAACGAAGCCGACCTAATTTTTTAAAAAATCCATTCGATTTTTTTCCAAAAATCGAATATCGCCCAAACCTAGGTTGAGCTACCGAATTCAGACTTCTCAAATAGTGGAGGGTAGGGACTTAGGGCCCGTTTGGTTCACTACAATATAATCGTAATCGTAATGGAATCGAATGAAAAAAATACATATTTTTTCATTCGATTCCATTACGATTACATTGCAGTGAACCAAACGAACCCTTAATAAGGCCGTTTGATTTGCTGATATGGGTTGGCAGAGGTAGAGCTAGACATTCCACTTCGTGGAGGCGAAAAATCTATAACATAATCTTGGATCTAGTTCTCTTTTTTTTTTCTTAGATTGTAGGGGCAAATTTTAAGAGTAATTTAAAAAAATGGCATACAAAGTAAGTGGACCCTTTTTTTTTAATAGATAGCTACACCGGGAGCGGACACATGAATTTAAGAAAGAGGGGTCCACCCTCAAGTGTAAAAAAAAGTCTAAATCTTTTAAAAATAAAGTTAGTTATATCAAAATTTTATTAAGAAATTAAATTATTTGTCATGTGATTGCATAAGCTTGCTTAATATCATTAAATTAAGATTTTATGGATAATAATCTTAACTATTTTTTTTCATCCAGTCTTGTCTCAAGTTTAGCAAAAATTTGATAGAGCAAAAAAATAAAAATTATGAAGAAAAAAATAAAACTTGATATAATATGTATATAGAAATTAAAATTTTCGAATTTCGAAAAAGACAAAACATAAAACTAATTAAAAAAAATAGCTTAAAATAACACCAATATTTATCTAGAAAACAAAAAATACAGTTGGAACAACTGTTCCCACTTAGATCCGCCCCGCGCTACACCTATGTGGATTGGTTAGACAATGAATGAGAAATGAGTTAAATATTGAGAAATGGTGCCTTAGGAAAGTGGTAGTGATATACAAGGTTTGTGTGTTAATTTGGAGAGGATGATTTGAATATGGGGAGCAATTCATATTTATATTGGCGTGAATCTTCATTTGAGAAGGAGATGCTTTATAAAAATCAAAAGGCATATTGTCAAGATGGCCGAGTTGGTCTAAGGCGCCAGTTTCAGGTACTGGTCCGAAAGGGCATTGGTTCGAATCCCATTCTTGACAGAAACATTTTTTTTCACCTTAATATGATCCTGCTTTGATCAAATTTAGTACATTTATAAAATAAATAAAAACCTTAATATCATAATGAACAAGTTTCTATCATGCTTTGATCATGCAAACACGTATATCGATTTAAGTTAAGTTTGTACATTTATAAAATAAAAAAATAAAAAAAATCTTAATATCATAAAGAACAAGTTTGTGATCATGCTTTGGTTATGCAAGTTGGACGTATATTGATTAAGTTAAGTTTAACCCTTTTTCGATTTGATCAAATCTAGTACATTTACAAAAATTTAAAAATTAAATCTTAATATCATAATGAACAAGTTTCTGATCCTACTTTGATCATGCAAACCAAATGTTGGGCGTATGTTAATTAATTTAAATTTGTTGAGAGTAATGAAGATTATTACGTGAACTTGGTCTGAGAGTAAGGAAGCTTCAAACCTAGTATGATTTTAATTGCTATTATTGTAGTATGATTTAACCTTTACCTTTTTTCGAATTTGATCAAATCTAGTACATTTATAATAATAATAATAATAATAAAATCTTAATATCATAATGAACAAGTTTCTGATCCTGCTTTGATCAAGCAAACAAAATATTGGACGTATATTGATTAAGTTAAGTTTGTTGAGAGTAATGAAGATTATTACGTGAACTTGGTCGAGAGTAATGAATCTTTAAAACCATTTTTTTCGAATTTGATCAAATCTAGTACATTTAAAAAAAAACCAACATTAATATCATAATGAACAAGCTTCGGATCCTGATTTGATCATGCAAACAAAATGCTGGGCGTATATTGATTATGTTAAGTTTGTTGAGAGTAATGAAGATTATTACGTGAACTTGGTCGAGAGTAATGAAGCTTCAAACCTAGTATGGTTTTAATTGCTATTATTGTATTAAAATATTAGTATAATATCCATTACTATGGTTCTAATTGTTTAGTCAATTCACCGAAATCTAGTGGCTCTTGTGGTTACCGAGGAGAGGTATAATATCCTGGTTGGGTGGCAGAAGATCAGTGGATCGAGCCACGGGGGCGTATTATTCTTTCCATTTATAAATGGTGGAAGTTATGTGACAGTGGGTCCAAAGGCTTGCAATGCAGTGTGCGCAAAGTCCCGGACATTACGTCGAGCCCCAAAAAAAAAAAAAATTTTGTCTAGTCCATTCTCTCGAGTCATTCATCATAACAAGGCTAGTCAATATTTGCCTCCACTAATTACACCCAGAGTTGGCCCAGAGGCAAGCCAAACAAGCCCGCAGGCTTGGGTAACCCCCCTTCTAGGGCAACCCCCTCCAGGTCCAGCCCCCAGGCCTAGCACTTCCTCATGATGCTGCTCTCCATAAAAAAAAATCTCTACCCTTTTTTTCGAATTTGATCAAAGCTAGTACATTTAAAAAATAATAATACCAAAATGAACAAGTTTCTGATCCTTCTTTGATCATATAAACAAAATTCTGGGCGTATATTGATTAAGTTAAGTTTGTTGAGAGTAATAAAGATTATTACGTTAACTTGATCGAGATTAATGAAGCTTCAAACCTATTATGGTTTTAATTGCTATTATTGAAGTTAAATATTAGTATGATATCCATTACTATGGTTCTAATTGTCTACTTCATTCACCGAACTCGAGTGGCACTTATGGTTACCGATGAGAGGTATAAGACCCTGGCGGGGTGGCAGAAGATCAGTGGATTGAGCCACGAGGGTGTTTTATTTTTTCATTTATAAATGGTGGAAGTTGTGTGGCAGTGGGCCCAAAGGCATGCAATGCAGTGTGCGCAATGTCTCGGACGTTACGTTGGGCCCCAAAAAAAATTTGTCTAGCCCATTCTCTTGAGTCATCATAATAACAAGGCTAGCCAATATTTGCCTCCACTAATTACACCCAGAGCAGGCCCAAGGGCAAGCCAAACAAGCCCTCATGCTTGGGCAACCCCCCTTCTAGGGCAACCCCCTCCAGGTCCAGCCCCCAGGCCTAGCACTTACTCATAATGCTGCTCTCCAAAAAAAAAATGTCTACCCTTTTTTTTTGAATTTGATCAAATCTAGTACATTTATAAAAAAAAACTTAATATCATAATGAACAAGTTTCTGATCCTACTTTGATCATGCAAACAAAATGTTGGGCATATATTGATTAAGATAAGTTTGTTGAGAGTAATGAAGATTATTACGTTAACTTGGTCGAGAGTAATGAAGCTTCAAACTTAGTATGGTTTTAATTGCTATTATTGAAGTTAAATATTAGTATAACATCCATTACTATGTGTCACACCCCAGTACTGGAATACGAAGACGGACATGGCCAGCTCCCCCGTACAAGGTATAAAATATAGTACCGCGGTCACGGCTGTAACTAGACAATGGGGTGCATGCTACAAGCAAGTCACTTAGGGTCACACAGCACATCTATTGTCTCAATCAGTCAAGAAAGAACAGTAAACATAGAACATATATGACAAGGAAGAAAGGTGTCACAAATGCCCTTCCACGATATTCTGAAACCAGCTGTGCAAAATATGAAAGCTGGCAAAGTATCAAAAGTACATGACCATGATCAGCTGCAGTCTGATTAATTATAATCATGTAAAGTAAACTAAATGTCCAGATCTTACGGCTAATAAGTGTCGGTGGCTAAACGCCTAAAATAAGTAAAGTGTACAATAACGAGCAAGGGAGAAGAAACCAACTTGTTTCCTTCAACGGTCATCCGCCTGGTGCGTACCATTATTCAGGAAAAGTACACTTAATCCTCGGGTGCTGGCTCTAAACCTGGACATATAAAACCAGTGGGGTTAAACCCCAAATGGCTAGTACCACAAAGGAAGCACGAATGAAGAAATAAAACCAGGTTATAAATATATATATATATATATATATATATATATATATATATATATATATATATAGTTTTGTCTCGTAGTTTCGGTCCATAGCCTCTCATGCTACAATAATCTAACCCTACAACCAAACAAGGACAAGGGTTAGACCATCGCACCATGGTAGTCCATGTCCCTAGACTATTTGACAGCAGATATAATACACAAACAAACTCAGTTACATAATCGGCCAATCATTTATACGGCTTACTAGATGAAGTCCGGGTTATCCCAGATATATTATGCATATAGGAATCCTCAGATCGAACCAGGAACTAGCAGGGTTAGCCGAGCCATAAATTGTCGCATAGCACGTAGTATTGCGCATCGGTCCCTCGTAAGGCCATCGTGCTAAGATCGCATAGAACACATAGTATAGTATAATAGTCGGATATTTTCATCCACTAATGAGGACTTAAATAATATCCATGGGGACTAGCCTGCACACCCCAATTCAGATGACTGAAGGTGGCTAGTTAGGCATGATCTTGAGATTTTATTCTCTCCCAATGTTCTACAAGTTTAGTTGCCTAGTTAACCCTATTGTTAGCTGAAATCACATTGCGTGATCACATGGTATTCCCCTTATATGATGTACTATAGTACGGCCATGCTAGATACGAATCCACTTTGTCACTTGATAGTTCAATTTGGATTCGCCCCAGCGTGATACAATAATCAACATATCCTAGCCACGCTTGGTCATTGACTAACCCTTATGTCCATGCTGGAGATTGGGTCATATCACATGTCACGTAGCGCATAGGTACACCGCAATGTAAACATGTAATATAATCGCGTAGGAACACTTAGCACGTAGGAATACATAGCACGTAGTAAGTGTATCAGCACGAATACAAGTGGTCGGGTCATGACGCATAGATGGGTCTAATACTCTTGTGGTCATTAAAGTCACACATACAAACCATAAAGTCCAAAGAAATTTCAAACAAAACCAGTTCGTGTGCAAGGGGCCGCATGCGCACAAAAGGATCAAGGCCGCATGGGATCAGCTGCCGCATAGAATCAGTTGCCGCATAGGTCTAGGTCGCATATGATCAGTTGTCGCATATGAGACATTGCCGCATAAGATAAGTTGTCGCATAGGTATGTCAAAGTTCACTCTTTGTTTTAAGTGCAAAAACGACGGATAATAAATGTGTGTCAGAAAAGTGACTGATGTGACTGATGTGAAAAGCCATAAAGTATGTCAGAGGAAAGGACAAAATCATAGAATTTTGTGCAAGGGAAAAATAGAGTATGCGTCCAAAATATACCCGGTCGCATAGCTTGTCTTGCCGCATGGTCCGTCCTGCCACATAGGTGTCTCTTGGACATAGCAAATTTTTTATTCGTTCAGCGATTAAACACAAGGAGTCCCTTCAGAACACATGTGTATTAGTCAGTCATACGTCCAAAAAGAGATGGACGCATGCTGGTATGCGGCAAGGAGTTCAGGCCGCATAGCATTCTCATGCTGTATAGCAATCTCTGTCGCATAAGGTGTTGGTCGCATGAAATCTTCATCGTCCCAAATAGCAGGTTCAGCCATGGTGAAAGCTCCAAAACTGGAAAAAAATTCTTCATAAAAACTTTATTTAACTCTGAATTGAGTGAACCAAAAGCCAAAATGCTCGAAATAAAGTGCTACAACCATCCCAAAAACTATTTTTCAAAAATACTATGTTTTAGTAGATCAAAACCACCAAAAACTCAAGGAATCTATGAAATCCTAAGTTAGAAAAGTAGATCCACACAAATCCACCCATCAAAACCGAAAACTCCAAGTACTACAAGTATTTAGAATCATCATGAGCACATAATAGACTAATAAAATGCAAGGAAAAAGCAATAATCGAGAATCAAGAAAAAAAATTATGTAGTGCAAGGTGTACTTGCTTAAATGAAGGAAAGAAGAGAATTGAGAGAATGAGGGGAGAGAGAGAAAGATGTTGGGTTTTATAGTTAGGGTTTGAGGTTTATACCATGGGTTCAACTCATGAATGAACCAACCAAAAAATTAAACCATGGGTCTAATTGAACCAAAGAATGGGTCTAGTCTCCATACATGCAACCTAATTAACATGCAAGCAACAAATAATATAAGCAGGGAAACTAATATGTTCCAAATACGTATATCGAGAATAGGGAGTGACATCTCTACCCACCTTAAAAAAATTTCGTCCTCGAAATTCAAACCCAAGGCTAGCTAGAGAAATCAGAACAAGCACTACGCTAACTATAAGCTCATATACATATGCAATCAAATTCAAGAATATAATAAAGAAAAGCAGTGTCACATAGCATGGGTAAATGAATCACGAGATTCGAGATACGAAGGCATAAGAATGAATATACCTTCCGTTTTGAACATGTGCGGATACCGAGATTGGATATCTTTCTCGCGTTCTCACGTCGACTCTCCCAAAGGGTGATGACCCCAAGCAACCCGGACAAGATAGATAGTCTGATTCTTGAGCACATTCTTCCTTCGGTCCAAAATGGATACGGGTTGCTCCTCGTAAGTCAAGTCGGTACCAACGACTAGCTCAAAATGGTCGAGGATATGACTCAAATCCGGGAGATACCTACGCAATTGAGACACATAAAATATATCGTGAACCTAACGTAGCAAAGACGAAAGGGCAAGGCGATAAGTAACACTGCCCACCCGCTCAAGAATATCGAAGGAACCGACGTATCGCAGACTAAGCTTGCCGGGAACCCCGAATCTAATGAATCCACAGTTTGGCCAAATTCGCAAGAATACGTGGTCGCTGACACAAAAATCTAAAGGCCTACGATGTTGATCTGTCCAATGTCGACGCCTATCTTGCGCAACCCAAAGTCGCTCTCTGATCTGCTTGACAACTTCTACTGTCTGTGTGATCATCTCTGGGCCTAACATCTTTCGCTCACCTATATCATCTCATGACAATGGTGATGTACACTTTCTCCCATATAATATTTCGAATGGTGTCATATGGATACTTGATTGATAATTGTTGTTGTATGAGAACTCAACGAGATAAAGATGATCATTTCAAGACGCTCCAAAATCCAAGGTACAAGCTCATAGCATATCTTTCAAAGTCTGAATGGTTCTCTCTGATTGCCCGTCTGTTTGTGTATGGTAAGCGATACTGAATCTCAACTTGGTACCCAAACTCTGGTGTGAACTCTTCCAAAAATATGAAGTGAACCGAGTATCTCGATCTGATACAATACTCACTGGGATGCCGTAATATTTTACTATCTGTCGCATATACATCTCCGCTAAATGCTCTGTGGATTGCCCTACTCGGAAAGGAAGACAGCAAGCTATTTTCGTGAGACGATCCACTATTACCCAAACTGCATCACAACCATTCGGGGATCTAGGTAAACCGGTCATAAAGTATATCTTGATATGTTCCCACTTTCACTCTGGAATAGGAAGCGGATATAATAATCTCGTCGGTCTTTGTTGGTCGGCCTTCACTTGCTGGTATACCAAACACCGAGAAACGAATCGTGCTATCTCCCTCTGCATCCTGTTCCACCAGAATTTTTTCTTGATGTCTTGATACATCTTGGTACCTCCTGTATGAATTGAATACTGGGAACTGTGCGCCTTGGTCATTAATTCTTGTCGGATATCTCCGCTTGGTACAAAGAGACGATTTCCAAACCTAAGAGTTCCATCTTCATGAATCGTCAACTCTTTCCTGAGACTAGACTCACATTCCGTCCGAAGCTTCTGAACTTTCGGATCCTCTGCTTGAGCTACCATAATCTTCTCTGTAATGGTAGATTGTACCTTTAAACTAGCCAATACTCCTACATCTTGTGGGAGTACTATCTGCCGAAGATCTTCTAAGATGTGCCACTGCAATATCAACACAAATGTACTACATCTCCTGCTAAGAGCATCTGCTACCACATTTGTCTTGTCTGGATGGTACTAAAGTTCCACATCATAGTCCTTTATCAATTTTAGCCACCCCTTATGTCTCATGTTCAAGTCCTTCTGAGTGAATACATACTTTAAGCTCTTATGATCCGTAAATATTTTTATCCGATCACCATACAAGTAGTGCCTCCACAACTTAAGTGTAAATACTACCGCCACCAACTCCAAATTGTGAGTCGGATAATTCTTCTCGTGATCTCGAAGCTGCCGTGATGCATAAGCTATCACTTTTCCATGTTGCATCAATACACATCCAAGTCCTTTGCCTGGCGTCGTAATAGACTGTAAACCCTCTAGAACCTACTGGAAGCATGAGAATCGGAGCTGGAATTAATATCTTCTTCAATTCTTTAAATGATGTCTGGCACTCTGCTGACCAGTCGAACTTAGCCTCCTTGTGCGTTAATCGAGTCAACGGTGCTAAAATTCTTGCAAAGTCTGCTACGGACCTTCTGTAGTATCCTGACAATCCTAGGAAACTATGCACTTCAGCTACTGGCTTAGAAAATGGCCAACTCTCTACGGCCTCAACCTTCTTCGAATCTACTGCTACTCTTTCCCCAGAGATGATGTGACCCAAGAATGACACATGATCCAACCAAAAATTACACTTTATGAGATTTGCGTATAACTGGTGTTCCCTCAAAATATACAAGAACTTCCGAAGATGCTCTTCGTGCTCCTCTTCGCTGCTAGAATATACTAGAATGTCGTCTATAAAAACCACCATGAACTGATCTAGATATGGCATAAAATACGGTTTATCAAATCCATAAATATCGGTGGAGCATTAGTTAGTCCGAATGGCATAACTAAGAATTCGTAATGTCCATATCATGACCTAAATATTGTCTTGGGTATATCTTACTCCCAAACTCTTACTTGATAATACCCTGATCGAAGATCGATCTTGGAGAAAATCTTGGCTTTACTCAGCTGATCAAATAAATTATCGATCCTTGGTAATGGATACTTGTTCTTCACTATTACAGCGTTCAACTGTCTGTAGTCGATACATAACCGTGATGACCCATCCTTCTTCTTCACTAGAACCACTGGCACTCCCCAAGGTGATCCATTGGCTCGAATAAACTTCTTTGCCTTCAGTTCCTCTATATGTTGGTACAGTATGTCTAGCTCTGATGGTGTCATTTGGTAAACTTTGTAAGATATTGGTCCTGCTCCAGGAATCAACTCTATACAAAACTCAACATCTCTTACTGGGGTAACCCCGGTAGTTCTTTTGAGAAGACGTCTAAGTACTCCTTAACTATCTCGGGAAGTTATTCTTCTGCTAACACTGTCGCTGCGATTCTCTCTTCATGATGATCTTCTACAAATATCTCAAAGACAAAGTCTTCCGTACCTGGAATACTAAATAATATCCTACCCTTATGACAATCTATTGTAGCATAATTGTCTCTCAGCCAGTCCATGCCAAAGATAATGTCAAAGTTACCCATAGGAAACTCGATCAACCGTGCTGGTAGTGAACGCCCGCACACTACGACCGGACAAGCTATACATATTCTACCACTACCAAAATGATTCAAATCAGCGACGAATTTAGCGACTCTGGACAACCACGTCGCTAATACTATTGAAATTAGCGACGTTCTTTAGAAACGTCGTAATACGTCGCTATCAGCGACTGTATGTGACGATTAGCGACAATATTTAGTATTATGGAAAATTACGTCGCCTACAAGTCGCTAAACGTCGCTATATTTTTAAAAACAGCGACATTTAGCGACTCCAACAATTATATGTCGCAGGATATTTAAAATATAGTGAAGTTTAGCGACGTCTCAGGCGGACGTCGCTACCTTACTAAATATAGGGTTCCCTGGTCTATTCGACTTTTTATTTCTTTTTTCCCCAACTTTCTCCAACTTTTGGTTTTCCGTGCACCCCCACCAGCTATCCACCCTCCCTCGGTGATACTCCGCGGCTCCGGTAACCCACCCGCCGCCGTCGACCACCTCCCTCTCCCCCCACCCCAACGCGGCCGTGTTCGCCCCCCAACCCCGACAGAGGCGACACTAGACGTGGCTCCTCCCCCTCCGGCATGGTCCTCTTTCGTCGACCCCTCTCTCAGGGGCTCCTCCTCCCTTCCTCCCGGCTCGGTAAACCCTAACCCAGATCCGGTCACAACTAGAACACACACACACATATACTAGACACAATCATGACACATAGACACACACAGGACACAACCCTAACCCGACACATAGACCCGAACACATGGACACACACAGGACACAACCCTAACCCGACACATGGACCCGAACACATGGACACACACACAGGACACAATCCTACAAGGCACGATTCGTACTAACACGGACACACATGTAGACACGCATGGACACAGACACATACGGGCACATATGGACACATGTGGACAAGGACATACATGGAGACACATCCGGACATACATGGAGACACATCCTAGTTAGTATAGAAGTTTAGTTACATAATTAAGAAATTTGGTTACACTAGTGTATCACACACATGGATACACATAATACAACACCCATAAATATGCTATATAATTATTTGATAGGATTTTATTATGAATTTAGTATCATATGTTGTCGAGTATCATATAATTGGCTTATTAAGTATAGAATTATGTGTGTGTGTTCATGTGTATGTGTGTGTTCATGTGTATGTGTGCATGTGTGTGTGTGTGTGTGTGTGTGTGTGTGTGTGTGTGTGTGTGTGAGCGTGTATGTGTCAAGTCACTACTAAATTTTGTCCAATTAGCGACGGGATGTTGGATTATATGAGAAGTGAAGTGCACACGGAATGTTGGATTAGCGACGGGATATTGGATTATACCTTTATACTTCATAGCCGTTGATTTGGAGGGTTCCTTTGATATTATATATATAGGATATGGTCGAGATGTTGGATTATATGAGAAGTGCTGCAGATAGCGTGGGAGAGTGGCAATTTGGTTATGACACGACACAGGACATGACACAGACCCTAACCCAAAGCCGAGATACGACATAGACCATAACCCTATCTGAATTAATTAGATGCAGTCTTGGGTATCAAGTGAGGTATTGTGCAGTGCACACTTGTGCACAGTGCCGTGAGGGTGTGTGTGTGCGTGTGGATATCTCGGTGCTGCGGATACTAACGCTATCATAATCCTAACTCGGACACACGCGGACACTAACACTAACCCAAACTCGGACACACTAACACGCATACACTAACCCTAACACGGACACGAACACACACACATGTTTGTATCAAGTCATCTCATGATACGTATGGTAAAATTATAGGACACATGGATATGAAAGGTTATGACACAATAACGAGGATAAGATTGTAAGCATTTTATCGGACATGGACACACGCATACATGTCAAGTGTGGATATCCAGGAGTGTATCAGTGAGTGTCAACTATGTATCTTGGACCCAAAAAAATTGATACTAGATATCCATGACTTGACTTTTCAATTAGAAAGTCATGGCCTAAAAAAATGTCAAGTGTGGATATCCAGGATACAGAGTTGACACTCACGGATACACTGTAATATGAGTATCCAGGATACAGAGTTGAACGAAGAAGTATCAGTGCTAGGACTAGGTGTATCAGTGATTGTATTGTATTCCTGAGTATTCTTATGTGTGTGTAGACGAGTATATGTATAACATAATTGGGTATTCCTGAGTATCAATGCTAGGACTAGGAGTATCAGTGCATGTACTGTATTTAAACGAAGAAGATGAATTTTTAGAATAGGATTAAAAATATCAATATGAAATCCATTTAGACTTATGACATGTACTGTAATTTAACTATTTTCTTGAATGTTGTCTATTTATTTTTCATATCTGGAGTGAGTGTCATTTGGATAATATACACTACCAAATATTCACATGAGTATATACTTGAACGATGTCTATTCATCTTTGCAGAAGTATCTAGAAATGGATATTAATTACTATCTGCATCATCGTTCGTGGATGTACAACAGTCATCCTGATAACATGTGCGGTGTGCGGGATAAATCCATAGAGGGTGTACAGCACTTCCTGCAGTTCGCCAAGGCGTTCCCTCAGTACATGGACGGTACCAAAATTAAGTGTCCATGTGTGAGATATCGCAACTTGAAATATCATCCAGAAGTGGAAGTCACATATCATTTGTACTCGAAGGATTTCATGCCGAATTACTATCAGTGGACCATGCACGGAGAACTTGTGTCTTTAGCATCGGAGTTGCAGCCTTATGTGGAGCCGTATATGGATGTCCACGACCACGCTGCTTACGACGACGGGTGGGTGAACATGGTTTTTGATGCAGAGGGGCCTAGTTTCGATCCGGACAATCATGATGCAGCTGAGGAGGCACCGAATGCCGATACTGCGAAGTTCATGGCGTACGGCGGTCACGGCTGTAACTAGACAAGGGGGCGCATGCTACAAGCAAGTCACTTAGGGTCACACAGCACATCTATTATCTTAATCAGTCAAGCAAGAACAGTAAACATTGAATATATATATGACAAGGAAGTAAGGCATCCCAAATGCCCTGCCACGATATTCTGAAACCAGTTGTACAAAATAAGAAAGATGGCATAGTATCAAAAGTACATGACTATGATCAGCTATAATCTGATTAATTACAATCATGTAAAGAAAACTAAATGTCCAGATCTTACGGCTAACAAGTACCGGTGGCTAAACGCCCAAAATAAGTAAAGTATACAATAACGAGCAGGGGAGAAGAAACCCATGCGTTCCCTTCAACGGCCATCCGTTTGGTATGTGCCATTGTTCAGAAAAAGTATGCTTGATCCTCGGGTGCTGGCTCTAAACCTGGCCATGCAAAACCAGTGGGGTTAGACCCCAAATAGCAAATACCACAAAGGAAGCACGAATGAAGAAATAAAACAGGTTATGGAATATATATATATATATATATATATATATATATATATATATATATATATATATATATATATATATATATATATATATAGTTCTGTCTCATAGTTTTGGTCCATGGCCTATCATGCCACAATAATCTAACCCTACAACCAAAAAAAGACAAGGGTTAGACCATCGCACCATGGTAGTCCATGTCCCTAAACTATTTGACAGCAGATACAATACACAAACAAACTCAGTTACCTAATCGGCTTAATAGATGGAGTCCGGGCTATCCCAGAGATATTATGCATATAGGAATCCTCATATCGAACCAAGCACTAGCAGGGTTAGCCGAGCCATAAATCTCCTCATAGCACGTAGTATTGCACCGGTCCCTCGTAAGGCCACCGTGCTAAGATCGCATAGAACACATAGTATAGTATAATAGTCGGATGTTGTCATCCACTAATGAGGACTTAACAATATCCATGGGGACTAGCCTGTACACCCCAATTCAGATGACTGGAGGTGGCTAGTTAGGCACGATCTCGAGATTCTATTCCCTCTCAATGCTCTACAAGTTTAGTTGCCTAGTTAAGCTTATTATTAGCTGGAATCACATAACGTGGTCACATGGTATTTCCTTTATATAACATACTATATTACGACCACGCTAGATAAGAATCCACTTTGTCACTTGATAGTTCAATTTGAATTCACCCCAGCGTGATACAATAATCAACATATCCTAGCCACGCTTGGTCATTGACTAACCCTTATGTCCATGCTGGAGATTGAGTCATATCACATGTCACAAAGTGCATAGGTACACCGCAGTATAAATATATAATATAATCACGTAGGAACACTTAGCACGTAGAAACACATAACACGTAGCAAGTGTATCAGCACGGATACAAGTGGTCGGGTCATGACGCATAGATAGGTCTAATACTCTTATGGTCATCAAAGTCACACATACACACCATAAAGTCCAAAGAAATATTCAAACAAAACCAGTCAAATAAAATGTGTGCAAGGGGCCGCATGCGCACATAAGGATCAAGGCCACATGGGATCAGCTGCCGCATAGAATCAGTTGCCGCATAGGTCTAGGCCACATAGGATCAGTTGTCGCATATGAGACATTGCCACATAGGATCAGTTGTCGCATAGGTATGTCAAAGTTCACTCTTCGGTTTAAGTGCAGAAGCGACGGGTAATAAATACGTATCAGAAAAGTGACTGATGTGACTGATGTTAAAAGCCATAAAGTGTGTCAGAGGAAAGGACCAAACTATAGAATTTCGTTCAAGGACAAAACAGAATTATGTATCCATAAGATACTCGGCCGCATAGCTTATCTTGCCACATGGTCTGTCCTGCCGCATATGTGTCTCTTGGACTTAGCGAATTTCTCATTCGTTCAGTGAATAAACACAAGGAGTCCCTTCAGAACACATGTGTATTAGTCAGTCATACGTCCAAAAGAGATGTATGCATGTTGGTATGCAACAAGGAGCTCATATCGCATAGCATTCTCATGCCGTATAGCAATCTCTGTCGCATAGGGTGCTAGCCGCATGAAATCTTCATCGTCCCAAACAACAGGTTCAGCCATAGCGAAAGCTCCAAAACCAAAATTTTATTTTCTTCATAAAAACTTTATTTTTACTCCGAATTGAGTGAACCAAAAGCCAAAACGCTCGAAATGAGGTGCTCCATCCATCCCAAAAAAACTATTTTTCGAAAATACTATATTTTAGTAGATCAAAACCATCAAAAACTCAAGAAACCCATGAAAGCCTAAGTTAGAAAAGTAGATCCACACAAATCCACCCATCAAAACCGAAAACTCAAAGTACTAAAAGTGTTTAGAATCATCATTAGCACATAATAGACTAATAAAATACAAAAAAACAATATCGAGAATTAAGAGATTTTTTCATGTGGTGCAAGGTATACTTGCCTAAATGAAGGAAAGAAGAGGAAATGGAGAGAATAAGGGGAGCGAGAGAAAGATGTTGGGTTTTATAGTTAGGGGTTTGAGGTTTAGACCATGGGTTCAACTCATGAATGAACCAACCCAACAATTAAACCATGGGTCTAATTGAACCAAAGAATGTGTCTAGTCTCTATGCATTCAACCTAATTAACATGCAAGCAACAAATAATATAAGCAGAAAAACTAATATATTCCAAATACGTATATCGGGAACGGGGAGTGACAATATGGTTCTAATTGTCTAGTCCCTTCACCGAACTCGAGTGGCTCTTGTGGTTACCGAGGAGAGGTATAAGACCCTGACTGGGTGGCAGAAGATCAGTAGATCGAGCCACGGAGGCGTCTTATTCCTTCCATTTATAAATGGTGAGAGTAATAAAGCTTAAAACCTAGTATGGTTTTAATTGCTATTATTGAAGTTAAATATTAGTATGATATCCATTAATATGGTTCTAATTTGAATTTGAATTCACT
Organism: Iris macrosiphon; assembly: GCA_036927795.1. Lineage (NCBI taxonomy): Eukaryota > Viridiplantae > Streptophyta > Magnoliopsida > Asparagales > Iridaceae > Iris > Iris macrosiphon. The sequence continues at coordinate 161,616,050 of JAYESA010000012.1, forward strand.
TTGTCACTTGATAGTTCAATTTGAATTCACCCCAGCGTGATACAATAATCAACATATCCTAGCCACGCTTGGTCATTGACTAACCCTTATGTCCATGCTGGAGATTGAGTCATATCACATGTCACAAAGTGCATAGGTACACCGCAGTATAAATATATAATATAATCACGTAGGAACACTTAGCACGTAGGAACACATAACACGTAGCAAGTGTATCAGCACGGATACAAGTGGTCGGGTCATGACGCATAGATAGGTCTAATACTCTTATGGTCATCAAAGTCACACATACACACCATAAAGTCCAAAGGAATATTCAAACAAAACCAGTCAAATAAAATGTGTGCAAGGGGCCGCATGCGCACATAAGGATCAAGGCCACATGGGATCAGCTGCCGCATAGAATCAGTTGCCGCATAGGTCTAGGCCACATAGGATCAGTTGTCGCATATGAGACATTGCCACATAGGATCAGTTGTCGCATAGGTATGTCAAAGTTCACTCTTCGGTTTAAGTGCAGAAGCGACGGGTAATAAATACGTATCAGAAAAGTGACTGATGTGACTGATGTTAAAAGCCATAAAGTGTGTCAGAGGAAAGGACCAAACTATAGAATTTCGTTCAAGGACAAAACAGAATTATGTATCCATAAGATACTCGGCCGCATAGCTTATCTTGCCACATGGTCTGTCCTGCCGCATATGTGTCTCTTGGACTTAGCGAATTTCTCATTCGTTCAGTGAATAAACACAAGGAGTCCCTTCAGAACACATGTGTATTAGTCAGTCATACGTCTAAAAAAGATGTACGCATGTTGGTATGCAGCAAGGAGCTCATATCGCATAGCATTCTCATGCCGTATAGCAATCTCTGCCGCATAGGGTGCTAGCCGCATGAAATCTTCATCGTCCCAAACAACAGGTTCAGCCATAGCGAAAGCTCCAAAACCAAAATTTTATTTTCTTCATAAAAACTTTATTTTTACTCCGAATTGAGTGAACCAAAAGCCAAAACGCTCGAAATGAGGTGCTCCATCCATCCCAAAAAAACTATTTTTCGAAAATACTATATTTTAGTAGATCAAAACCATCAAAAACTCAAGAAACCCATGAAATCCTAAGTTAGAAAAGTAGATCCACACAAATCCACCCATCAAAACCGAAAACTCCAAGTAGTAAAATTGTTTAGAATCATCATTAGCACATAATAGACTAATAAAATACAAAAAAGCAATATCGAGAATCAAGAGATTTTTTTATGTGGTGCAAGGTATACTTGCCTAAATGAAGGAAAGAAGAGGAAATGGAGAGAATAAGGGGAGCGAGAGAAAGATGTTGGGTTTTATAGTTAGGGGTTTGAGGTTTAGACCATGGGTTCAACTCATGAATGAACCAACCCAACAATTAAACCATGGGTCTAATTGAACCAAAGAATGTGTCTAGTCTCTATGCATGCAACCTAATTAACATGCAAGCAACAAATAATATAAGCAGAAAAACTAATATATTCCAAATACGTATATCGGGAACGGAGAGTGACAATATGGTTCTAATTGTCTAGTCCCTTCACCGAACTCGAGTGGCTCTTGTGGTTACCGAGGAGAGGTATAAGACCCTGACTGGGTGGCAGAAGATCAGTAGATCGAGCCACGGAGGCGTATTATTCCTTCCATTTATAAATGGTGAGAGTAATAAAGCTTAAAACCTAGTATGGTTTTAATTGCTATTATTGAAGTTAAATATTAGTATGATATCCATTACTATGGTTCTAATAGTCTAGTACATTCACCGAACTCAAGTAGCTCTTGTGGTTACCAAGGAGAGATATAAGACCCTGGCTGGGTGGAAGAAGATCAGTGGATCGAGCCACGGAGGCGTATTATTTCTTCCATTTATAAATGGTGGAAGTTGTGTGGCAGTGGGCCCAAAGGCATGCAATGCAGTGTGCGCAAAGTTCTGGACGTTACGTCGGACCCCGAAAATAAAAATTTGTCTAGTCCATTCTCTCGAGTCATCATCATAACAAGGCTGGTCAATATTTGCCTCCACTAATTACACCCAGAGCCGGCCCAGGGGCAAGCCAAACAAGCTCGCAGGCTTGGGCAACCCCCCTTCTAGGGCAACCCCCTCCAGGTCCAGCCCCCATGCCTAGCACTTCCTTATGATGCTGCTCTCCAAAAAAAAAAATTTCTCTACCCTTTTTTCGAATTTGATCAAATCTAGTACATTTATAAAATAAAAAAACTTTAATATCATAATGAACAAGTTTCTATCCTACTTTGATCATGCAAACAAAATGTTGGGTGTATATTGATTAAGTTAAGTTTGTTGAGAGTAATGAAGATTATTACATGAACTTGGTCGACAGTAATGAACCTTCAAAACCCTTTTTCGATTTTGATCAAATCTAGTACATTTATTAAAAAAAAAAAAACTTAATATCATAATGAACAAGTTATCCTGCTTTGATCATGCAAACAAAATGTTGGACGTATATTGATTAAGTTAAGTTTGTTTAGAGTAATAAAGATTATTACGTTAACTTGGTCGAGAGTAATGAAGCTTCAAACCTAGTATGGTTTTAATTGCTATTATTCTAGTTAAATATTAGTAAGATATCCATTACTATGGTTCTAATTGTCTAGTCTATTCACCAAACTCGAGTGGCTCTTGTGGTTACCAAAGAGAGATATAAGATCTTGGCTGGGTGACAGAAAATCAGTGGATCGAGCCACGAGGCGTATTAGTTATTTCATTTATAAATGGTTGGAGTTGTGTGACAGTGGGCCCAAAGGCATGGAATGCAGTGTGTGCAAAGTCCCGAACGTTATGTCGGACCCCAAAAAAAAAAAATTGTCTAGTCCATTCTCTCGAGTCATCATCATAACAAGGCTTGTCAATATTTGCCTCCATTAATTACACCTAGAGCCGGCCCAGGGGCAAGCCAAACAAGTCCGCAGGCATGGGCAACCCTCCTTCTAGGGCAACCCCCTCCAGGTCCAGCCCCCAGGTCTAGCTCTCCCTCATGATGCTGCTCTTCAAAAAAAAAAAAATTGGTCGACTGCTGCCTCTGCTTTCTAACGAAAGGGTTAGGGTTCCCATCTTTTCTTCTATGGGATAAATTATATAGGAAAAACAGTTAGGTTGTTTGTTTAATCCACATGTTTGTACATTTTTATTTAAAATTTTATTGATCAAATATTTGCTGCTCTGCACTAAGAAATTACCTCATTCTTTCTAATTTTATTGTGCAAATGCTAGATTGTTCTTTCTGATCCATCAATGGAGGGGTTGAATTATTATTAATATTAATAGTTTATGGAAAGAAGAATATATGCAATCACACCTACACTCCACTTGTCTGCTTCGATACCATAGAATCTATACAGAACTTCAGGATCAACATAACATGCACTTCCAACAATATTATTTAGCCTTTTATCTGCACCATTGCAGTTACGTTAGAAAATATCATATGACATATTACAATAAACAGACTAATAGTCATGGCGTCTCTCTTTACTTTATTTCTCTTTTTTAGAGGATAAGAAAACACATCATGCGAACTCACTAACTATTAGATAAAGACAATCAGTATAGTGTATGATGTTCGTGTGTCATTATATGTATATGTTTATGGACCAAAGTTTTGTTTTGTTTTGTTTTAGAACATATCATACTCCATTTCTTGAACCTCATGCCCATGGGATTTATTCCAACTCAAAAACTGTTTAAATTAATAAGACATAGTTTGGGAGTTATGAAAATGGCGTTTGAGCTCATATACTGTGTTTGTGTTTCATATCGAGCATTCTAAATTTATTATATCCCCATAGTGATGACACCTCGATCAAGGATGAACATGTTGATTTGCATATTCATATGATTTTTTAATAATGATGAATAGTTCTAAAATTATGTCTTATTAATTTATAACATGTTGATTGAGCATTCTAAAATTAGTTCTAGCTAGGACAACCCAGCACTCCGGGCCGGCCTTAATTACACCACAAATTCCTATGATGATTATTCCTAGTAATTTCAATTGTGGGGTACTTGACGGGCCAGTTTGTGGCCTAATTTTCAAACTTGTCCAACTTGTGCAGTACTGCCAAAGAAGATGTGCAAAGAAATCAAACTAGAAAGAATGGGAGAACTAGCCGAGGAAGTGAAGCTGTATGCACTGGCGGAGCATAAGCTGGACTGATCCGGACTATAGTCCGGACTAAAAATAAAAGCAATAAAATCATTTACTAGGTAACAAGAAAATTCTATGGTGTAGTGGTTAGACTTATGTGTTGGATTGAAGATGGCTGGGTTCTAATCCTCTTACAGTTTTTACATATGCTAAGAATTTTTTCTTTTTTTTTATGAATTTTTTTTGCTCTCAGTTCCCTTTTCCAAAATTTTCTGGTTCTGTCCTTGGCTGTATGGCATGGGGCCGGGCTAGCTCGTACTGCACCATAGTGCACAAGATGAAGAGCGTCCCCTACGACTACTTCGAGGAGGACCTTCTGGCCGATAAGAGGAAGAGCAAGACGCTTCTTGCGTCAAACCCAAGTCTACAAGAAAAGTCCCAGTTCTCATCGTTGATGGGAAGAAGTCGGTCGACACAGAATCGATGGTCATCCTGGAGTTTGTAGAGTAGTAGTAGTAGTAGTAGTACTAGTGGCCTCCCCTCGCCTCCCCTCCCCCCGAAAGACACCTATCTCAAAGTCTCTCCAAAAATATGGATAATATCGGATCGTGTCCTGACATCAGATATGTATAAGACACAATCCGTACACTCCAAATATGTGTCTTTACCATGTCTTATGGTATCAACGTCGGTACAGCTGCAGCATAAGATCCCAAATAGTGCAACAAAACAAGTTTGGCAGGCTAGGAAGTGGCATGATACACCAAAATTCAAATTCGCGACATTTGTGTCATTCTCGTACACAATCCACAAAATAAGCTAAAGACCTGGACAATGTGAAGGAGCATGCAGTACAGTATGACACGTACGTTGCTGGGGTGAGTCCGGGCGATGGGTGCTGGGAGTCCAACCGATGAGAGGCCGGAAAAGGAGGTCGGGAGCGTGTGACGGAAGTCGTGCGAAGACAACGAAGCAGTCGCACAAGAAGAAGGGTCAAAGCTGGCCAGAACTTTGTCAGGGAGATCGTCACCGTAAGATCGATGGTGGGTAACAACTACTACGTCCGAAGCCCTAGTCAAGGTTGAAATTTTCTAAGATCTTATTGTATTCTATTTCTCCTTCTTAAAAAAATGGTACGAAAATAATTCTTGGGGGCAAAGGAAACGATAGATACTTTTATGCAATCTAGTTATTAGTATACAAAATATTGTTCGGATAACGAAGTTGTATTTTGCTGTGAAGGAAAACCAACCTACTCATTTCTTGCATGCTTCAAATGACCATTTAATTTTAAAACGTTGGCCACAGCTAGCTATGCCAGGCTTAGCTCCCACATTTTTTTCATTTTGCCAATCAATGACTGCTTTAATAGCATTCGTATTCCTGTCCTTTGGATGCCTATATAAACATGTTTTTTCTCTATGTAAAGGACTTGCTCTCATAATTCTTATAGAAAAATTCCTCCTCTACGTCGGAGATATCTCTCTCTCTCTCTCTCTCTCTCTCTCTCTATATATATATATATATATATATATATATATATATATATATATATATATATATATATATATATATATATACTTCTTCTCACCTCCAACAATTTTCGTTGTTTTTCAATTTCTTGCTCTGGGCAGAACTAAGTCAGGATCTTTCACTTCAAGTTGTGTGCAATGAAGAGAAGCCGATAGTCAAGAAATTTTACCACTAGGAGCTTCCGAGAAACGTCTGCACATAGATCTCGGATCAACTCTTAGGACAGTACTTTGTGCTCGACTTTTCCGGAGGCCGGTAACACTAATTTTATTTTTCTTTTGTTTATCATAATTTTGAAAAGATATTATTATCATATTCTAACAACAATCTAAGAGTTGGATATTTTTGTTAGACAGAACAATAGTGAACGTTCAATTTTTGTTCACTGTTTATTTGTTTACTAAAATAAATATAATCAAGGGATTACTATTTTTCAACCAATCATCCATTACTGGGTTTTTTTTGTTCACTGCTCTTTGTTTTCTAAAGCAATTTTGTTACACACCAATATTGCTTATTATAGTGCTGTCATTCAAAATTTTGTTCTGACATTCAATAGCAAAGTATAACACATGTTTTAAATGATTTCAATTATATATTAATCAACAATTGGTATTAGGAAAATTATTATTATTAGGCACTTCTACAGCCTTTTTGTTCTTACTAATTCAGTTATATACGATTACTATTGGATCTTAAACATTAGATAATTGTTTTGAATTTGATAAATTTATATTAAGAAAATAGTTAGTGAAATTGTAAATTTCTTTGAATCTAAGTCCGAAAAATAGAGATAAATTTTAAAAATAAGTCGAAATGATCCTTCTGTCGAATCAATAATTGGTATCTTTGGACCACCGCTAACTGCGAACTGGCTCCTACAACTAACCCAAGTTAATCAACACTTGATAAAATAAAGATTTTGTAAGTTGATTAGCAAAATCACTCAAACTATTCTTCTAGAATACTAAACATTATTATTGAGTAAAATACATATTTTGCGGTTTCAAACTATTCACACTAGCAACCATGACTGGCAATGATGAGACTTTTACTACTAAACCTACTAAGTTCAACGGGACATACTTTAATAGATGACAGAGTCAGATAAAATTTTGGCTCACTACGTTAGGGCTGATCTCAGCCATTGATGGTTCCACACCCATCACAAATGATTCTGATGATACCGAGTCTGACGTAGGAGTGTCCAAATCCACCAGCTCCTCAAAACCCAAAACTCATAAAAAAATAGACTACCACTGCTTCCATAGAATTCTAAGCGCTTTGTCTGAATCTTTATATGACATATACTTTGAATATAATAGTGACAAGAACTTTGGGAAGCTTTGAAAGATGAATATAGTTGTGATGATGCTAGAATCGAAAGATTCAATTCCTCTTCAATCAACAGATACTTTATGGTAGATAATAAACCTATGAATGACCAAATACATGAATTTCAAGAATACCTTAGGCATATTCAAGCCAAAGGTACTTTCTTTCCACTGAGTATAAAATAGCCTGCTTGGTAGACAAGCTCCCTCATTCTTGGTCTGATGTTAAGAAAGATCTTAATCATACTCAAGGTGACATTACATTTGCTCAGGTCCTAAAAAAAATTAGAACAGGAGAACAAATTAGGTTAAGGTCTAACCCTAAGTCTGTGTCTAAGGCTAAGGTAAACCTAGTAGAATCCCAAGGCAAACACAAGCCTCATCATCATCACAAACCCAAAAGGAACCTCTTCAAGAAGAAACGAACCTTTCAGCATCATCAACAAAACCATAAACCTAGAAACTTCGGTCAGACTCAGGATCAGAAGAGATTTTGTTTTGTGTGTGGTAAAATAAACCATATGGCCACCAACTGTTTTTATAGGAAGAATGAACATGTCCAGATCTCTTACAAAGGCAAAGGCTCAGCCAAACCAGAAGCAAACATGATTCTCAATGGCTCTTCTAGTTCCTTCAGGTCTGTAAGCTATCAACCCTTAGTCAATATTTCTCACCATTATGATGATTGGTGGTTGGATTCTGGAGCTAATGTTCATGGTTCATTTGATCGCTCCTATTTTTTAAACTATCAAGAATCAGGTGGATGAGGTATAACCCTAGGAGATGGCTCAGCGGCACAAATTATAGAAAAATGAAGAATAGATCTAAAGATAAAATCATAAAAAAAATTGACTCTTCATGATGTGTTGCATGTTCCGTCTATCAGAAGAAATTTAGTTAGTGGGTCTCTTCTTGTAGCTTCAGGGTACAAGATTGTTTTGGAGGCAAATAAAATTGTATTTTCTAAGAATGATTTGTTTATAGGAAAAGGAATTATAAGAGATGGTCTTTTCTTTTTTAGTACCATGAATAAAATATCAAATTCTTCTTTTGTTGTTTCAAATGTAGAGTATTCAAATGTGTGGCACGGTAGATTAGGTCATGTGAAACTAGGTTCCCTGAGAATGATGATGAACTTAGATCTTATTCCTAAGATACCTATAGATGAAAACACAAGTGTGAGATTTGTGTTCAAGCCAAACACACTAGGCTTCCTTTCAAATCTGTAGAAAGAACTCTGATCTTCTAGAACTAGTTCACAGTGATGTGTGTAATTCTAATAGGGTTCTGAACCGAGGCGGTAGAAAATACTTTGTTACCTTTATAGATGATTACTCAAAGTATTGTTATACATATCCTCTCAAAACCAAAGATGAAGTTCTAGACAGATTAAAAGTCTATAAATCCGAAGCTGAGAACTAATTAGAGAGAAAGATTAAGATACTTAGATCAGACCGTGGTGGAGAGTATACCTCAAATGAAATAACTAATTTATGTGAAGAACATGGAATAATTCATGAGGTAACTGCTCCATACTCACCACAGTCCAACGGAGTTGCTGAAAGAAAGAATCGTACTATGTTAAACATGGTGAATGCCATGCTTCTCAGCTCAGGTGCTCTTGATAATTTATGGGAAGAAGCTGTGTTATCAGCCTGTTTCATCCTTAATAGGATTCTCAATAAGTCTAAGGATAAGACTCCCTATGAATTATGGAAATGTAGAACTCCTAGAATCAATTATCTCAAAGGTTGGGGATGTCTAGCAAAAGTAGGAATTTCTGAGCCCAAAAAGAGAAAGATTGGTCCTAAGACTGTGGATGTTGTGTTTATAGGATATGCCTTAGACAGTAATGCCAATAGATTTTTAGTGACTCACTCTGAAGTAAATAAAATCTCTAACAATACCATTATAGAAGCTAGAAATGCAGTTTACTTTGAGACTATATTTTCGTTTATAGGATTTCTCCCACTCCTTCCAACTCCTCATTTGTTCCTTCTACTAGTTCCCATATTCAAAAATTTAGCCCACAATCTGAACCAGATATAGAACCTAGAAGGAGTAAAAGAGAAAGAATTTAAAAGAATTTAGGAGAAGGATTCTTTACCTTCTTAATAGAGGGTGATCCCTCAACTTATGAAGAAGCCATATCTTCTTCTGATGCCCCTTTCTGGAAAAAAAAAACCATTAACAATGAGTACAACTCCATAATGGAGAATAGTACTTAGTTTTTAGCAGTCTTACCTTTAGGTAGCAAACTCATAGGTTGTTAGTGGATCTTCAAAAGGAAACGTAGAGCCGAAGGTACCATAGAGAAATACAAGGCTAGATTAGTAGCCAAAGGTTTTACCCAGAAAAAGGGATTAGATTATTCTGATACCTACTCTCCTGTAGCTAGGATCACCTCTATTAGAATCCTTCTAGCCTTAGCATCCATTCATGATATTCTAATCCATCAAATGGATGTTAAGACAGCATTTCTGAATAGAGATCTTGAGGAAGAAATCCACATGGACCAACCTGAAGGTTTTATTGCTAAAGGTCAAGAAAAGAAAGTGTGTAGATTAGTAAAATATCTTTATGGCCTAAAACAAGCTCCCAAAAAATGGCACAACAAATTTGACAAGGTAATTTCTGAATATGGATTCTTGCCAAATGAGTATGACAAATGTATATACTCTAAAAATACAGGTAAAAGTTGTGTCATTTTATGCTTGTATGTAGATGACATCCTTATTCTAGGATTATCACTGGAATTGATAAATAACACTAAGAATTATTTATCTAACCAGTTTGATATGAAAGACCTAGGTAAAGCTAACTTGATTCTAGGAATGCAAGTGTCCAAATGCAAAGAGTGTTATACTCTATCCTTAGCACACTCGATTGAGAAAATGCTAAGAAAATTTGAGTATTTTGATAATAAACCTTCCCCTACTCCTTATGACAGTATTATTGTTCTCAAGAAAAATGAAGGATCACCTATGGAACAACATAAATATTCACAGATGATAGGTTCCCTTATGTATATAACAAACATAACCAGGCCTGATATTGCATTTGTTATTGGAAGACTAATTAAGTAGATATACTAGTAACCAAATCAGTCACATTAGACTGCATTAGATAGAGTATTCAGATATCTTAAGGGTATTCTAGATTTTAAGCTGTGCTATACTAGACACCCAGATATCATAGAAGGTTACTCAGATGCAAACTGGGTAACTAACGCACATGATGTGAAATCCACTATTGGATATGTTTTTACTCTAGGAGGAGCTGCAATCTCCTGGAGCTCATGTAAAGTAACTATCATAGCTAGGAGTACAATGAACTCTGAAATGATAGCATTAGACGCTACTTGTACATAAGCCGAATGGCTAAAAAAAATTATTATGCATATACCAACTTCTCTTAGTCTTGTTCCTACAATTTCTATAAACAGTAATAATATATCTGTTATACAACTACTAAAGCATGATTCTGTGAATGTTAAGATGAACAGGCACCTGCAGCTGCGCTTCAAGTCAATAAAGATACTTTTAGGCAAATATGTGATTATTGACTATATAAAGTTAGAAAAGAACCTTGCAGACCACTTGACGAAGGGTCTGTCTAGGACTTTGATCCTATAATCATCGAGGGGGATGGGGTTAAGCCTATAAGTAAGTCACCAGCAGTGGCAACCCACCCGAGTCCGACTGGAGATTCCAAGAAGCCGGTTCAATGGGTAAAACAAGCTGGACTTAGGTAACTTTTATGGAACACTGACCCAAGATTAAAATCTCATTAAAATAATGCCCAAGTGGTTGTACATGTGTAAAATGATTCCTTATGCCTATGGTAACAGTGTTCCTGTGTGATATGGTTAGGGTGAGTCTTGACTCTTAATAGGTCCAAGCTTTATATGCAGGGTTGACTCATATTCTCAACCCTTTGAGGACTTACCTATATGAGAGGTCGTGAAGGCCGCGACTATGGGATAGGGCAATCCCAGACAACTCTCATGAATATGGAAAAGTGCGCATGGCCATTCAAAAGCGTCGTCCGATAGACCCAAGCACCTCTAGCGTACTATGTGTGTTATTTTCTGAATCTGGTTTAAAAAGTCTGATTCAAGGCGTAGTCCATCAAGCACTTCTTCAGACAAAGACAATAGTCACTAAGTGAGATTTAAGGCTGTAGTTCATCTCATCTATGCATAGTATATACTTGTCAGATCTTTTTTATCTCTTTGTACTATTTTTTTTGTCTCTATCTTTTGTAACTTTGTTTTAGGGGGATTGTTGTATTTTGTTGTGAAGGAAAACCAACCTACTCATTTCTTGAATGCTTCAAATGACCATTTAATTTTAAAACGTTGGCCACAGCTAGCTATGCCAGCCTTAGCTCCCACATTTTTTTTATTTTGCCAATCAATGACTACTTTAATAGCATTCATATTCCTGTCCTTTGGATGCTATATAAACATGCTTCTTCTCTATGTAAAGGACTTGCTCTCAGAATTATTACAGGAAAATTCCTCATCTACGTTGAATCTCTCTCTCTCTTTCTACTTCTTCTCACCTCCAACAATTTCCATTGTTCTTTAAAATTTCTTGCTCTGGGCAGAGCTAAGTCAGGGTCTCTCTCTCTCTCTCTCTCTGAGTTGTGTGCAACGAAGAGAAGCCGGTAGTCAGAGGGTTTTACCACTAGGAGCTTTCGAGAAACGTCTGCACATAAACCTCAGATCAACTCTTAGGGCAGTGCTTCATTAGCGACTTCCCCGGAGGCCGGTAACACTAATTTTATTTTTCTTTTGTTTATCATAATTTTGAAAAGATATTATTATCATATTCTAACAACAGTCAAAACATATAAGCTAGTGAGATTTGTCTCGATTTTTTCTAGCAGGATCGTGTTAATGTCTTTGTAGGTTTTGGTGGTCAACGTTCAAAGATTCCATTGTGCACGTCTATGTTTCCATACAAAGTGGTATAAGAGCTCTCAATTCGAGAGCACAAAGGTACGACTATGGCTACGGAGAGAATCAACTCGCGTATGATTCCTTACTGTTGGAAGAATAGTTTTGGGAGATAAGCCAAGAAATTAATTTGGTTCTAGAAATTTTTGATTAATTGCTTACGGTTAAAAGAATACATCGAGTTTTGATAGTTCAAGATTTCTTGTTATTGGACAAAAATTAATGAGTGAGATGGATATATGTTTTGCATGGTGATAAGCTACTATGATTTGAGGTTGGCCTTAGGAATTAATTGATGACGACTTTATATTTGGCTAAAAATTTAGAGATATTTGGTGTAAGTATTTCGAGTATATCAGTCTAGGAAGAATAGTAGATCCTTTAGATGTTGATAGACTTTTATAAATGAAAGAAATTTTATATCTGTTGGTTGGAATATGCCATTGTTCGAACTAACTTTAATTGTGGATGGATTCTCTAGAATTTAAAGAGATACCAAAATTGAACAATGTTAACAGAGATTATAATCATATTAAAAAGAGTACGATTGAAGTATGCATATATGATTTAGATCTGGTTAAGTTATTTTCTTGGTTTTTTTTGGAATTAGGGGAAGCAAAGCTTCAACAAGCAAGTCCTGGCTTCAAACAAAGTTGTTCACCATGCAGGGTGTAGGTGTACCATTTACGAGAAAGAACCCTAAATCAGTCAAGTAGTTAACCCTACTCGTGGCTAAGATCCATTCTTGCATGTGACAAGAAATAGGTAATTGGAGATACTTTGTGACAGACAAAACGTTTCACTTTCTGCTCTTGCAATTAGGTCGTTGCGATTACGGGTTGGAAGTCTAATTGTCCAGGCGGTAATGATAGTATCTTGTAACTGAACCGGTGGCTCATTTGAGAATTTCTAGGGAGCTGGAATGTGAATTGATTTAATAGTCATTTTTGAGATTGCAGAATTCTTCTACAATCAAGCATTGATGTATAATTGAGATTGAAACTTTGATGTTGTCAAGTTTGACAAGTTGTTTTATAATTAAATTTTCTTACTTAAGGACAGTTTGGATTATTTGTGCTACACAAGGAATTTGAATGGATATATCGATTGGTTTTTGGCCGTAAGTGTATTGAAAATAGTTGGGATAAGTTTCGTGAAAGGTTTGTAAGAATTTGTGATAGATTGATATTAATGTAGAATTGCGATATGGATGGCTCCATAGAAATTGGATCTAGTTGATTTTGGCTAGGTTCCTTTTGATTCAGAATAGAATAGTATAATGATTGGGTAGATTACCTTAGTCTAAATTTGTTTCCCTGATGCATGTATATGCAGCTTGGGTTTGCTAGTGATAGTCTAGTGAGTTTGAGAAGAATGATTCTGTGCGAGACGTTATTGATGGAGGTAGAAAATGTTGGTAAAATTTGGAAATTGTTGGATCATACTTTGTGGTATAAATTATACAATGTATTTGGCTAAGGCGTGAGTGAGCTTATAATTATTGAGAAAGGATAGAAAGTTGTGATGGAGTCAACTTTAAGTTATACAAGACATGTTCAAGTTGGACAATAAGAAAGAGTCTTCATGAGTTTATTGAGTTCATTTGTTTGAATATGTTGGTGCAGATACGGATTGGAAGAGTATGTATAGCCATAGAATGAGAGAATGGTTGTTGTAGTGCCTCAAATCCCGATCCGACCGCGATGCGCACTATATAATAGGCTTGTGGCTAGTCATCTGAGTCATAGCTTTGTATTTAGTAGTCTTTCGGCATCCTCTTGCCACGGACGAAATACGATGATCCTTTCCAACTCATGGATAGGCTTCTATTGAAACGAGTCCAATAGTTTTCATGTTTGTTGAATGGTTTTCTGGATTTTGCTTTGGGATTTGCTTCGATGTTGCTTTCGATTTGCTTGGTTTTCGTTGTTGGTTTTCTCGCTTTGAGCTTTTGTTCTTAGGGATTTACAGAGAGGCAAAAGGATTCTAACTCGATGCTCGTGCTATTGTAGGACCGTGTAACTAACGCTTGATCGTCGCTAGGCGGGACTCCTTCTTTCAGTACTTTCTCTTATCGGTGGGTGGTTCAGAGCCTTCTTCCCTACTTTTTTACGTCAACAATCCTTAATGTCTCAAACGTTCAATTGATGATGCCCGGCTGAACGTCTAGAAAATCCTTAGCCACAATACATGCTAGCCACTAAGAAAGGAACATGGATAATTGTAGTCTAACTTAGTATAGACATGCACACGACCTATAACACGAGCTTCGCAATGAAGCGAACAGTTGTGGTTCGAAACCAAGAAACTGATTGATGGAGTGCGACATCTAAAAAGACATTGGTTGCAGCATGGTGCCTTGGAGAGTTTGGACCCACGGGACACCAAAATCGGAACATGCTTTGAGAAAATATGAATTGTTGCATAAGTATATAGTTGCGTTACTTCCTTATGTTTCATCTCATGCATTGTTCGATAGTTTAACTGTTCACACATTCGCATGGTCTGGGATAAATTATACACAAGGTTTAAAGTTTTCTCAAAACAGTATCCGGGACACCGGAATCGAATCAACCTAGGGGAAAATAAATTTACGTGATCCGGCGCGAGGCATTGCGGGACCTCCAACGGGGATTACTACCCGGGATGAGAGGGCATGCCGTAGTGTCAAGTAAAGTCCTCCAAGCTGTCGATCACACCAATGACCGCATATAGATAGAACATATGCTAACTTATTGGATTGTGTTGGTGGTAAGTATTATTGTATTTTGGTGCAGGGCATGAACGCATCGGTTGAGTAAGCAACTGATGGGCTAAATGGTTTCTACGTTATTTTCTCTCTCAAAAACATGCAACTGATATGAACTGAATTCACTCTAGTTTTTAATAGCAATACCATTTTAGTGCATGCTCTCCCTTAATAAGCAAGTGTTGATTTAGGCGAGTGGGTTCATCCCGCTCACCAGTACAGCTGAGTACTGTCCTACGTTTGTGACCAACAATTTCAGGCACTCAGGGTGCGCAACGCTAGCGGAAAGACGAGGAGACGTTGGAAGCTCTTCTATTTTGAAGTATAGTTGAAGCCAGTTCATTTTGGAGGCGTTAATTTTCAACCCACAAGGGCGTAATATACGGGACAACGAAGCTTATCTGATGGAGCGTGCCTGCCTTTTGAGTTTCTTCTTTTGTAATGCAATCAATGTAGCCGAGAGTCTTATCAAATATAAACTCTATGTAAATTACTCTGATTTTAATCAATGAAAAAGTATGTTTTCTTCCTATACTCTGTGTTCTACTCTTTGTGAAATGTGTGCTTTATAACTTGTGTTTCAAATAAGATTTTCTTACACGTTCTTGCCTTGTGCTAGTGCAACTCCAGGCTCGTACGGCATCACGCCCAAGTGAGGATGATCGGTTCCGCAAAGGATCCAAGCGAGGACGTTCGACCCTTGCAGGATCGGGGCGTGACAGCTACAAGTATATTTGTTGTATGCCAAATGATTTTCTCATGTGTTGATTAGAAATTAAATTATTTTGTGATTCTTTTATGTCTTCATCTGCGTACTTTAGTGGTTATTCAGTCGACACGGGAGTTTGAATCAGAGATTGAGTAAAGTATTTTCTTCATTGGTCAGTTGGTACAAATGGAGGTTTATATTTTTTAAGTTTTGAGGACGAAACTTTTTTTGAGTGGTATATTATGTAATGTCCTGCTCTGCGAGGTACATTATGCTAGCATGTTGACTCAAAGAGACTGGTTGGACTTGGATTTGTGCAGAGATCATTATGAGTTAGACGAAGTTGATTCGTCAGATGGTGGGTGGTTTTGATTCTTCTCTCACTTACCTTCACACTTAATTAAAAAAATTACTAGTCTTTGTTTCCATATGCCATGAGATTATTAATACGAAGTAAAAAAGAACCATGATATAAAAAAAAGTATAAAATTATTGTTGTTAACTTCCTATATAGACATGGATAATTATACTCTCTTATAGAATCATAGAACGTTGAACTGTTGTTATCTTATCACATGGAATATAGTATTGTTGTTATGTTATCATATGGAATATAGTGTTGTTGTTTCGTAGATAAAAATAAGAAAAAGTTTATGACCGTTGAGTCGTCAAAGTAAAAATTTCTAGATCAAAAAGTATGGAAGTGCGAATGAAGTCTCGAGGAATGTAGTAAAGAAAGAGATTTGTTGTATAGTTATTTCAAATTTTATGTTTGATGTATGTTATATGTTTAATAGCTAAGTAGCATATGCATACATGGACAACTTATACACAAGTTTTAGTTCCTCGAACTTATGAGGGGATACCGAAACCGATTCGTCTTAGGGGGACAAGGGAAATAAATGCTGACGCACTAGCACGGTTAATTAGGGACCTTCACTGGAGTTAGCTACCCATACTGGAAGGATCGTCGTCTTACCATGAGTAGTCCAAGATGGCACACTCGCCAATGACCCTTATATAGTCAGGCTGCATGCTAATATTAATATGTTTACAGACCTATTTATTTATTTGCAGTGAAGAATTTTTACAAAATATTTATATTTTATGAAGGCTAACAATTGATGCAAGGACACACATATGACATATTTATGTTCTTACATAATTATAAATTATAATACTATTTACAGGAAAGAATGGTAGTCTTGGATAAGATTCATTGTGTCAAGTGACATATTTATTGTTGGTCCCGAGGCTTAATCAAAGATGATAGAACCAGAAGTTGAAGTCGAGATCAGGAGTTCATACAAGAGATCCCTTCCTGATATCTCTCGATCCAACAAGAAGATTATATATAGGATCTGATTACAACTTAAAATAATATAACAAAAGAATCAGAGAAAACTATCTTCTCGTTCTTCCTTGCAATCTCAGTTGCACACGGACAGAACAGAGTTTACAACTTGCAAAAGAGAAGAGGAAGAAGAAGAATAAACTCTTCTTGCTAGGGTGACGAAGATCACCGTTGCTCAAAGCAAGATTCGCCCCACACGATCTGTCCAAGGAATCAGCAAGTTCACGAAAAACTTCTGGAACGCTCGTTGTCACCTCCTTGCTTGGACTCGCATGAACTTCCTGGAATGCAATGACAACTGCTGCAACTCTCTTCGTCTCCTCTATTTTGAAGTAAGTCCTCAAAGAGGCACGAAGAGAGTATTTATAGAGAGAGGATAAAAATCTTAGCCGCCCAACAGTTATGGAAAGATAGGAACAGATTAATACGAATGCCCTAAAAGATAGGCACGAATTAATTTCAAATTCGACAAAAAATATATATGAATAATAGACCATATCTTTCCATAACCGTTCAAACATATTCGCAGCAGCAGCAGCAGCGCATGCGGCAGCGCAAGCCGCAACCCATGCGATAACCCATGCAACAGCCCATGCGACAGCGCATGCGGCAACCCATGCGATGTTGTCATGCATACGACCATCCCATAAGGCCCGTCCATGCGACCCGCCCATGCGACCGCGCATGCAGATCGCGCATGAGAGAGAACATCAAATGCGCACAAGCGCCTGCGCCGATGTTGACGTGCTAAGTGCAAAGTGTGCCAACAAAGTGCCACTTTGCGCCCTTGAGCCCGAGTCCGAGTTCGAGTCCGAGTCGCTAAGCCCCTATGGAGCTTAGATCCTATGGAATAAATTCCAAGAGAATGACAAAAAGCATAAATGGTTTCATTAAGGAGTTAATCCTTCTTCATCCTAATAAAATACTCTCACATGGAACCCATATGCCTCACCATACCCCATGTGCATACCTCAACACAAGCAAAGCATTATATTGAGATACCCACTTGATGTTGTAGCCAATGTGGGACTATCTTTTATAGTCCAAAGGCAAAAATACCAACAATCTCCCACATATCTCAATATATGGGTTGAGCGTTCCTCACAGTAACTGCCCATCATGCATTAGGATAGATGTTACTTCGACTTGAATCTTCCTGCATGGGTCAAAATAACAGTATGATACAAGAATGGACGAAGCCTTGAATTCTGCACCATAGTTATAATTTTTTTCACTCACATAATGACATCAACTGTGCTTCCAGTTGCACATTGAAGGCCCTTTGTATGCCTGATTTTGGTGTATGTATTTTGGTTGTCTACAAGTTTTTCCTCAAGAGACGGCATATATCTCTTTCCATACACTATAGGTGATCTCTTAAAGATTCCTTGGCATGAAGCATTGCGCTTCCTTGCGGTGCTACGCCACTACCGGATGAAATGAAACATTTGATTCATGTAACAGGAGAAAGATTTTCCATTCCTTAGTCGTAAAGATATGTGGCCATGAAAAAGGGATTAAGCAGAACAGAATTGGCCGGGTGGTAGAGTCGTGGAAACACTTGTTTATTCCATATTTTGGACCTTAGCTCCATGGAATAATATGCTACTACTAAAGCATGGAAGAATTAAAATCTTAGATCAAAACACTATGTATATGCAAATCCACAGTATATGATGCTCATTCTTTATTCGGCTCAATCCTTTTTTTAGGAAAAGGATTGGGCCGAGTTTAATTACAATCAATTAGGAGAACAAACAAAAATTATTGAATTATGCGCACTTAGTTTTTATATTTTCTGTTTATCTATCTTATCTACCGGCTCGAATTCGAATTTGACATGGCCTTCTGCCGAGGTTTACTCCCTCATGTGGTGTCATCCACTGTAGCATGAGGTTCACTCCCTCTTTGTAGTGCCAAACTATCCAGCACGAAGCCTTGTGCTTCCTTGCGGTGTTATGCCGATGTGACAGTTTTTCGCCGAGGATTTACATCTTTTACCTCTGTGGTGTCACACCACTGTAACATGAGGTCATCGACCTATTTGTAGTGCTGCCTATCACTCTTCATTCTACAGCATTAGGCCACCTGCCTATGCGCGGTGCTACGCCGTTGTGACATAACTTAATGCCGAGGATTTACATCTTTTACCTCTGTGGTGTCACACCATTGTAGCATGGGATACAAGTCCCCTGTAGTGCTGAAACTACGTGCTTCCTGTAAAGCACACCGGACATTCACTCTGTCTGGGAACTTATTAAGGCGTCAAAGTCATCATTCTACAGAAAATTATTCTTCCTAAAGAACAAGAAGTAGACAACAATGGTTCTAGATTCGTAACCCCTCAATGTCTCAAATGACTACCCACTATTCCTGATATTCTCCCAGTCAATGGTCCTTCTTTGAACTAAAATCTAGATGCCTAGTAGATTTCTCTTTGAACTAATAGCATAAAACTTTATGGTATAATTACATAGACACAATATCAGAATGTCGTCAAGCCCATTTTGGTTGTTGTGTCCTCGACCAGCTGGCGCTTGAGACCCTTAATGAACGGGTCTGCCAAGTTCTCCTGACTCTGAACATCAATTACGACAATGACTCCAGTCTTTATCAGATCATTCACTGTCATGTGCCTCAACCGCACAGTCATCTTCTTACCATTGAAGAGGTTATTTGATGCCACCGTTGTAGTCGCCTGGTTATCACAGTATATCGGTACCGTCGGAATCTGTACACCAACCAATGAAAGATCATACATGAGCTCCCAAAGCTACTATGCTACATCCGCTGCAGCAGCCAGTGCATAAAACTCATATTCCATCGAGGAATGAGAGAGCATAGTTTGCTTCTTCGACTTCCACGATATAGCAGCTCCACCCATGGAAAAGACGTATCCTCCTGTGAACCTTTCGCTCTCTACTTCTGAATACCATCTTGCATCACTGAAGTCTTCCACTATTATCGGATGCCCGTTGTAGTACAGTACATACTTATGAGTTCTCCTGAGATATCTCAGCACTATCTTCATAGCCTTCCAGTGCTCCACACCTGGATTGCTTGTAAATTGACTCAGCATCCCCATAGCGAAAGCTATGTCAGGCCTAGTGGCAGTTGTTGCATACATCAGACTCCTGATGACGCTTGAGTACTCTAGCTGCCTGACACTTTTTCTTGGATTTGGCTTCAGCTTCTTGTCACACTTGTACGGAGTATCGATCCCTGGAAGATCCTGATATCCATAGCGTGTAAGCATCTTCTCGATATAATGAGACTGTGACAGCGTCATTCCAGTGTCCGTCCGGATGATCTTTATCCCCAGGATAACATTAGCTTCCCCTAAGTCCTTCATACTAAACTTAGATGAGAGAAACTTTTTTGTCTCAGTGACACGTGCTAGATCCGTAACCAGGATTAGCATGTCATCCACGTATAAACAAACGATGACTCCTCTCCCATTAGCGAACTTAGTGTAAACGTACTTGTCCGTTTCACTGACCATGTAGCCGTTTGATCTAATGACTTTATCAAACTTCTCGTGCCACATCTTGGGATCTTGCTTCAAACCGTATAATAATTTTACCAACTTGCAGACTTTGTCTTCAAGCCCTTTGATGACAAATCCTTCTGGTTGTTGCATGTAAATCTCTTCAGTCAATTCTCCATTCAGGAATGTTGTCTTAACATCCATCTGATGAATGACTAGCTTATGTATTGCACTTAGAGAAATCAACATCATGATGTTCGTCATCCGTGCTACTGGAGCATATGTGTTGAAGTAGTCGATCCCCTGCTTCTGAGAAAATCCCTTAGCAACCAGTCTTGCCTTGAACTTGTCAACAATTCCATCGACCTTCATCTTCTTTTTGAAGATCCACTTGCATCTGATTGGTTTTGATCCTTCCGGCAGATCGATCAACACCCAAGTGTTGTTGGAGGTTATTGAGTCATACTCGTCATTGATAGCCTCCCTCCAAAAGACAGCGTCTCTGGTCTTCATCACCTCATCATAGGTAAGCGGATCTGCTTCTATATGATAGGTGACAAAATCTTCTCCGAAGTCTTTCTGTCTCATCACCCGCTTAGTTCTCGGTTCTGCGAGTTCTGGTTCGAACATTGTCTCTGTAATGACAATTTCTTCATGTACTACATCTTCTTTAGAAGCTTCAGCCTCCTATGCACCCACACTATTCTCCTGAATATCCGTGATAATAATGTTCTTGTGCCTTGCAAATTTATCTTCAAAGAATTCTGCGTCACGAGATTCAATGATATGATTTGATTCTATATCAAAAAACCTCCGAGCATCACTCTTCTCAGCATAACCCAAGAAGATGGTCTCCGTTGTCCTCGTACCCAGTTTCTGAATCTTTAAGTGCGGGAGCTTCACATATACCCGACACCCCTACACTCGAATGACATTCAAGTTGGGTCTGACTTTGAACCAGAGTTCATGAGGAGTGACATCGGATGTTGCGTACGGCACTCTGTTCAGGATGAACGTAGCCGTCAACGCAGCTTCTCCCTAGAAGCAGTTTGGAAGACCCGCAGTTAACAGCATTGAGTTTATCATTTCTGTCAACGTCATGTTCTTCCTCTCAGCTACTCCATTGGATTGAGGAGAATACGGAGCAGTCATCTCATTGACAATTCCATATTTTTGCAGAACGATGCGAATTCAATAGACATATAATCTCTGCATCGATCACTTCTAAGTCTCTTGAGTTGTTGCCCTGTCTGACGTTCAGCTTCAACCCTGAACTCCTTGAACTTCTCGAATTCTTCGTCCTTTGACTTGAGCAGATAGACTTCAAACAGTTCTCCACAAAGGTTAACCCGCTTGAACGGTTTTCTAGTGATCTTTGTCTGCGCACAGACCTCACACTTCTCCACCTTCTTACCCCCACATTTGGAGATAAGCCCTAGACTAGGCATCTTATTTATTCTTTTACAATGAACATGTACTAGTCTATTGTGCCATAACTCAAGAGAATAACCAGAAGAAGCGACTGCATTAATCATTGTAGCAGGAGTTACAAGTTAAAGTTTAAACATCCCTTCGGTATAGAAATATTTTTCGAAGTATGTTCCTTTGTAAGATATCACCATCTTTCCAGTATTAATGTCCATCCTCAAGCCTGCGTTGCAGAGCAGACTTCCTGAGACCATATTCTTGGCTATCATTGGTAAATGCTTCACATCCTGAAGCGTCAGCGACTTCCCCGAAGTCAGCTTCAGTACCACCATTCTGGTCCTGAGTACTTCAGCTTGTGCCTGGTTTGCCACCATAACCTTCTCATATGTAGGCTTGTAGGTGGTGAACAACTCCTTCTTTGAGCAAACATAACAGGATGCGCCAGTGTCCACCCACATGTCAGAGTCGACACCAGTCGTGATAACCTGCGCAATCATAGCAACCTTGTTAGGCTCACCTTGCTCTGTCTGTTTGGGCTTGGATCTGCAGTCTCTCCGGTAGTGGCCCTTCTTGCTACAATTGAAGCAAGTCACTTCGGACTTGGGATTTGGCTTCGGCTTGAACGAAGTCGAGTTCACCTTCAGATGGTTGAAGTCCTTCTTTTTCTTATTGTGAGAAGCCTTCTGCTTCCCCTTGGAATCACCAGCATGCACCAAGTTGGCCTTTGCCAACTGATTGGACAGGAATCCAACTTCAGTTGTCCCATGGCCTCATCTTCAATGTGAATCCAGTGAAGAAGATCTTCGAGCTGGATCTCCATCTTCTTACGATACATGTCAGTCTTGAACTTGATCCATCCTGGAGGAAGCTTGGTGACGAGAGCCCCCACCATGAACCTATCTTCCTGCTTCATGCCCTCTTCCTCCAGCTTCTACTACATCTTCAGAAGTTTCTTGACTTGCGGTAGCATTACCTTCTCGTCTTCAAATTGCAAAGTGAAAAACTTTTTAACGAGATAGATTTTAGACATCTTTTCATCAGTTTTATAATCCTTCTAAAGAGCTTTCCAGACGTCTTTCGCCTTCTCTTTCTTGCTGTAAGACTCTGTCATTGAGTCCTCCATTGCATTGAGGATCAACAGCCTGCAGAGGTCGTTGTCTTCTTTCCACTTGTTGTGCGTGTCCTGCGCCATACCAACTTCAAGTTCTCCTCTATCTTTAGGGATGGTAGATTTTGGATCAACCAACACATAAGCAACTTTGACAAGACGAAGATTCAGAGAGATCTTTCTCTTCCAAATATTGTAGTGTTCGTCATCAAACTTCTCAAGCTTGTGAAAGCTAGTATCGAGAATGTTTGATCAGTTCTCCATCTTACACGGATCTTGCTTTGAGATTGTTGGTCCCGTTAATCAAAGATGATAGAACCAGAAGTTGAAGTCAAGATCAGGAGTTCACACAAGAGTTCCATTCCTGATATCTCTCGATCTAACAAGAAGATTATATATAGGATCTGATTACAACATGAAACAAGATAACAAAAGAATCAGAGAAAACTATCTTCTCGTTCTTCCTTTCAATCGCAGTTGCAAACAGACATAACAGAGTTTACAACTTACAAAAGAGAAGAGGAAGAAGAAGAATAAACTCTGCTTGTTGGGGTGATGAAGATCACCATTGATCAAAGCAAGATTTGCTCTACACGATCTGCTCCCAGGAACTAGCAAGTTCACGAAGAACTTCTGGAACGCTCGTTGTCACCTCCTTGCTTGGACTCGCACAAACTTCCTGGACTGCAATGACGGCTGCTGTAACTCTCTTCGTCTCCTCTATTTCGAATCTCCTCTATTTCGAAGTAAGTCCTCAAAGAGGCACGAAGAGAGTATTTATAGAGAGAGGGTGAAAACCCTAGCCGCCAAACAGTTATGGAAAGATAGGAACAGATTAATTATGAATCCCTAAAAGATAGGCACGAATTAATTTCAAATCCAACAAAAAACGGATCTGAATAATAGACCATATCTTTCCATAACCGTTCAAAAATATCCGCAGCAGCGCATGCGACTGCGAATGCGCATCAAATGTGCACAAGCGTCTGCGTCGATGCTGACGTGCTAAGTACAAAGTGCGCCAACAAAGCGCCACTTTGCGCCCTTAAGTCCGAGCCCGAGTCAGAGTCAGAGTTCAAGTCAGAGTCCGAGTCGTTAAGCCCCTTTGGGACTTAGCTCCTATGGAATAAATTTCAAGAGAATGACAAAAAGCATAAATGCTTTCATTAAGGAGTTAATCCTTCTTCATCCTAATAAAATACCCCCACATGGCACCTATGTGCCTCACCACACCCTATGTGCATACCTCAACACAAGCAAAGCATTATATTGAGATATCAAATTGGTGGTATAGCCAATGTGGGACTATCTTTTATAGTCCAAAGGCAAAAATACCAACATTTATGTCCATGAATCACTGTTTATAAAACTGTTAACCAATGAAACATTTATGTTCACCTATACATGCTTATAAATTTTTAACTAATCCTAAAGTAAGAATAGAAATACCACTAAATAATTTTACATGTTCTCACATAATTATCATGGTTTAGATGAGTAGACTAAAGACCACTCACCAGTACATTTCCCAATTTACTGACCCCCAACTTCACTGGTGTGGGAAGTTATTTGGATGTGCTGAGGTGTTACAGCTCGTTTGGCAACTTAAAGTTGTTCGGTTGGAGATATTATTTGTTGTTGTTTATAAAAGACATGATGTATGAAATATTGTTGATTGTATTAATTTCATGAGTCGTAAGTCTTATGGCATATATTATTGTAATGTGATCCAGTGTTTGTAATCGAGTTGTTCTTTTAGACTATAACTGTTATAATTTTGCTACAAATTATCAATAAAGAGAATTATTTTTCATATATCTTGTGTCTATCAACTTTTTTGCTTAATTCCGCTGTAATGACTTTGTTTTGAGTTATTTATATCGATCGTATTTGTTCTTACCTTGTAAGGCAAATTAGGCTTGTATGGTATCACGTCTAGTGGCAACTTTATTTTCTGTGGAACCGAGACGTGGCAGTTGTCACGATGGAGTTGGAAAAATGCAATTTGTTGAACGAGAATAGACTACGTAAGAAATTTGAACTTTCGTTGGAGTCTGGCCTAGTTGCTACCAAAAGAAACGAGAGTCTCAAGTCACAGTTGAGAACTTTGGGGGGTTATTGGGATCTTGCAAGAGTGGAACGCAAGAACGGATGTCATCACTAGAGAGGAGCCATTATAAGCATGCAATATGTCCAGAGATGAAAGCCTAAAGGCAAGGTGGACGATTAGTATGATCTCTCGGCTATGAGAGCGACCGAGGTGGTGGAATCTTGTAGCGCGCATCGTGAGACACGAGGTGTCTTACCACGCCTCTCCACAAAGGAGGGTCTTTATGATGTATCGGAGCAGTAGATTTTGACATGTGAACATGGGCGACAAGGGGACATTAGTTGTGAAAATCAGGGACGTGCACTTGATGACGGAGTTTGGTGAGAAGCTTATCCTCAAAGGGTTCGTCATGTTCCGAGTTTATGCTACAACTTGGTGTCGATCGAAAAGTTGACAGATGATGGTTGTCGTAGTATGTTCGGGGACTGATAGAAGCTTACGAATGGGGTGTTTGGTATGAGGTTGTAGATTGTTAAGGGCTTGTCAGGAAGGGTCTTTAAGAAGATCTAAGGAGTATAGAAGATTCGATTCGTCGAGAGCGACGAATAAGGGTATGTCAGAATTTGAGGGTCGGTCTATCATTCCTATGCATAGAGGTCGGTTACCGGGGGGGTCGTTCCACGGATCTGAGTTTGGCACCGGGAGGGGTACCGGAACTCAACAGAACGACATCTGTTTGAACAGTTCGAAGTCGCAAAGAAGTTCAAGGGGGTGAAACTAAATCAAGATACGACGGATACACTTCCATTTGCACAGTTCAATGAGAATTGTGGACTTTCAACATCGTATATCGTGCATGGTACTTCTTTGCTCGATGATGCAGATGTACAAGAGAGATTTTATGTCGAACATAAGGGTGGGTAGGATCAGAAGTTTGAATCTCGCGGGATCCGCACCATCCTCTTGGCAGGCGCATCCAAGGGTGAGAAAGTTTGTCGGAACGGAGCACGTTCCAATGGAATATTTTAGTCGGGGACAGACAGACGAGACTCACCGTGAGACTGATGACCAGGAACTTTGGTCTTGATCAAGTCATATATCTTGGGAAGATCTTAGTTATTATGGAGATGCTACGCATGGTAGTGAACATCGATATGGTAGTGGAGAAATTGGAGAAGACAAGAGGTGCAAGTAGCCCAAGGAATTCGAGGTTGAAGAGGTAACTGTGCTATCATGGGGAAAAGAGAGCAACATAAGAGTTACAGAGTACTTGATCAAACTAACATGCTATAAGTAAAGATTTTGAAAGCAAAGGGCCCTTCATCAACGGTGAAAAGCCTGGCCTACGTTAACTTGGGCTCTTCCTCTTCTGAGTGGGGGTGGACATGCTAGAGAAAACTCTGCTCCTGCATCCGGCAGTTGTTAACGCTTTCTCAAACTTGGAGGTTACTAAGGGCGTTATGATACCATACAAGAAGTTGCTAGAGCGTGTTCAGGCTTATGAGAGAGAAGTCTGCCAACAGCAGCCTTGCTCGTATGGCCAGCCATGGGCCAAGTGCAGGTTGACTCTTAGCTCCTATATGCCAACTCTAAGGACAAGGTATTGGCACAAAATCATTGCTTTTTATCAGGTCTCTCCGGTCAGAATCACCATATAACTGCTCAAGCATAATTAAAACCTAATTTATGGTCCCCCACTACTCACCCAATTTAAAGTGTCAGCCCGGGTTCCAAATCATAACAGATATCAGACCAGGTGTAAAACAAGAAAAACTAACAGCAATTTCATAATTGACCAAAGATCTGGCAGCCGGTCAAACTGAAGACTTTTTTATGGATCGTTTGGATGAAAATTTTGTATTCCTAAAAATTCATTTCCCATTAAAAAGGAATTCAATATTTCCATACCTATGTTTGGTTAAACTATGTTAGAAATATGGAAAAAAAAATCTTAGTTTATTTCGTTTTTCATAAATGCTCTTTCATTCATTTATTACCTAAATTTACATGTTTGAGTTAGAAGTTAAATTTTTGAAAATAAAATGAGGATGTTATTGTCCAAACAAAATATTAAACAATATTCCTAGAAAAGCAAACATATTTCCAAAGGGGACCTTGAAAATTACTTTCTCATAACAATGGAAATATGAAACCCCCTCTTATTCCCCCCTAATTCCAAATCTTAGACATAACAAACAACAGTAAGAAATCTAAAACTAATTTCCAAGCCTCCGAAACTTGAACCAAAACTTGACTAGGTGGCCAGAGGTCTCAAGAACAAAGTAAGCAAAGTAATGGAACGAACAAGTTAATAGATGAATCTTGTAGCAACGGGCACAAATACAACTACAAAGGTCGTGATCACAACACATTGCTTTTAGCCTTTTAGCTGTTTTGGTAAGATGCGGGAAAAAAAAACATCATTACCAAATTAACTAGTATCTGCCAACTCAACAATCCAGCTGAATCTAGAACAAAATACATGTAAAGCAAAATGGTGATTGATAAGCCTACAAACTAAAATATGAGTTCCATGCAAATTGTAGCAAAAATTACCCAAAATTAAGACACTAAACAACTCCCCAGAGTCAATTCATCAGAGTTTGATAACGAATAATAAAACAAGTACTCCATTCAACTCTTAGCTCTTGGCAGCAGTCTTTTCCTTGGCCTTCTGGAACTTCAAAACTTTCTTGACTATCTTTTGCTCTTCAACCAAGAAAGCCCGAATGATCCTAAAGAGACAGGAAAATAAAGAATTACACGAGTGAACGAATGACCAAAGCAACGTCTCACAATTCCAAAGGATGACTAACCTTTCTTTAACAGCACTCCCAGAGAGAACACCTCCATAAGCACGGTTTACAGTCCTCCGGTTTCTTGCCAACCTTGACCTCTTGTACTCGGTAGGACGCAGGTGTGGAATCTGCAAGAAAAGAAAATACAATAATCAAATTTTAGATTGTTACTTTACTTGAGTTCAAATTAATATGAGAAAAATGTAACAGGAAATTCTCCAATTCGGGCAATATTAATCTCTGGAGACCATGCTGTCTAATAACCCTATTTTTAAGTCACAGTCAAAAACTATGCTTTCATGGTAGGAAGCAGCAATTTCCATCCTGTGGACAGTGGAACCCATCTCTCTGGTGGCAGATTTGTACTCACCCGATCACCAACGAAAGAAAAGTGCATTGCCTGAGATGGAAACAGATATGAAGTGTTCTAATAAAAAGCAGCTACCTAATGACACTAGACCTCGCCTAGGAGCCTTTAGAAACAACCCGTTTTGCAGAGCCTAGGCAATCTGTGAGGGTCGGCCCAACCCCTTTTGGGTACGTGATGCCACAGACCTAGGCCATGTTTTAAACAAATATTACCAGGATCGTGGGTCGCTTTGATACATGGTACGGGTACGGGTACTCGGTACGGTACCTCAGCCGGTACGCGGTGCGGTGGAGGTAAGCTTATTCGGTACGCTATTTGGGATCGCTGTTCGTTTTTATCTGGATCGTCTTTTGTACCATATACCAAAAGCCATCAAAATCCGGGTAGCTAAATTTGACGAACGGGGTCGCGAACGCACCCCGTTCGGGATCGTTCGTCCCAATTCGTGGGACGTAGGGGGGTTGGCGAATTAGGCAACTATGTTTTAAACCACCTAGATCTTACTTAAACTTGTCTACGCGTCAAAATTATGAAAACAACTGGTTGTTTCTTTTGTTAACTTGCTTTATTAAAGTGATTGACAGATGGAGAGTAGTTAATTGATCTCTTAGGTTACTATATTTCAATTTGTTAGAAGTTGTTTAAATTGCTTCTGCCAACCCAAACTACTTTACACATTGCTGTTCCCCTTATAGTTTAGAAAATTTTAAGTTTTAAAACTATTTTGAACTACTTTCACAAAAAATCTAAATTATGTTTACAATTGTTATATATTTTACTAATATCTGGAAAAGGTCAATGTTTCGAACGTAGGCAGTCGTGGCTGCACCAATGACACCAACCATTTATGGAGAATGAAAAGGAAAAGGGGAGATGGTTTATTGTCTTTTGGGCACATCACTAACATTTAACAAGGAGGGCCCTTACAGACACAAATATGAACAAGGGTAAGGGTGTGTTCATGAAGACCCATAACAATTGAAAAAACTGAGAAGACACGGAATGTGTTTGATCAGAACTACGAACTGTTGTGTCAGTGTCAAACCAGTAGCTTCAACAATAATACATCCAAATTTGAATATAAATAAGACAAAAGGCAAGAGTTTTCAATATTAATGCAAAGAAATAACGTTTTGGCCGAACATAAGACTCCATTGTGTTCTAATACTAAAACCACATTGCTCAAAGAGATGCCTATTACAGGAAAAGGTAGTATTCATGTAATATGACCTTGCAATATAAAATTGACCTATGTTAACAATGGAACATAAAAGTTGCACAAATATTTTTTTTCCAGTAGAACATAAAGTGACAAAATTGCTCTCGGTATCCAAAAGCATCATAAATTTTACTGCTAACAAACAAGCTATAGATTAAATACCCAAAAGGAACCTCAATATAAAATTAATATAGTGCATACATAACCATACTTGCATTATTACAATTGAGTTCATAAGGAACATCTAAGTGACCATTGTATCATATTTCCATGTATACTATAACAAAAGTTTGCACACTGTTTTTAAAGAAAAGATTAACACAATTCACCGTTTAAGTGTCGTGAAATTATGATTAAACAGTCATTTAATATAACATTGATTATTATTCTTCCACCATAGTTAACTGAAATTCTTACTCAATAATACTCAAAACCTAGGGCATTTATTTACTACATTAACCAAAAGATATCATCAATAACTAAAATAAAGAAAAAAATAAGCAAAAGAAAAGTAACAAATCTCAAAAAAAAAAAATGAAGGAAAACTTACTCCTTGGATCCTCTTTCCAGTCACTGGGCACCTCGGACCCTTCGCCCTCTTCTTCGCAGTCTGGTACGTCAATTTCCCGCCTAATTCCATTAAAATTTCAGCAACAACCACAATCGATATATGCTTCTAGAACCCTAATTAGAAAACCTAACGGAACCCATCATCTCGAAATATGCATCTTGAAGTAAACCCACAACAACAAGACGAACGGATCGATGGATCGAAACCTAGGGTTCCGGAAGCTCACCTGGGGTCTTGACGACCCTGGTCTGGTTGGACTTGGTGGCGTAGCTGTGGCGCTTTCGGTAGGTCAAGCGCTGCACCATTGTTTCTTACGCGCGAGCTCTCTTCTTCTTCTTCGGAGAAACTGCGGCTGAAGAAAGAGAGTGAAGGGGAGGTATATAAAAACCCTAGGTCACTGGAATAGACCTAGATCCGACGGTGTAGAATGGATGGGATGGCTTGATAGGTTTGTATTGGTGGGCTTGAAGTAGGGCTTGGTCCAATACGCCCGGCCCTTTACTTATATTAGCTTCGGCTATCGAACATAATTGGTTTTAAATGTTTGATACAGTATACGAATGACATGTGGATCCCGTCTCAAAGTTTTTATATATATAAATTTGTACGTTTTACGAAAAGAGGGAAGCCCACATGTCATACACTCCCTATTGTATCAAAGTTTTACTCCATCATGCCATTGACATTTGGCAATGAGGGGGTGTTTAGCTGTCCGAAAGTGAATCGAAACAGAGGACTTTTTTGCAACTCCACTAAACTCGTTGTAGTTCAAATGTTTGATTGTCCTTCTTGAAATTCAGCTGAACTTATTGAACTGACAGAACAGTTACTATCCCCCATGCTATCTTTACTTTTTGGGAGAAGAAGAGGGGCATCTTGAGGTGGTGGCGGCGGAGGATTAAAATGGAGAGGGATGTTGTCTTTTTGTGATATTTTTTTGATATTTTTTTGACATGTATATTTTGGATTAATTCAGGTACAAAATACTTTTTTTTTCTTTATTTCACAAAATTTATAGTATAATATTTAGATTTAAGTGATAATTATTTGTGAAAAAAAAAATTTGAGGTAAGTCTACTTAGGTTTTCACATTTTCAACGAACATCTATTTTCAACAACCATCCAAACAACCGATCCCTCTTCTTTTCCACTTTTATATATTCCAATTCTATCAACCAAACAATTTTTGAAAAGCCAATTTGTGTGTGTACATATCATGTGTACAAATTTTGTTTTTCCACTTTTACACTTTCGTGCAACCAAACAGGCTCTCGATGGATGAAAATAGTGAAGTATTTGATCATGTTGTCAATCATTATTCATGTACATTAAAAAAAAGTGGTACAATGTAGGATGTATAGTGAAAAAAAAAAAAAAAAATTTAAACAACTACTACTTCTAGTTTTCAAAATTATTGAACACATTTCATGCATATTTTGACCCACTTAAGTCTTATCTATACTACTGTATAATACAAAATGTTAGGTTTCGTCGTAAATTTTTTTTCTTTCCAAAATAATTATTATCTATATTTATTAATTAAAATTGTTCATTAAATTTAACGTAGATAACTAGATAATTATGCATAAAAAAAATTTAAAAAATTGTTGTTTTCTATTTTCAAATAGTGAAAATAAAAAAATTATTATTTGTTATTTTTAAATATTATATTTAAAAAAAATTTAAGTAGTATAAAATAAGTACGATACTAGTGCATATATAGTTAGTTTACTAGTTTGGTTAATAAAAGTTCCAACGCTCCTCCACAACTTCCAACCAAAAATAATAATTGAAGAATATAACGTCATGGTAGAAAAAAGAAAAGTAATCAAGAGAACCACTTCAGTTAGTGTTTGGGGAGGAAAAAAGTGGGAGAAAAAAAAAAGTTAAAATATTTGGAAAGAAGAAAAAAAAATGTAAATTCCACTAAAAAAAAAAATTTCACAAAAGTGGGAGGAGAAAATTTTGGATTAATTTACTCAACTACCTCTCATATTAATTATAATATGAGAGTCAAAAGGACTAAATAGTAATTATATATCTTATCTATATACAAACAAAAAAATATTTAATTTAAAATTTTTTTTTTTACTTTTTGTTCATCTAAACAAGACAAAGAAAAAAATGTTAACTTTAACTTCATTCTACTCTCCTTTATTATTTTTTTTCTTAAATTTTTCTTTCTATCCTCTTAAAAAGTTTCCAAACATATGGTGGCTTCCCTTTACTTTACTTTATTTTATTTTATTTTATTTTATTTTTTATTTTTTCCCATACGAATCCTTCAACATCCCACCCCGAACCCACATGCTTAGTTCAGTCCATAACCACCACATAGATGCTTGGTTCTTTGGCTTCTCAATGATCTCTCAACTTTGTCTACCTAACAACCCTTTAACTTCTCTAAGTTCCCCCAAACAAGTCCTAATTATGGGCCCTCCTACGATTTGTCCCTTACACCCACAAAGTCCCACCCACTTGTCACGTTCCGATCCATCTGTCATATCTCAGTTCCGTAAAGACCGATCATCCTTGTTTGGTCCCTACTAAATCGATCGTTCTCATTTTGACGCGATGTCGTACAAACCTAAGTTGTGCTTGCACCAGACAAAGTACCTGCACAAGACACAAGTTAGAAAAAATATACATATATAGACACAAAATTTAAATGCAGAGAACCAAAGTTGAATACATTTGATAGGAACACAAAATACTTTCTTTATTGAGTACTTGAAAATTTGATTACAAAGTACTTGCTTGGCTGAGTTACAAAATATGCCATAGATGGCTACATCCCTTTTTACAAATCCAAAACTATCCACAACGTCCATACATCATGTCCTTGTAGTAAGATCAAAAATTAAAACAACTAGCAGAAGAAGAGCCTGCACACAGGAAAGGAAAGCTAAGGAAGCACCACAAACACGGTTCTGCTGGATGGATGTGCTAGCACTGGTTCAAAATGCTCGGCAAGCTCTCCCTACCAGAACCTGGAGATGCCCACACTAGTGAGGTTGTTTGGGTTGATAATAGTCCAATGAAACTTGTACTTTTATTACAATCATTCTCATGTGAAAACAATTTTCTTATTTAGATTGACATTACAATTCTATTATAAGTCATTGTGATATGACATTTTATTGTAACCGTTTTACTCTTTCTTTTATTTCTCAATTGTAGAAGAAATGGATTACAACTTCATTACAAATGGTTATGCTCTCTACTTTTTTTTAATTTTCACATATATTTTCATGGTGTCATCAAAACAAAATAGTTTGAAACTCCTCACTTGCGGAAGACAAAAACTATGTATCCAAACATATTTTAAAAAATGATACATTATGCAAGTGCACTACATTACAACATATTAAAAGTGACATTTTTATACTTTCGTGGAGCTACAAGCATCCAAACAACTCAAGCTTGTATTTGTACTCAAAACAAATTCAATTCACATTTTATTTTTTTTATTTTTTGTCCTTTCTCCAAGCCGGACCGTGGCTATATAAGTCACTCAGTCGTCCGAGAGAGAATTCGAACCCAAGACCTACCCGTAGGTGTCCCTCCGCACTACCACTAGGCTAGTGTCCTATGGAAAATTCGCATTACATTCTACTATTTGCAAGCATTTTGCCAAATTGTTGGATCCAAACATTTTGTAGATTTTAGAACGTACAAAAACATCATCACAAGCCCAACACTTGAACCTCAAGGTGTTAATCGGATAGGTCTGAGTCGGTTCGGGCCCAATTCTGACTGAGTTTGATCATGTCTGGGCCGGACAGGACCAATTCAGGTAGGAGTTCGGGTCGGACTTGCCTTTATTCTTAAAACTCCAAATTCAGTCCGAATTGAGACTCGGGTAGCTTTAATCTGAACCGGGTCTGGATTAAATCCGGGCTGAGCCCAAGCCGGCCCGCAGACCATTTAGTTTTTAAAAAATATTAAAGGTTAGTATGTATACTATATTTATATACATTTATAATATCAAATAAATATGGATATAACATAATGAGCCTTCAAAACGGCTCAAAAGTGAGCCGTCTAAGTTGTATGTATATCATCAATTAATTTTAAAAAAATTAATATTACGTAAAAAACTATTGAATTTTTTAAATTTGTTATAAATAACACTACAATGATTCGAACTCAGCCAACTAGAGAGAACACCTCCCACCTTAACCACATGAGCTAGAAGAGATGTCTGTTTATAATTAGATAATATTACGTAGCTAACTGTTTTCAAGACTCTTTATAAAAAAATACAAATATATTTATAACTAATTATAATTAAAATATAATTAAATATATAATAAATTATAATTAAAATATATAAATATATATATATATATAATAAATTTTAATTTAAATAATTTTATATTAATATCAGAAAAAAAAAATATTTTACATAGAACGTACGCAAATTTACTTAGTGGACATAGTGGTTAGTAGAGAAAGTTAAGCTTTCATGAGATTCTGGTTCAAATTTTTACGGTTCGGATTTTAACGAACTTGTATCCGAATTAGACCTGGCCTGAGGGCCTCGACAGTAAACATAGTCCGAATTCGGATATTCAGTGAACCGGACCGTACGCAAACCGAATTTTTGACGGTCCGGTCCAATACACAACTTATGCCAACACCAGGACTCCATGGGCATATAATACAAAATAGCGATGCATTCTAAACAGTGCAAATTAAACAATCTTGTCCTCACAATACTAATGGTAACAAGCAAAGCACTGTACGCAAACGTGGCATGCCTACAGCGATCTCAACGTCTTTGTACTTTGTTGAGCAATATTAACGAAAGTGGCAAAGATCATGCATGTAGCTAACTAAGGTTCACTAATACAAAATAAGTATATTAGTTCTTAATGCGGTCGATCTACATATACAAGTGTCTCAAGGAAAGCTTGTGAGAATTGCAGTCTTAATTAGCTGTCAAATATAAGTTAATCATAGTGATTGATCCACCATGATTCGGCCCCCCCACATATAATTGACCCATTATATTGTTGCTTTACTTGCTTGGAAACCTCAGCAATGGACATGTCACAATTTTTCTACATATTTCTTTGCTACAAAGTTATGTAAAGGAGCAATTCCTTCTCCTTGATGGTTCAGTTTAACCTCTTTACACCAGAATTACACATCTTCTTTGACATATGATGCCTTTAGAGCATCTCCAACCCTATTTTGACTTTGGAAAAAAGTTGTTGTTACGTAGAAATGATAAATTTTTATTTAAAAATTATTCTCTAACAGAACTTTTAAGTAAAATTTGAAACTTATGTAACAAAAGTTATAAAAAATTGTGAAGTTGATTGTCTATATTTTTAGAAAATGCATTTGACAATTTCTTTATCTCTATATTATCAATTATGAATAAAAAATATTTAGAAGAGAAAATGTTGTCTTGAAAGTTAAAAAAAATTAACTATCTTAATACCTTATCTGGAAAGTTAAGAAAAAAGTAAGCATTTTAATACTTTTGCATTGATGATTTTTTTTTTCATTATCTTTTGTTAATAATTTTTAGCCATATAAGAAAGACATTGTCTTGTATCTCATACTATTTAGAAATCACCACGCAATATAAGACAATAGGGTTGGAGTATCTCCAATCCTATTGTGACTTTGGAAAAAATATGTTGTTACATAAGAATGACAAACCTAAAAAAAAAAAAAAAAACCTCCAATTCAATTTGTCAAGTAAATTATGAAGCTTACATGACAAATTTTTTAGAAGACATTGTGAAATTGGTTATCTAGTTCTAGACAATGCAATTGACAATGTCTTCTCCTTCATGTCATCAATTATGAATAAAAACTATTTAGAAAAAAAAAAGGAAGAAAATGAGATGTCTTGTAAGTTGAAAAAAATAAACATTTTAATATTTTTAATTGGAGAATATTTTTCTACTTTATTGTCTTCTGTGAATATAGTCTTTTCACGTAGAAAATATATTGCCTTGTGTCTTATGCCACGTAGGAATCACAAAACTTATTACAAGACAATAGGGCTAGAGATGCTCTTAACATTTATTTCACTAAATACAAATTTATCCATCTGAGTCATATGAAAGGTAAACATGGATAACTTTTGCCTAGATTTTTTTTTAATTCAATAAACGGATAATTAGAGTTTTGACCCTATATTTTATATCAGTTTAGAGTTTAAGCTCTAATATGTCCAATTGGAGAGTTTAGACCCTCAAATTTTAATTTTTGTTTTATTTTTACCATCTTACCCTCCATAGTCTATATAGGAAGATTTCATTATTTGCTTGGGAGTGAGGGTATAAAGAAAAAAAAAATCAAATAATAAAAATTTATGGTCTAAATTTTTCAATTGGACAAGTCATGACTCAAACTCTAAACTGGTATAAAATTCAGGGTCTAAACTCTAATTAGCCCTTCAAAAAAGCCATAGATGAACACCTAATCATAAGGGGTGATTGTGCACTATTACTTGTGCACTAAGAATATACAATAAGATTAAGGCTCATATCATTTATGTTTGGATTAACAAATTAAGTGAGGAGCAGATAAGCTACACTAAGGCCATCTTTAATCCATCCTTAAAAGTTCTCTCAATTTGATGACTCAAAAAAGAATATTCCTATATTATGCTATCCTCAAAATTTTATATCTCCAACCCATCAATCCTCAAATAATAAACAACAATTATTTATTTCTACATAAATCTTTTTTTACAACTATTTAATATAATCATATACATTAACGTTATATTATTAATATTATTTATCGAGATAATATTATATTATATTATATTATATTATATTATATTATATTATATTATATTATATTATATTATATTAATTAATATTATTTTAAATTTTGTTGTACTTGTTTATGTTTTTTTAATATAACATTAACGTTATATTATTTAATATTGTTGGTTGCGTTATTTTAAATTTCGAAGTACTTGTTTATGCTTTTTAATATAACATTAACATTATATTATTTATATTATTTAATATTGTTGGTTGCGTTATTTTAAATTTCGATGTACTTGTTTATTTTTTTTTAAGTCAATATATTTTAATTTTAGAAAGTTTGATGTTATTCTATTAATTTTTGCCAAATTATTTAAATTTTATTTTATTAATAAATGAATGTAATAAAAAAAATACTAATAACAAATATATTCAATATTAGATTCTATTTGAAAATCTCAACAAGAATATTTTAATAGTATAATTATTATATTATTTATAATTAGAAATTAGAAAATATGGTAAGTTAATTAAGTTTAGTGTTTAACATATGTAGAATATATTAGTAATTAGCTACAACTTGGAGGACAAAATCGTCATGAATAGTGGATCCTCAAATTTGAGGATTTTCTCTCTCTCTCTCTCTCTCCTCAAATTTGAGGAGAGAGTTCTTTCCTCAAAAAATTTGAATTCTTTTTCTCATTTTGAGGATCGGTTGGAGAAGGATTTTGAGAAAAAAATTTCAATTAGGTGTTTGAAGAGTAGGGTTGGAGATGGCCTGAGCTATTCATATAAGCAAAATTTGTTCTTACATGTTCTTCCCTAGTTTTTTACTCTATGCTCAATAATTACAATCAAATTTGTGAAACCTATATATATATATATATATATATATATATATATATATATATATATGTGTGTGTGGATCTATCTCAACATGGGAATAGCAAAAAAGATGGCTCCCTGTGTATCCTTCTTTCTGCGATCTTGATCTTGTCCAGTTTCATATGGCACCACACCAGTTGATCAGTTGTTATTCTCCACATCTTGAGCACTCTCGACACCAGCTTCATGTCCACCTGAGAGAAGAACAGGTCTTGGTTCGATCTGTCTTCTTTAGGCTTCTTGAACTTCTTCACCAGGCAATTCCCGGTCTTCAGAATGTCTTTCACCTTCTTCTCCTTCTGTACTCCGAAAATGCATCATGGTTTAGACAACAAGAAAATTGCAACACAATCCATCTTAACAAGGTTAGCAGGTATCGGTATCGGAATTGGTATCGAACAATTCCTATGAGTATCGAGATCAACAGTATCGAACGAATTTTTTTTATATCAAAAAACAAATAAATATTAATAAATAATTAACATTTTAGATTTTACATTCTTTTACAACTTTACTGTGCTTTTACACCCTTGTTGATTAGGCTTTTTCGTTCAATTTTTTTTTTCCGAATTGACCAGAAAAGAGACTGTAATGTTGCTATCGGTCGGTATTGGGCATCGCTTGGTATCGGATAAGAACATGCCAAACCGTATTGGTATCGGCAGTATCGGATCGGTATCGGCCGATACTGCAAACTATGTTTTAACCAAGGTTCACAGGGTATCCAAATCAGTAAATCGGTATCAGTCCATTTCTATGAGTATCGGGATCGACGGTATCGACAGTTTCAGATCGGAGTATCGAATTTTTTTTGCACGCTTTATAACCTTACTATGTTTTTGATAGGTTTTTTTCGTTCAATTTTCTTTACCGAATTAATCCGAAAAAAGAGACTCCCAATGTTGTTATTGGTTAGTATCGGATAGTCGGTAACGAACAAGGACATGCCAAACAGTATCGTTATCGATCGTATCGGATAGATATAAGCCGAGACTGCAAACTATGAAATTTGTAACTCGATCTTAAAGAGTTCTGTATGCATCATTCAATCAAATTCTATTTCATCAATGGATAAATCCAAGAATTGCCGATAACAACAAGAAGAAGACGAAGATGGGAAAAAAAAACACACACAGGAAATTTACCTTGTGTAGAGTAGCATGGACATCTGCCATGAGATTGTAGTCCGATGGATCTTGGAGTTCAACCTGATTTCCTATCAGAAGAGTCTTCAATATAGCTGAATTCTCATCCCTGTCTGCCTTGATGAACTCCCAAAAGATCCTAATCGACTCCTCCATGATGTCTTCTAGCATTTCACACGTGATCGCCGCGGCGGCGCCATCGCCTTTCTTCCTCTCCTCCATTTTGTCCTTCAGGCAGTCCTCTGCAACATAAAACAGCTTCAATATATTTTTCACAGACATACTTTGCTATGCATTAATGCAGCGAAGGGGATGATAAGCTGAACGAACACCACTAAGGAAGCAGTTAGCTAGATGGTATTTTGAGAGTACCGAGTTACGTGGGTCCGATTTTAGGTGGTTTTAAGTAGCGACTTTTAAATCAGTCAAATCCATACTTGATAATTCATTAAAGATCGGTTCTCAAAACTTTTTACAATAATAAAATTTACTATTTATTCATATATAAACAAAATCTCTTTGAATGTTTCATTTCAGACAACAGAAAAAAGCTAAAAAAGACTAATTCTCCAGCAATGCTAAAAAAGCACCCAACTTTTTATAATAATAAAAACACACAAAATAACAGAAACGCAGAAGCAAAATTTCAATCGGTTCAGTGGCGATGAACATAGAAAATGCTCTAGAGATTTTTTTAATAAGTACGATCGTATGAAAGAAGGTAGGAGAGGCTATAAAAAAAAAGATTTTAAAAGCCTACCGAAAAAAGTAACTGTAACTTGGAGGAGGTAGAAAAGAAAAGAAAAAATGAGAAAGGAAAAATATAGTAGGATATTAGTAGTTATTATTATATATTTTTGTTGATTGTACAAATATACAAACAGAATAAAATAATAATAAAATTTAAAATCCATTCATATTGTGTGTTTATAAAGAAATTCAAAATTACACTACATCGATTTTGGAGATTTTTTAGTCTACGACCAAAGACGGTGTCTCAAACAAATTATCAAACAAGAATTTTTTTAAACACTTCATAAACAGTCGATTCAAAAACATTCCTAGATTGGCCGACCCTAGAGTAAGGTTTGCCTGACCTTTTATGACGGGCACTTGAAGAAGGTTCCGTAGGACGCATCGGTTCTTGACATAGTTCGGTAGCCTAGGCCCCTGAAACGGCTCGTTCTCTATGAACCTCCGCGCTACCACCTGGAACTGCTGGAACTCTCCGGCCACCTGGTTGTACTGTCGGTTCCGGTACGGGTCGGTCTCCGGCAGCTCTCGAGCCTTTTCGTACTGCCAGCGGAGGAACTCCCATGAGAGGCACGTCTGGCCGACGTAGACCGTCTCTAGGTCGACCTGCAGCTCCTTGATGAACCTGTCCGAAGCATTGTGGCTGACCTTGCGGCGGTGGAGAGGCCACAGGTTGTGAGAGATATGAGAGAGTACTGTAGGGATCAGAGGCTTCTGTGATCCCATTGATTGAAGAGGAACCTTCAATTGGAGAAATCCTGATCAAGAAATTACGTACGCTCTGATTAGCTTATGTATAATCCTGTATAGTAACTGCAGAGGAATCACTACAATGTTACAGTCAAGGATCGCAGTATCGATATTGGATCCTTCCTATGATTATCGGAATCAAGGTCGGTCCTGAGCTCATGGGACCCAAGGCGAATTTTCACAATAGGGCTCTCATATCTAATATAAATTAAAAAAAAAAAAAAACTGAAACAAAAGTAAATTAAAAAAAATAAAGTTGCCACCAAGGATTGAACGTAGAACATCTAGTATGTCAATCTAACATAATAACCACTACTCCACAAATATTTTATGTTAAGAGAGGTTTACGATATATACTAGTTCTCTTATATATATATATATATATATATATATATATATATATATATATATATATATATATATATGGGTTGGGATCATGATCCACCCCAAATATCCCTCATGTTAACACTATGTTAACACTGTTGGATGGACTTTAAGTCATCTAATCTTAACAGTTGATAAATCAACGGTTAAACTTAGATGACTTAAAGTCCATCCAATGGTGTGAATAGGGAGGATGCTTGGGGTGAACAAGAAAGGGCTGGATTTGATCCCTTCCATATATATATTAACAGATTTTTTTTGGGGCCCTCCTGGTTCGTGGGTTCTGGACGGTCGTCCTGGCTGCCCTGGGTCAGGGCCAGCCCTGATCGGGATTGGCGATATCGACAATATCGACAGTTTCGGATTGTAGTATCGAAATTTTTTTTCAATCGAAATGCGAATAATTATTAATAGATTATTAAAATTTTAGAATTTTTTTTATACATTTATGCATAATTTTAAGTATTTCATGTGTTGTTTTTTAGTAGTTTTGAAATTGAATGAAATAGTAGTCATCCTTGTCGATTGATTTATCTGTGATAGATAAGTTTTCTTCTCTTACATGTTCGGTAAGGCTAATATCGATACTGTTTGGCATATCCCGTTTCGATACCGATCGATACTTACCGATACCGACAATGGTTGTCTCTTTTCCAGTAAATTTGGTAAAATAAAATTGAATAAAAAAAAGACAATAAAGGATATAAAAGTATAGTAAAATTGTAAAACATGTAAGAGAAGAAAACTTATCTATGAAATAGTAGTCACCATTGTCGATTGGTTTATCTGCGATAGATACGTTTTCTTCTCTTACATATTTTTACAACTTTAGTATGCTTAATATCTTTGCTGATATTTTTGTTCAATTTTTTTTTACCAAATTGACTGGAAAAGAAAACACCATTGTCGGTATCGATCGGTATCGAATCGGAATATGCCAAACCGTATCGATATCGATCGTACCGAATATGTATTGGCCGATACTGTAAACTGGTTACAGTATTTACTTTGTTCTATTCGAACTACTTCAACTGTGATGTGGTCCTATTTGCATTTCACTGGTGCCACTTTCATGATACCTGGCCTCAATCAATCACTTGAGGCGTAGAGTAGGTCGTCGTCGTCGTCGTCACCGCAGGGACGGATTTTAAGAATTTTGGGTCCACTAGATAACAACAATATTCTCCAATCATATCGAGAGAGTACTAGCACAAGAGATTTCTTAAAGAAATAGT
Organism: Iris macrosiphon; assembly: GCA_036927795.1. Taxonomy (NCBI): domain Eukaryota; kingdom Viridiplantae; phylum Streptophyta; class Magnoliopsida; order Asparagales; family Iridaceae; genus Iris; species Iris macrosiphon. The sequence continues at coordinate 161,657,755 of JAYESA010000012.1, forward strand.
AAATTCAATCATTCTCTCTTCAGTATGATTCAAGTTGACTTGACCTCAGTCCAATAGTTGTTTCATAATGATACTGATCTAGGAAGTACGGATACTACAAAATGTACTCACGTGTCATGTTATATTAGGACACAACGAAATAGATATTCTTCCTGTGTCGTTGTGTCCTTACCCTGTCATGTCGTGTCCGTGCAATATTAGTTACCACTGATGCATATTGTAGTCAATATTTGATATTTAGTATGATGGCAAGCATTCTACTAGCAAATATATGCAACATGGTAGATTCACAATGGAAAGAGTTGGGGGAGTGAACTCACCCATTGCGTACATCTTCTGGTAGTTCAAGATATCAAACTTCCTCATCCTCTCTGTGTAGCTCTTGTAGAACTTGTGCAGCTCGTCCATGGGGTCCTCCCGCGAGAACTTCTCGTCGATCCTCCACGGCTTCAAGTCCTCGATCTCCCTCGGGCTCTCCGACTCTTCGAAGATGGTCGGGAGCCCGACCGCCCTAGCCTTCTTCAGCTCCATCTTCAGCTGCTCGATCAGTTCTTGGTGTTCCCATAGGGACTCCAGTTCATCCAACTCCTCTCCCTCCAAATCCTTCACGCGGGCTTCCTCAGATTTCTGCAGCTCTTCTTCTGGCTCCTTCTTCTCGACTCGATTCGGTCGATTGCTCGGACTCGCAGAATTGGTAGTACTGGCACTGATTCTGGATGAAGGAAGCTCGTCATCACTGGAGTCAGTTAACTCTATCAGCACACTGCTTGAGCTCGAGCTTGGCCTTGGGCTTTCTTCTGCATTCAACTCTTTCAGTTCAAGCTCAGGCTCGAGCTCACTTGAATCATTCATAGACCAGACTTCGTCTAATTGGCCTATGCTACCACTTGATCTCTCCATAGGACTGTCACGAAAATTGGTTGGGCTCTTTGAATTGGAAGATTGTCCTTCCCCAAAATCTCCAATGTCCTCCACCACTTCTACTCCAAACCTGTTGGGCTCCATTAGACCCTCTTCCTCCTCACTGAAATCCTTCTCCGACAGGAACCCGTCGCTGTCGCAGTCTACCACGAGGCTCCTCACGGAGTATCCGTCTCTCGAGCTAGTCGAATCGGAGTCCGAGTCCAAACCGGGGAAGCCCTGAGATGCTTCCTTCTCACCCCACGTCTTCGTATCGACAGCGACAGCCTTTTCCTCTGCTATGTCCTGATCTTTCAGAAATACATCGCCTTCTCGACCGATGAAGGACTCGTTCTTTGATAGCAGAACATCCTTTAGCTCCTTGAAGGACTTCTTGAAAGCTTTTGACGACAAGAATTTGTCGCCTCGACCGACAAAAGGCTCATCGTCTGATAGTATAAAGTCCATGGAATCGATGAAGGAGTTCCTGAAATCGAAATCCTCATCCTCATCCTCATCCTCTGATAACATGACATATTCGTTCTCTGCGGAGTGCTCCTCAATATGTTTTGCTGACGAGTCCAAATCTTCGTTAAATCGACTTTTACGTTCTTCATCCTCTGATAAGATGACATCTTCGTTCTCTGCAGAGGAGGAGGAGTCCTTCAAATCCTCCTCGACGCGACTGACGGAACGCTCATCCTGCGACGATAACGTAGCATTAACTCTCGACCGATCCTCCGACCTCCCGAGATCTTCCGTAAGTCCTTCTTCGCCTGGATTGGCAAAGGACTCACGAATGCTACATGTCATGGCTTCCGGCTCCACAACGAACCCACTGAAACCCTTCTCCGGCGAGAACCGACAATTGCTGATACTCGGGCTCTTGCCCGAAAAACCTTCTTCTTTACTCATACTAACAAAGTCAGGGATTTGATACTCGAACTTGAAACTAAAACTCGGCTTATATTCTTCCTCCTCCTCCTCCTCATCAAATCCAACCAAATCTCCCTCCTCTTCCTCCTCCTCTAACTCGTCGGCTTCTGGTACCGTCTCCAATAAGCACTTCTTCGTCTTCGCTTTCGGAGGCTCATCGGAGTCCATCTTAGCTCTGAATTAACAAAAAGAGAACATACATCAATCGCAATCCGAAGACGAAGTAGCCAAAACACAATATCAACTTGTAACCTGAAAAAGCGTTGCGCGAAGAATTTGACAACAAGCAATACAAGATCGATGAGCATAGCCACCATCTTCTTGAAAATCGCTCGGCCATCGGGTCGGTCCTCCCTCGTTGCAGCCATGGCTCCGCTCTCCTCGACCCGTGTCTCAGTAGGAAGCAAACAAGGAACTAGCTAGGCATAGCGACGAAGAGCACCGCCATAGGAAATAAGTGGACTCTCTCTCTCTCTCTCTCTCTCTCTCTCTCTCTTTCTCTCTCTCTATATGAAACAAAAAACAACTTAAGTTGAAACAAGAAAAGAAGAAGACGAAGTACGGGACCAACTAAGCAAGAATGATTTAAAAGGTGAAGATAAGATGTTGAGGTTTAACCTTAGATTGAATGGAAGGAAGGAGAAGAGGACATGAGAACAAACTCGAGCTTCGGTTGCTTGAAACTCTCAAAGTTTGTTACTGCTTTGGTAAAACAAACCGAAGGGAGTCTTTTTCTGATGGTAGGTCCATTGTCTCTATGCCAAGTGGAATTTGGAGAGAGATTTTTTTTTCTTTTTTCCCCTCCTTTATTATTATGGAAACACGACTAAGCTACGCCAACATAAATTTTGGTGCCTGAATTTAAGTTTGGGGGGGGGGGGGGGGGGGGGGGGGAATTGACTAATATTTATGTGGTGATCTTCTTTCCCTAATTTCTTTTGTATTTTAGCTGCTTCTTTTTTGGTGGGATTCCTTTTTTTAATGGGGAATATAAGTATTTCTTGAGTGATTCCTTTCGTATTAGGATGTTTCCTTGTGTTTGATACTCAAAAACGTACATGCCAGATGTTGCCATGTTGGGGCGTAAAGTACTTGGTTAAAGTTTTTGGTCATTATTTGGGATTTGTGTGTACTTGTAAGAACTTGAAGAGAACATTGAGAAACGTACTACTTAAGTTTCCAAATTTAGGTCAAACAAAAGTGATCAGGAACAATACATTTCTGAAAGTCAAAAATATTAAATTTTTATTATTTTTTTATTTTTAAACTGTCAAAATTTTGTAAGTTTTTATTTTTTATATTGTTAAAATTTTGACAGTTCTGAATATCCACACGACTATTAAAATTTTGGTAGTCAAAATTTTAATAGTCCTAAACATGCACAAAACTATTAGAATTTTGACACTCCTAATAATTGTAAACATGTACAAAACTGTAAGAATTTTGACACTCCTAATTCTTCGACTATCAAAAGTGTGTTTTTTTTTTTTTAGTGACTTTAATATTTGAGCAAATTTATATCATTTTCTTTATACAGTTTAAAAACTACACCGACGGCTAAAGTTTTTTTTAATGAATATTTGATAATATATGTGCTACTGAAACACATTTGCTTCTTTCCTAAGTGGGAACATAAATATTTCTTGAGCGATTACTTTCACATGATTAGGATGTTTCCTTGCCAAATATTGGAGAATCAAGTACTTGTTAAAGTTTGGTTAGTATTTGGTATCTGGTTAATTGTAAGAACTTGAAAGGAACATTGACAATGCACTGTTTAATTTTCCTAATTAATATATCATACATACATACATTTTTTGTCCAAAATATTTTATTTGATGGTTATTGTTTATAGTGTTATTTAGTTCTAGGATCTCGTATAATATTAAAATATTATGATTATATTTTCATATTATTCAAGAAAGGATTTGAGTCTCATTCTAACGATTGACTTGGACTAATCATCCAAATTGGAGACATAAATATAAATTTTGAATATTATGCGAGACACTAAAAGTAAACGAAAATATGTGAGGGTCCTGTGACTTGGGTTATTTATTTTTGAAGAGTGAGACTTGTGTGACTTGAATTATTTAGTTTTTTTATGACCATTTGTGAATAAGACTTATGAGAGTATTGTTTGCTTCTATCATGATCTCAGTTGCCACACAATCTTCTAAAATAGGGGTGAGCATTATTTAATTTGGACAAAAAATCGATCTGAACCAAACCGAATAAGAGATTCGGTTCGATTTAAAAAAAAATTGGTTCGATTTCGGTTTTGAAAATACTAAAATTTCTTATTTGGTTTCTGTTTCGGTTCAAAACTGAAAACTGAATAAGATTTATGCAATTATGTAAATATCCTAATTCTATGCATATTTTGTGATTAAAAATGTGTATATTTTGAAGACAACAATTATATGTATTATCTTTTGAAGCTCAACTTTGGACACAACTTTAAAATACAACAAATGTGTATATAAATTAATAATTTTTAATATAATTAATCCATAATCTCAACTTTGGGACCGATTCATTAAACAATATCAATAGTCCAATAGGACAAACAGAATAAACCGAACAGCTTATACGGTTCGGTTCGGTTCGGTTCGGTTTCGGTTTTGGCTAATAATTCGGTTCGATTTTGGTTTTGGATTTTTAGAATGTTGGTTTATTCGATTTTGACTATTTCGGTTCGGTTGAAACCGAATAAACCGAATGCTCACCCCTACTCTGAAGCTCCTGAGTTGCAAACATTTAACAATGTTCCGGGACGAGAGGCATTTGACGATACACTATATCCATGAATTGTCTTCATCGAAATTGTCGCTAAAAGGGTTATGTGGCTACTGAGATCATGATATAAGCAAACAATAATATCATAAGTCTTATTCTCGATTGGTCATGAAAAAAATAAATAACATAAGTTACACAATTTCCAGTGTCTTTTTAGTTTTAGAATCTCGTAGAATATTTAAAATTTGCGTTTAGGTCTCCATTTTGGACGGTTAGTCCAACCAAACATTGGGATGAAATCCAAACTGTATTCTGGACAACATAAAAAACTAGACATAAATTTTTAATATTATACAATACACTTAAATTAAATAGCCTTTAATAGGTTTGGTACGCGGGATACAATATAGCTAGGAATTCTATATTCCCGAAAATTAAATTAATAATTTTTAATATAATTAATCCATAATCTCAACTTTGGGACCGATTCATTAAACAATATCAATAGTCCAATAGGACAAACAGAATAAAACGAACAGCTTATACGGTTCGGTTCGGTTTCGGTTTTGGCTAATAATTCGGTTCGATTTTGGTTTTGGATTTTTAGAATGTTGGTTTATTCGATTTTGACTATTTCGGTTCGGTTGAAACCGAATAAACCGAATGCTCACCCCTACTCTAAAGCTCCTGAGTTGCAAACATTTAACAATGTTCCGGGACGAGAGGCATTTGACGATACAATATATCCATGAATTGTCTTCATCGGAATTGTCGCTAAAAGGGTTATGTGGCTACTGAGATCATGATAGAAGTAAACAATAATATCATAAGTCTTATTCTCGATTGGTCATGAAAAAAATAAATAACATAAGTTACACAATTTCCAGTGTCTTTTTAGTTTTAGAATCTCGTAGAATATTTAAAATTTGCGTTTAGGTCTCCATTTTGGACGGTTAGTCCAACCAAACATTAGGATGAAATCCAAACTGTATTCTGGACAACATAAAAAACTAGACATAAATTTTTAATATTACACAATACCCTTAAATTAAATAGCCTTTAATAGGTTTGGTACGCGGGATACAATATAGCTAGGAATTCTATATTCCCGAAAATTAAATTAATAATTTTTAATATAATTAATCCATAATCTCAACTTTGGGACCGATTCATTAAACAATATCAATAGTCCAATAGGACAAACAGAATAAAACGAACAGCTTATACGGTTCGGTTCAGTTCGGTTTCGGTTTTGGCTAATAATTCGGTTCGATTTTGATTTTGGATTTTTAGAATGTTGGTTTATTCGATTTTGACTATTTCGGTTCGGTTGAAACCGAATAAACCGAATGCTCACCCCTACTCTGAAGCTCCTGAGTTGCAAACATTTAACAATGTTCCGGGACGAGAGGCATTTGACGATACACTATATCCATGAATTGTCTTCATCGGAATTGTCGCTAAAAGGGTTATGTGGCTACTGAGATCATGATAGAAGCAAACAATAATATCATAAGTCTTATTCTCGATTGGTCATGAAAAAAATAAATAACATAAGTTACACAATTTCCAGTGTCTTTTTAGTTTTAGAATCTCGTAGAATATTTAAAATTTGCGTTTAGGTCTCCATTTTGGACGGTTAGTCCAACCAAACATTAGGATGAAATCCAAACTGTATTCTGGACAACATAAAAAACTAGACATAAATTTTTAATATTACATAATACCCTTAAATTAAATAGCTTTAATAGGTTTGGTACGCGGGATACAATATAGCTAGGAATTCTATATTCCCGAAAATTAAATTTTCTGAAAAATTATATTTTCATGTTTGATTAATATTTAAATATTCTGAAAAAATAAAAATATAAAATATAAAATGGATAAGAATTGAGAAAAAATATTTTTAAAATAAAAAAATGAAAAATAATTCATAAAAAATGAAAAAGATAAAATTTAAAAAATAAACAAAAAAATGAAAAAAGTTCTTAAAAATGAAAAGATGACAAAAAAAAATAAAAAAACCAAAAATAATAATATAAAAATGCTTTAAAATGAAAAAGGATAAAAAAAAATTTAAAAAGAGTATTAGAAAAAAAGCAAAAACAAGTATTTTGTCTGGACAAAAAAAATTATATTCACTTTTTCTTAAGGAAAAGAATTTTCATGTGTTCTAGTTAAATTGTTTATCTGGATATTAGCAATTTTCAAAAATAAATTTTTATACCCTAAGGGTCTGCTTGGTAACGGTGTTTTCACCAGTTTTGGAGCGTTTTGAACTGACCGTTTATGAAAAATTTTGCTTGTTAATATTTTTGAGGTACTGATTTTGGTTGGCTCAAAAAATTCTCAAAATCGGTATAATGTAATTTTGGGTGTCTTTATAAATACCCAAAATCGATGAATTTTGAGGAATTTTATAATTTTATTTTATTTATATTCTCACAAAAAATATATAATTATAACTACTAATACTCTACCCTATTTTTTTTAAAATATATAATTATAACTACAAATACATTACCCTATTTTTTTTTTCTTTTCCATCTGTGTTTCTTTTCTACTTAGCCAAACTACGACTATTTTTTCGGTCGGTTTTTAAAACCTCTCTCATACTTTTATCCAGATCTTTCTATTATTTTATGTATTTCTATTACCAACTATTGTTCTTAGTAATATGAAATTGATTGCATTTACTTGCATCATAGTTTCATCCATCAAGCACCATATCATATTTGACGTTCTCCTTATAGAATAAAAAGTTAAGATAGATATGCAATTGTCAATAGAAACACACAAAAAAAAGACTACATAAAAAAATTTAACATATATACGCGATTATCGACATTGTATGAATAACACATATAAAGACGTCTTCAAGAATCCTGCATTAAGTAGACTTTGACATCAGAAATAAAACTTTCGAAGATATTTTTTTATATATATATGGACATATAAGTAATTTTATTTTTGTAAAAAAATTTCAGAACCGTTCGTTAATGAATTATCAAACATAGATTTGACTGATTTAAAAATTATTATTTAAAATCCTTCAAAATTGGACCGCTACGACTACCTCCATAATTGTCAAGCAGATCCTAAAATAGGATGAAAATAAAATTTCCATCCTAATTTTTTTGTTAAAAAATTGGTGTACCAAAGGTCCAAACACCCCCTTCATTAATTATATGTTCTTGCTTCCCTCTTATGTTATCATTGTTACGCTAGCTCTTTTTTAAGTCATCATCTGAACCCATCTCGCCGCGAAACCACATAGCGAGCGGGGAATATTGTTCAACTCGAGAGGAATGACGCGGCAACGATGGACACGTCCCTTGAGCAAATGCGACAAACGAGAGGCGGTGGAGACGTCACTCTTGAGATGGTCCACGAAGAAGAAGAAGAAGAGCGTAGCCATCACAGAAGAGAGACAAAATGTTGATAGGAGGACGAAAGCTTTGAGCACAATAAAATAATGGCACGTGTGCGTGTATCGCACGATGCACGCGGAACAGTAGAGAAGGAGGCGGAGGCATCGACGGAGAAGAAAAAGACGGCAGCGCACGAGAGGAGGAGAAACTACGGTGGAGAAGGAGAAGAGTGGCAGTGGCTCCGTCCTCCTCGAACGTTCGTGTGTGTCCATGTCAAATATCATTTTCTACAGTATAATCCTACAATTACGTTAAGATTAGTGGAAATTTTGTTGCGCAGAAAGTCTTTCACCTGTCACTTTAGACGGACCCATTCTATTCTAACCTTGCATTACGACTTGTTAGGTGGATACCAAAATCATGTTAGTTCCGAGGTGGATCAAAAATGGTAGAACGGGGTCATAGCAGAGCTACTAGCGAGATCCGAAGGTCCGCTCTCTACTGGAATCCAAGTTGTCGTCGAGATCAGAGATTCACATAAGAGTTCCTCATCTGATATATCTCGATTCCAACGAAGCACGAACCAAGAACATGTTACAAACTGACTTCGAGGAAAATGAACATTACATCGAGCAACAAGTAAAACGTTCTTATCTTTACGTTCGCAGACGCTACATTAAAAAAGAACGAAGTAAAGGAAAGTGCTGAAGAAAAGCTCCTTGCTGGGGTGGTCAAAACCACCGTTGCTCAAAGCAAGATTCGTCGCACAGACGATCTGCCCGAAGGAACCGGCAAGTTCACAAATGAACTTCTGGAACGCTCTTGTTGTAACACCCCGTTCCGCTCAAGCGACTGCCGTCTCAAACGGCAATAGTGCAGCTGTCCCGACCCACTTTGCCTCAAACAAGAAGCAAAAGATATCCAGGCTTGTCCATACAGGAATCCGGCTTAGGCTTTCAGAGGCTCGCTCGGCGTATCACTCTACCGAGGCGAATCATCGCTAAGGTGGGTGGCTACGGTGAACTTGTCTTTGCTTACCCAGCACACATAAAATCTGGAATCTTCATGCTAGTCGCTAGATGAATAACCCCCTGCATGCTAATAAATCCAACGCACCTAGCTAAGGGAATAATCCCAACTTGTATTGCTATGCTAGAACATGGAAAATAAAATACTGCTTATATATATTCAGACCCTCGCATGCTAAGTCCCAAACGGTTTCATCTCTCGGCTTACCTTCGGGCCCGAGCAATCGTGTTTACTTATGTTTCCTTAGAAACGCATGCTTGTCTACTTGTACGTTGCCTCGACTCAATACTTGTAACGTAAGCCAGGCCAACACCCTGTTATACAGGATATTGTTCAGAACGACTAAGAGAATGGAAAACAGGCAATGCATCTTGTCTTATACTATTGTTGCCTCAACAGCTTGCCTCTTGTCTTGTACTCTTGTCTTGTACTCTTGTCTTGTACGCTTGTTGCCCCAACAATGTAAATGGATAACTTACCCGAGACGCCGTTCGATCACGGACAACTTGTGCACATGGATGGTCTAGCGGGCGATGCTGGGGCACTGGCATCGTCCCGGTCCGGGCGAGACCAGTTATTTTAGTCTCTTGTTCGGCGAAATGGCTTGCAGCACCTCTTGTACTTACGTTGCACACCATTCTCGTCAAAGACTATATAATCTCTTGTTCGGCGGAGTGGTTTGCAGCGCCTCTTGTACTTCGTTGCATACCATTCTCGTCAAGACTATACCGTCCAATATGGCATACGTCAGTGATCGCCTTGTACTTAACTTGTTGCATGCTTGCTGGTAAAAACAAACAAAATATAACAAGTCATCCTCGCTTAGCGGCTATCCGCGTGCGAGATATTGTATCGCATGAAACAATTAACTAAACACCTGAACGATCTTGAAATAAGTACTCGTGTTTGCATATGCTATGCCTCCTGAATGCTAATACATACTCCTGCTAGAATTAACAATGTTTGCCTTGGACAGGGAAGGTAAAATGGTAAGTTGGTAAGTCTCGCCGTATTTCCTCTCATGTCGCACGGCGCACTGCCACACGAGTTAGGCTATTCAAATATTGCATGAGACTGATCCTAAGGCAACTAGAAAGACAACTTAATAGTTGTGCACGTAACCTGTATTACGTGTTTGGATTTGTCGAACGGGCGAGTAGCTTCCCCACCAGTGCATTCAATGTACTGATAATCCACCAGTTTGTGTGTAGGGTGCGGAAGAACCTCGTTCGGTGCGGATGCCTCCTTCGTACGTGCTAAGGCCAGGAGTTCCCTCTGAAGCCTTGCAACGGTGCGTCCGGAATCAGAAGCACATATACAAGACATAATGATGGAACATAGCCCGAACTCGCCTGAACATCGCCTGTACAATCATTCCACAGTTGTAGCCACTTGGCACACTTTTACTGTTTCAGAGAGAGGCTTGAGCGACTTGTAATCTCGGCTATACGCCGCCTGTAACACTTGTTCATATCAAAAAAAGAGCTTGCTTTACTTCAACTTGTGTTTTAATGCTTCCGCTATATTGTCGACTCAGTGAACCTGTTACCGATCGTCTATGCGTTCATGACTCCGCTGCACTCGGATAATCTGTACGACTCTGTGGCTTAGAACTCTTGCCGCCAGCCAATGAACCATGGCCTTGCACGGGCGTGGATCAAACTCGTGCGGCATCACGCCCGGATGGGTCAAGCGATTGTTCCGCGGGAGCGCTGGCGAGGGTGATTCCCGCCTAGCGGGAACGACCGATTTGCCTGCGGGAGATCGGGGCGTGACATGTTGGTATCAGAGCCTGGCTTCTACGCCTTTGGACTTTGATTCGATATCTCTGTTTCGAAAGCTCGTTCGTGGGTTATGTGTACGCTCTCTCTCAATACCTCGATGGGATGTTCCAACAATAAGTCTAAATACTTTCAAAATACGTTTTGAATGATATGATTGCTTGTCTGGTTGTATGCTGCGAGTGGCCTTTGTGCCAACCTGTGCGAACCCTTGAGAGTATCGCTAGTAGCTTGTCCGATTTTCACTAACTCTAAGTTTGGTTGAATGCATCTATTCGAGGGACGCCTTGAACTAGTGCACCATCCAAGACTTAAGAAAAGGTAAAACTCGAGTGCTGAGACTTCGCTATCACTAAGCTGGTTGACGTGTTCACGCTAGAAGTGCACTTCGAAAGTGCATACGATCCAGTCTAAGCGATATGCTGATTTCGACGCTTGTGCAAGTGAATATCCAAATGAACAAGTACAACGACTTGTCTAGGATTGCCTCAACCCTAGATCACTGCTTGTCCTTAGTAAGTCTCGAGGACGAGACTTTTTCTAAGTTGGGTAGGATGTAACACCCCGTTCCGCTCAAGCGGACTGCCGTCTCAAACGGCAATAGTGCAGCTGTCCCGACCCGCTTTGCCTCAAACAAGAAGCAAAAGATATCCAGGCTTGTCTATACAGGAATTCGGCTTAGGCTTTCAGAGGCTCGCTCGGCGTATCACTCTACCGAGGCGAATCATCGCTAAGGTGGGTGGCTACGGTGAACTTGTCTTTGCTTACCCAGCACACATAAAATCTGAAATCTTCATGCTAGTTGCTAGATGAATAACCCCCTGCATGCTAATAAATCCAACGCACCTAGCTAAGGGAATAATCCCAACTTGTATTGCTATGCTAGAACATGGAAAATGAAATACTGCTTATATATGTTCAGACCCTCGCATGCTAAGTCCCTAACGGTTTCATCTCTCGGCTTACCTTCGGGCCCGAGCAATCGTGTTTACTTATGTTTCCTTAAAAACGCATGCTTGTCTGCTTGTACGTTGCCTCGACTCAATACTTGTTACGTAAGCCAGGCCAATACCCTGTTATACAGGATATTGTTCAGAACGACTAAGAGAATAGAAAACAGGCAATGCATCTTGTCTTGTACTATTGTTGCCTCAACAGCTTGCCTCTTGTCTTGTACTCTTGTCTTGTACTCTTGTCTTGTACGCTTGTTGCCCCAACAATGTAAATGGATAACTTACCCGAGACGCCGTTCGATCACGGACAACTTGTGCACAGGGATGGTCTAGCGGGCGATGCTGGGGCACTGGCATCGTCCCGGTCCGGGCGAGACCAATTATTTTAGTCTCTTGTTCGGCGGAATGGCTTGCAGCACCTCTTGTACTTTCGTTGCACACCATTCTCGTCAAAGACTATATAGTCTCTTGTTCGGCGGAGTGGTTTGCAGCGCCTCTTGTACTTCGTTGCATACCATTCTCGTCAAGACTGTACCGTCCAATATGGCATACGCCAGTGATCGCCTTGTACTTAACTTGTTGCATGCTTGCTGGTAAAAACAAACAAAAGATAACAAGTCATCCTCGCTTAGCGGCTATCCGCGTGAGAGATATTGTATCGCATGAAATAATTAACTGAACACCTGAACGATCTTGAAATAAGTACTCGTGTTTGCATATGCTATGCCTCCTGAATGCTTATACATACTCCTACTAGAATTAACAATGTTTGCCTTGGACAGGGAAGGTAAAATGGTAAGTTGGTAAGTCTCGCCGTGTTTCCTCTTATGTCACACGGCGCACTGCCACACGAGTTAGGCTATTCAAATATTGCATGAGACTGATCCTAAGGCAACTAGAAAGACAACTTAATAGTTGTGCACGGAACCTGTATTATGTGTTTGGATTTGTCGAGCGGGCGAGTAGCTTCCCCACCAGTGCATTCAATGTACCGATAATCCACCAGTTTGTGTGCAGGGTGCGGGAGAACCTCGTTCGGTGCGGATGTCTCCTTCGTACGTGCTAAGGCCAGGAGTTCCCTCTGAAGCCTTGCAACGGTGCGTCCGGAATCAGAAGCACATATACAAGACATAATGTTGGAACAAAGCCCGAACTCGCCTGAACATCGTCTGTACAATCATTCCACAGTTGTAGCCACTTGGCACGCTTTTACTGTTTCAGAGAGAGGCTTGAGCGATTTGTAATCTCGGCTATACGCCGCCTGTAATACTTGTTCATATCAAAAAAAGAGCTTGCTTTACTTCAACTTGTGTTTTAATGCTTCCGCTATATTGTCGACTCAGTGTACCTGTTATCGATCGCCTATGCGTTCATGACTCCGCTGCACTCGGACAATCTGTGCGACTCTGTGGCTTAGAACTCTTGCCGCCAGCCAATGAACCATGGCCTTGCACGGGCGTGGATCACGCTCGTGCGGCATCACTCCCGGATGGGTCAAGCGATCGTTCCGCGGGAGCGCTGGCGAGGGTGATTCCCGCCTAGCGGGAACGGCCGATTTGCCTGCGGGAGATCGGGGCGTGACACTTGTCACCTTCGAAAACACTCGAAAATACCATGTGGGAGGGGAACACTCTGGGTCGCATATCATATGGTGTTCTCAGTTTTTTATCTGTTTTCTCTCTCCTCAAATGAAAGATGAGGTCATCTATATAAAAAGATAATTTTATCACCTATGCGTCCTGAGGAAACACCAGGCCGCATATACGCTAACCGACCAAATCCCCCAAAATTGGGTGTCAAAGCCGCAGGCGCCGCCCGTGCTGTATGTGCCGCCTCCGCTTAGGTTAAGCTGTACCGAAAGTGTAATGCCCCGTAACCGCACGGTACATTACGTTGAGTCGGATTGAATGAGGCAATAGCTGATTATATTTTTGATTTGTTGGATTTGGGAACAAGTATTAATTGAGTTGGTTTCATGTGCAGATCGCTAGCGGAGTTCGATGGAATCAGATGTTCGTTTATAGCAGTACTGGAATAGCAGGATTGGAGCGATAATGCTGTATTCCTTAGTCCGATCGATCGAATGATTTGGAGAGCATGGCCTGCTCGCACGGTCATACCAATTGAGTAGATCGTGCTTTGCATCGGACCACGGATTCAAGGGTTCGGCCATATCGGCAAGGCAGGGTGCTTAACGAAATCAGATTTGGTGAGTGGGCTCTGTCCCTTCTCCTCTACTCCTTCATGCATAATAATATAGAACACACATAATAGCCTGAATACTTGGACTGGAACTTGAAAATCACTACACTGTGGCATGCATAGAGTGTGCGTCATTTGGTTGGATATGATTTGTGGCTTGAGTTGGTTTTGCGTTGGACAGTTAGAGCTTGAGTAGGCAGTTGGAGCTTGAGTGGATCATCTTGGTTGGAACATCGAGGTAATTCGGGCGGGCGAGCGAGCGTGCATCCGTGCACGAGTATCAGTTGGGCGCTTTGTCATGCAAAGAGTGCAGTTGTGGTTCAAAACCGAATAACTGCATCGGTGAAGGCATTGTGCCACAAAATTTTCTGAGCGAGGGGTGTTGCACCAATTGGAGCATTGTGTCGAAGCGGCATAGTGCCTATGGGGATAACTTGAGATGGTGCCTTGGGATATAAGTTGGAGAATGGTTATGGATAGTTGGTTGGATTGAGACAAGTATCGTTTGGTGGGGAGAGAATGCTCGATTCTCTCGTCATACCTACTTGATGTTTACATCGGTCATGGACAACCTGTTGTGCACAGGGTTTCGTCTCCTCGAACAGGATATGCTCCGGGGAACCGGACCATTCGGCCATGAAGGAGACAAATGGTAACGTGCCTTGGGCGCGGTACTGACAGTTCGATTCAACCAGGCGTGCTAGCTACTCAGCGCTGGATCGAGTAGAACTGCAGTTGATTAGTCCTTTATGGCTTGGCCAGTGACTTCATATAGATAAGAGTTGGTTTGCTTTGCTATGCTTTGGTTTGTACTTTTCGTGTAGGCGGCGGCCACCTTGCCTCGGCAATAGTGTGTATTTTTGATGATAGGAATAATAAGGCTTGGATTGTGGCATCGTTTGAGGATGGATATTGAGGCTTGGATGATGGTTCGATTGGTTCTCGTGTTGCTTGGGTTTGAGTAGGACGATTTGCATGCTAGTTTCCTTTTGAGTTGGATATATTTGCTTGTATAATGGCTTGAGTTGAATGCTTGCATGCTTAACCTGTTTTGCAGTTTTTCTTAACATGTCATACCTCTGCCATGAGATGAATCTAGGATTCAAGTATAAAGATCACTATATAACTATTTGCATTCACTATTCTACTTAGTGTCGGTTTAGACGAGTGGGTTACCCCGCTCACCAGTACGGCTGTGTACTGACCCACGTTTGTGGGCATTATTTCAGGTACGCAGATGTAGTGGCGTTGCTTGGATATACGGGACATAATGTATGAACGGTAAGTACCTTTGTGGGCAAGAGAAAGAGCAAGAGTGTAGCATTATCCTTTGTGGCATTTTATTTGGACCCTATCGAGAGCTTCGCTGCGTATACTCTGATGTGTGCTTGGTACACAATACTTGACTTTCGCTACAACTTGGTCATTTTGATGATAACTTTAATGTTTGACAATATCGTCTTGTGCGAGCGCAACTCCAGCCTCGTACGGCATCACGTCCCGATGAGAACGATTGTCCTGCGGAAGCGCTGCAACATGATGATTCACGTTCAACGGGGACGATTGAGCTTGCGGGAGACTGGGACGTGACAGAAAGAAGCCGCTCGCGTCGCATGAGCAGCATTTTTCGGAAGGCACATAAAATTATGTGCAGCATGCGCCGCCTAAAGCAGACCATGTCCCCTGTACAGGCAACTCACTCGTCCAATCCCGGCCATATAGCCCATTGCCCCATGCGCCTGGCCACAAATGTAACGACCTGCTCCATATCAATGCGGATAGCCGGTTTAAATGGAATAAGTGCAATGACTCGACCCGCCTTGCTCTGCGAGAAGACTCGCTTGAGGCAAAGGATTCAGACTTGGCCCTTCAGGAGTTCAAACTTAGACTTTCAAAGATGCACTCGGAGTATCGCTCGGCCGAGACGAATCATCGCTAAGGTGGGTGGCTACGATGAACCTGTCTTTGCTTAGCCTGCACACTTAAAAATAGGGACGATACATGATAGTCGCTAGACGAATCACCCCTTACATGCTAATAAAGAATCAACGCAACTAGCTAAGGGAATAATCCTATCTTATATCTCTCTACATAGAACATGAAAGTAGATCGGTTGAACGGAATAATATGCTCGCTTTAAAGTTCTAATAACCTCACCCTTGTAGCGTTACTTTTGTTCCTTATATGTTCCTTCAAGTATATCGCTTTATATGTTTTGAAATGCTCTTAACATAGATATTGCCTTAATAAAGAAGCATGATGCAGATTATGATTCACTTACCTAAGGCAGGAATACTATCAAAATAGTTGTTTTTGAGCCAAGTAATAGAAACATGGAAATGCTTCGGGACCGTTGGGTCGCCAAGGCAACTCCCAAGACGGGAGCTGCAATAAGTAGTAAAACATCAGCATAAACTGTGCATTAAATAGCACACACCCGATCATGAGATCTCTGAACGAGTAAATGCATACGCACTATGTCAAGTAGTTATGTTCATTCAAGGTCCTAAAATGTTACATATAATAAAATTTTAGTGTTGATCGTCAATGGTCCTGAACTGCCTGTGCACAGGTTTATGGTTCCTACGGACGGTATGCCGGGGCACCGGGGCTGATCCGATCCGGACAGGAATGTCTCATAGTCATCTAACAACATCAGCACGAGGGAGACGGGGCCTTGCAGTGGGGCTCGCTACCTGCGTTACAATGACTGTCGTCCGTCCGGACTATAGTCCATGATGGCTCGTCAAGTAATATGAATATGTTGTTAAAAAGTATCATTGAAGTCTCATTAAAGTATTATCAAGTATCATTAAAAGAATCATGTGATAACCCACGTATGGACTTGAGGCAAGTAACGGATGCACGGCGCACTCTACGTGCAAATCGTTAATTTAACCAAAAAATCTTAACCTCTGAACACACTTGAATAATCTGAGCATAAGACATCTGAGAAATCTGAACGACCTTAGTGTAATGCATTTGTACAACCTGAGTCATAAAGTAATATGAGTATCACCAATTTGTATATGTCGTTAACCTGAGTCAGAAACACGTTAGTAACACTTGTGTTTGCTTATGAGATTCTTGGTTTCTTTATATATATATTCATGTTTGGTTAACTTGGTTTTATGGATTGGACATGAAAGGACGAATGATAAGTTGGTAAGTTTTACCGTATTTTCTTTATATCACACGGCGCACTGCCATACGAGTTATGCTTTACATCATTGCCCTGAAATTGATCCTAAGGCAAGACTAGAAAGATAACTTAATAGATGGTGCACAGAACTAAAATAACATGTTTAGATTTTTTGAGCGGGCGAGAAGCCTCCCCACCAGTGCATGTATGTACTGATAACCCATCAGATTGCTTACATGGTACGTGAGAACCTTGTTCGGTGCAGAGTATCCCCTCGTGCGCGCTAAGGCATGGAGTTTGCTTTGGAGCCTTGGAGTGTTGCATTCGAAGCTGAAGCACATATACATGACATAATATTGGAACATTGTCTATGTATCATCCCAAGTTGTAAGCCGCTTGGCACGCCTTTATTGTCAGAGAGAGAGAGAGAGAGAGAGAGAGAGAGAGAGAGAGAGAGAGAGCGCTTGAGTGACTTGTAATCTCGGCTTAGCGCATCTTGTAATAATTCTTGATTATTAATAAAGAGCTTGTTATTGTTTCATACTTGTGTTCATTCAATGCTTCCGCTATGACGACTCTGGAAACTTGTTACCAATTGCCAGTTCGGTTCTTATTCCGCTGTATTCGGACTATCTGTGTGACTCTGTGACTTAGATATTTTATCGCATGTTCGGATCATGGCCTTGCGCGGATGCAGCTTGTTCTCGCGCGACATCATGTCCTGCGGGAGCGCTGGAGTGGTGATTCTCGCCTAGCGGGGACCGCCAATCCTGCCGGAGATCGGGGCATGACAACAAAGACCCTGGCCACATAGCCCCTGACCGCATAGCGCCAGGCCGCATAACCCCTAGCCTCATAACTCCCAGCCGCATAGCGCCTAAGGCCGCAAAGCGCCTAAGGCCGCATAGCGCTTGTCACACCCAATTCCAGATTTAGTATTTCTTGAATTTTTAGAGTTTAATTCTTTCATAATAATGCATTCCTGCTGTATTTCTTATGTTGGTTCATGTCATTTTATTTATTGTTATTTATTCTGTTATTGAGAGAGACTACCCGAGACTAGTAGAATACTCATTGGCATTGCCAAAGACCCGGTTTAGAACCCACATGTAGAATTGATACTTGGTTCGGTTCGTTTGATTGAACCCATGACTAAACCATTTTTCTCTCCTCTTAGTATATATATGAGATTCTCTCTCTCTCTCTCTCTCTCTCTCTCTCTCTCTCTCTCTTCTCTTCTTCTTCTTCATTTTTACTTTTTCCTTCTCCTTCCTTGCTCTCTTCTCAGTCACCCCCGTACACCTCCCCTAGCACTGGACCTAGCTAGGAAGAGGTCGTTGGACTCTTAGGCAAGTACATCTTGCTCCATGATGAAACCTTAATTTTTAAATTTTTTATATATGCGTTGTTTTGAAAAATGTGTTTGATGGACAGATTTTAGTAGATCTGAGTTTCAAGTTAGGGTTTCTTATGGGTTTCATGAGTTTTTTTGGGTATTGATATATAAAAACTTGTTATTTTCGAAAATCGGTAGTTCCATATAATAGAGAATTTAATTTTGTGTGATTTTGAACTTTGGTTTGCTGGATTTGGACTTAGAATGAAGTTTTTTTGATGAAAATAAATTTTCAATTTTGGAGTTTTTCTTCCATGGCTGAACTTGTTGTCTGGAGAAGATGAAGTTCTTATGCAGCCAACACCTTAAGCAGCCGAGACATCCATACGGTATGATCCTTATGCGGCTTGGACTCTTTGTCGCATAACCAACCAGCATGCGTCCATCTTGTTGGATGCATGACTGACCATTACACAAAGTGTTCTGCATCTAGTGACAGAACTCCTTGTGTTTTGTTCGCTGGACGAATGAAAAATTTGCTAAGTCCAAAGAGCAATATGGGACAGAGTAACTTATGCGGTTAACAGAGTATACGGCCACCTTCCTTTGGACGCATGACTCTGAAACCTTGGCACATATTTCTATGATTTTATATTTTCTTCCTGACACACTTTATGGCATGTCACATCAATCATCTTTATGTCACTTCACTGATACTTTATTTATGTCCCATCACTCAATACTTGGGTGCATGAGGCAAGAGAGCCCATGTGGCAAGTGAGTCCATGCGGCCAGTGGGTGCATGTGGCTAGTGAGTCAATGCTGCCAGTGGGCGCACGGGGCCATGAATTTTTGCGTGAATTTTGTGTTCTTTTTAATTATGTCCATTTTATAACTACTTTTAGTGATTATTGCTATGTGTTTTCTTATGACGATACAAGTTTATATTACTAGACAAGTTTTGCATGTAGTTCATGAGATAAGTTTATCTACGAGTTCATAATCCTCACGACACCGTATAAATGGTTGTGTATGGAATGTATTACATTTGGCATCGGACAATCAAGTGTGAATATTTTTCAATGTATCGCGTGTCGCGAATACGATAAATCGTGAAAAGCTCGTACTCGTGACTCGTCATTCTAGTGAGTTCGTAAGTGTCCAGGACCTGAGAACTCGAAATAATTTAGTAATAATTAAACAATATAAGAATTACCTAGAGCATTGGAAGGGAAGAATATTGTGCTACCGGCTACCCTGATCTCTAAGGGGCCCATTCAGCATAGACCAACCCTGCTAGGTAAGGGCTCTATGACTGACCAAGTTTATGCGTGCTACGGCACTACGAGACAAGTTTATATACAAGTTTATGTTTATAAAGCAAGTATATGATTACAAGTTTACGTTTATGCTTACAAGTTCAATTTCTGTTTATGAAAAAGTAATAAGTTATGTTGTAGTGATGTTGAATATGCTTTTAAGTTATCCGACAAGCGTACCCTTGACAATCCGGGTTGACTGCAGTGCCGGTAGTAGCAATATTCTTAAAACATGCATTTAGTAATTAAGGCCTGTGACAACCCTAGATAGTTAATCGTAACAAGCCTTAGAGTATTTGGCCGTTGAATGAATGATGTTACTTTTATTAGTTCGCTCTTCTAGTTTTATTTCTCTCGACGCGTGGTTAGAGTGCAAAGCTCTGTTCGGGTGAAGGACTACAACCCCGTTCCTTATTTGGTTTAAGGGTTGCGGTCCCGATCCAGAGTAGTTCCTATGTCCTTTTACCGCTCGTCGCCTTACTTTCTTTTATAGCACTTGTTATCAGTTCTTCCAGTATATTTTTGAGACAAGTACATTGGTATCGTACAAGTCTCGATCCGCATTTATTTTATCTCTTATCTGCTGTATGTTGTGATGTGTTTGGTCTATCACCTTGAGCTCTTTTGTGGTACTTGTTGCTTGGGTTCTGACCCCACTAGTTTGTATGGACAGATTATCCCGAGGAGAACCAGGTCCACCGCACTTCCAGGAAGATGGCCTGCACTGGTAGGACTGCGGCCGAAGCTCGCGAGTGGATTTTCTTCCTCCACCCTTCGTAGTGTTATTTTATTTTGTGGTATTTTAGCAAAAGACAGTGTTAGCCCCTTATTTTGAGATCACTTCTCTGACTTCGGTCAACATGATGTATATATTAGACTATGGATGGTATATTTGATCATCTATAATAATATTATGCTAGTGCAGCATTTTGTATTCACTAACTTCATGATCATATATGACATAATTTGGGACGTCTCTTTACTTTCATGTATGATATACTCTTATAATTGTTGTTGATGGATTGAGATACTAGGATTTGTCGGCCTTAGGAATGGCGTCATAGCATGCTAGAGTCCACCCATCTGTCTTCTATACAACCTTAGGATATTACGGCTTACTTTAATATTCTGGAAGATGTGGTTGGCTGTGTCAGTCCTCATATTTACCCAGTATTCTGGGAGCGGGGCGTGACAACGCCTAAGGCCGCATATCACCAGGTCTCATGTGCCACGAAGCATGCGCCTGAGCTAGAAACCGTGCATGTAACACACGTATAAAGGAGTGCATAAGCACCATGCGATGATGCAGACGCTACAATGAGAAAGAACGAAGTAAAGGAAAGTGCAGAAGGAAAGCTCCATGCTGGGGTGGTCAAAACCACTGTTGCTCAAACAAGATTCGCCGTATAGACGATCTGCCCCCAGGAACCAGCAAGTTCACAAATGAACTTCTGGAACGCTCTTGTCAACTTCAAAAATACTCGAAAATACCATGTGGGAGGGGGACACTCAGGACCGCACATCATCTGGTGTTCTCGATTTTCCATCTGTTTTCTCTCTCCTCAAAGGAAAGAGGAGGTCCTCTATATAAAAAAAGGATTTCAGAACTTATGCGACCTGAGAAAACACCAGGCCGCATATGCGCTGACCGACCAAATCCACCAAAACCGGATGTCAAAGTCGCATGCGCCACCCGTGCCGCATGCGTCACCTCCGCCTCATATCACGCTATACTGCACGAGGCAGACGCCGCCGCCAAACGCCGAAAGCAGCCGCTCGTGCCGCATGCACTGTATTTTTCGGAAGGCACAAAAAACTATGCGACGCCTAAAGCAGACCTTGTCCCCTCCACAGGCAACTCGCTCATCTAATCATGACCGTATAGCGCCACCATGCGACGATGCTGACATGCAAAGTGCGCAAAAAAGTGCCACTTTGCGTCCTAGAGCCCGAGTCCGAGTCGTGCGGGACTTAGCTCATAAGGAAAACTTTCAAGAGATGGTGACAAAATAAAGATTGTGATAATGGAGTTCACAATTAAACCTTCTAGGAAAGTCAACCCACATGGACCACCATCCCATGTGCATATATCAATACTAATGATAACTGTATATTGAGATATACACATTGGTTGTTTTTCAATGTGGGACTAAAATTCCAAAAACTAAGTGAAAAACACCTAAAAATCACAAGTTTTTTTTATTATTATTATTTTAAATAACAAACACGCATTGTCCGCTATTGGTATATATTTGATTTGATGTAAGATGTACAATAGCTGGAACTTAGGTGCCAAGACCCAGCTATGAAGGAACCAACCAAGTGCTTATTCAAACTAAGACAATGTTGAGGCCTTCTTTAGTGTGGATTTCGATTTCCATATAGTAGAATTTATTTTACAAAAAAAAAAAAATTTGTGATTTCTTTTTCAATTTCTATCATATATGGTATTCAACCTCGTTATGGATTGGCTTCTTCGGAATCGATTCCATATTCAGTGGACCGTGCCCTAAGGACGGACTTAGCGGTAAAGTCAGAGGGACCTCTCCGCTGCAAGTTTTCTTGCCTAGTTTTCGCTGTCGCTTTGTTGCTTTCGTGCTTTTGAGTTAGTTTTTGAATTTGTATTTTCTTGAACGGTTTCGATGAATTTTATTGCTTTCGTTCGTTGAATTGCATTTTTATTTCGATCTTGGAAAGAGGAGAAGAGGTATTGATCATCTGTTTGTGGCACTGCAGGTGATCGTGTAGTAGACGTCGCGCGAGCGGAGTCTTGAAGTACCTCCTTCCTTTTCTCTCTCCACCAACTTGTAAGTGGCTATACTTCGATTAGTTGATCCTTCTTCCAAGTGTTCACATCTAAAATTTTGCCTTCTTGATTTTTCAGATCAGACGATACCATAATAGCTAAAAGATGTCAAGATAAAATAGAATATACTTGGATTACTTATGCTTGTCAATAAACTTGTGAACGGTTACCATGTTGCATGCTAATTCGCTTAGAATGTTTTTTTTCATCATGTATTAATTCTAGTTAGAACAATATTCTTCTATTATTATGCTATGTGTAGAACACTTTACTATGAGATAAATGATCAAGAAGACTATGTAAGTCAGATTATGCCATGTTACTTATCTCGTGCATGTGTTGCCATGAACTGCCTCGATTGATAGCCTAGTATAGAATTCACTTGGTCACAGACAACTTGTGCACAAGGTCTTGGTTCCTGCGGACGGTCACTAGGGCACTGGCACCGATCTGATCCGGACAGAACTCCCTATAGTCGCCTGCTTCAGACGGGATGGCCTGTAACGCCCATGTTTCATGCGTTGCATGCCATTCCATCCCGAGACTATAACTCGTCCACTATGGCAACGTGCCAGTGACACCCCTCGTATATTTAAACTGTACAAGTTAACTATTTTTTCGTGTCAGGGAAGGTCATGGTAAGTGTTGTGCAGGTGGTTCAAACGGGTAGGTAAAAGTCACCGAGCGGTGCCATATTTATTTCAGTAAATTTCTATATCTATTGCTTGCTTGTAAATTGAACTAAGGCAAGATAGAAATACCATATAATAACTTGAATGCTTCACATAAATAATGTGTTAATTGGTATAGTTGGGTTAGCTCGCCTTCATTAGTGCATTTTGATGTACTGAACCTCGTGGCAACAGGTTCCCTGCGACAAAGAGATGCTGCAAGAAGCTAGTACGACTTTCCAATCCAGTCCAGCTACCGGCACGCCCTGATCTTTCCCTTAGCTTTTCCTTGAAGCGATATTTGGAAGTTCCAGGAGCTCGTGCACATACCTTATACAGCTCCGTGGAAAGGCGATAGCTTCGCCCGACGGTGTCTATAACTTTTAAAATTTTAGTAAAAGGATGTAATGTACGGGACGACTATCTCATTCTGCATCCACTTTTGTAATCCCGTGCGGCAACCTTTTGTACTTGTTCAAGATTTTGTAAAAGATGTTCATTATCAATAAAGTAAACTTTTCCTTGTTTCAATATTATGTTCAATTATCTGCGTGCTCTGAATATGTGCTCGTATATAAAATACCATAGCCTTGTGCGTTGTGCAACCTAGGCACGCACGGCATCACACTCAGGGAACGATTATCGATTCCACGAAATTGGGGTGTGGCATATTGGTATCAGAGCACAGCTTCAAGTTCCTTTGACCCTCATGTCGAAAAAGTTCCTTTAACGATCTATTTTCTATGCGAACTCTTGAACTCATTTGGCCAAAATGAGATGCGTTACATACAATGAGTCCATAATACATTATGAGCCTAATGCAAGTTACTATCTTTTGAAGCAATGACTCAAGCACAAGCATCAGCGCTAGCACAAGGAATGGTACAAGCCCAGGAAAGTAGTTTTGGTACCTCAGGAAGTTCCGGAAGCCAGCGAGCTATGCTTCATGTCGACCCGATTGAGTGAATGATGCAGATGCTTGAAGCAATCCAACAGAAAGACGAGGCTCGCTATGAGCGAGCCGAGAAGCGGGCAGAAGATTGTCAGAGCAAGTTCAAAAGCGATCTTGAAGCCCGATTTAAAATCCAACAGAATCAGGTAGATGCCCTACAACAGATCGTTCTGACCTTAGCCTCCAACCATTTTACAACGACAGCAGCGGCACCGGTGGAGTGACCCACGCATGAAGTCGAACCGTCTTAAACTCCAAAAAAGAAGGATGTGACTACCTTCGACTTTGTCGAATTCCAAAAGGTCTGCAACACATCTTTTTGGGGGACTGAAGATCCGGTCGTGGCTCTAGATTGGCTGGAAGAGCTTGAGAATTACTTCAAATTGCTAGAGGTACATAAGGAGAAGCGAGTTTCGTGTGCCAAACTACAGCTCCGCTTGAACGCACACGATTGGTGGGAGTGCATCAAAAATCTCTCTCCGTAGACAAAGAAGATAAGACGATCGTGTGGGCTACCTGCCATAGCGCGTTTGAAGAGGAGTTCGTACCCCCTCTCGTACGTCAGCAGAAGGAGAACGAGTTCTTGTAGCTTCGACAAGGTAACATGACAGTGAAGCAGTACTCCGCTGAATTCAATCGGCTCACCAAATTTGCAAGATCCTACCTACCTGATGCGGCGAGTCATGTAAGACGATTTGTAGGAGGCCTGCGACCTGCCATCTGTCATATCCCAATTTTGCAGAACCGATTCGTCCTCGCATTCGTTTTCACAGAACCGTTCGTTCTTGCTGGACGTGATACCGTACAAGTCTGGGGGTACACTTATACAGGGAAAGAACGTGCATATTGTGTCAATTATCTTTTGTAAACAGTTCTATAATACAACATCAGATTATAAAACACACATTTGTATAGGAAAAAAATAATTTTTTTTATTGATTCATTATAACGAAGTACAATTTTCTCAGCACCGAAATGGAAATGCCTGAACAGCTTAGTTAGCTTTGCATACAAAAGACTAATAGGCTGACATGAAATAATGTTCTTATCCAATATATTATGCCCCTTTATTACTTCTTGAAAACTTGAAAGCAGCTACTAGAAATCTTTGAAATACTTTAAAAATAGAAAGAAACTTGAAAAGACTGCAATATAAGATTTAATTTTCTTGAGCGTCCCCGGTATCTCGGTCACCTGTTTTGCCCACAGCGACGTGCCTCAGTACTTAACTTGTACTATTAAGCAGAACTGGCCCACTCACCTAAACCAATACTTCTTAGTCAAGGCAGCAGTTTAATAGGCAACATTATAAATGTAATATTTTAATAGGCAACAGTTTATAAGCAACCGTTCAAGAAGTGAAATATATATAAGCTTTGCATATATGGAATCCTTACCCCGGCCAATGGCCGTTGCCGTATAATTTACAGGATTGTTCTTACCACCCCTGCATAAGACATCATTAGTATGCAACTCATTCACACTGGGTCATTTGTGGTGTAGCACCGCAATCGACATGTCGTATAGGACTTCGATGGGCATGCAATGCGCCATTCAAAGCAGGTAGCAAGCCTCAATGAATGTCTCGCTTATACCCGGCGCTACCAAAGTGCTACTATTTTTCCCAGGCCGAATGGTCCCCAGTGTCCCAGGTTCCATTCGAGAAAATTTACTCCCTTGTTCACAAATTGTCCATGACCATACAATGCATCAACGACTATGATAAGCATAAATAGCAGTGTAAGGTATTAAAACATTTAGAGCAGCAATGCATATTTTTCCATTCTTATTTCATCATACTTATTTATTTAATTCGATTGGTAGTCTATAGACTCCAATTTACCACTAAGTCATGGCACCAAACAATGACACAATGATTATATCCTTCTATGTTTTACATAATTGAACTTCCCTCTTATCAATACAATTTCATTGATTTATAACAGTGGTATGAAACTTGTGGCATTAGTGGCTTTATCGATTATTAGACTTAGCAAGGTTACAAGAGAACATTAT
Source organism: Iris macrosiphon (assembly GCA_036927795.1). NCBI lineage: Eukaryota > Viridiplantae > Streptophyta > Magnoliopsida > Asparagales > Iridaceae > Iris > Iris macrosiphon. The sequence continues at coordinate 161,683,908 of JAYESA010000012.1, forward strand.
TAATTTTTGGCATGAAGGAGTAGAGAAGAAGGGACAAAACCGCTCACCAAATAAAGAATGCCAGGAAAAAAAGATGCTTGCTCGCTCAGGATCCGATCACGCATCTATCTACATTGGCACCAATATTTGGTTAGACTAACGTCTTCATTTCTCTCAGAGTTCTCTAGAATGAAAGCATGCAATCAATAAAAATGGGCTAAACAATTAATCATCGAAAACCAATCACAAAAATGCATTCATCAAAACCAAGCAGCGAAAATCCAAGAAATCCAACCAAAAATCCAACAAAAACTATTGGACTCATTCCAACAAAGCCTATCCGTCAATTGGAAAGGTTCATTGCATTGTCCGTGATCGATTTCACTGTAAAGTTTCTCAATACTCAATTTCGACTGAGTTAATCGAGCTACAAGCCTTATACAGTGCACCGCTAGGAGCGGAGCACTACACCATCCATGCGCACATGGTCGTTCTCCAATATTTGACTATGCAAAAAGTTCTCAATCATGCCCTTTCTCTTGAATCGCACTATCCTTCAATTCTGGCCGGCGCTGTGCATACTTCCAATCACAAGCGCCCTAGCAACACAGGAGAAAACACTGCTCCAAAGCATCCAAATAACGACTATCATCCGAGAGAAAATCCAGGGCAACGTTGTACCTACTGCAACAGACAAGGGCACACTGAAAATGAATGTCACCGAAGGATCGGGTCATGCCTCCATTGTGGTGATTCAACCCATCAACTTAGTAACTGTCTGACCCTTCTAAGCTTCGCCCTCAACATCCAAATCCTACTCCGGTGCATCAAGCCAACCGAGCCGCACTGCAACCAGAGCGTCGTCAAGCTCAAGGCTCGGTGTACACTTTGACACTGGAAGAGGCCCTCGCTTCAGACACCGTTGTGTCAGGTATATCATTTTTTAATAACATACATGCTCGTGTGCTATTTGATTCTGGTGCAATACATAGTTTTATATCCACAAATTTTGTCGTATAAAACAAGCTAGAAATGATACCATTATATCCAGACCTTAGTGTTAGAACCTCCTCGGGCACGAAGATACCTGCTCGTTCAGTATGTCAGGGCAGTCATGTCTGTATTGGAGGAAGAAAACTTTCGCTCGATGTGTTAGTCCTAGTTATTCGGGATTACGACATCATCTTGGAGATGGATTGGCTCGGTGCTTGCTTGGTAACTGTCGAATATACAAAAAATGGGTCGTCTTTATTCTACCGGGAGAGGCCGAATTCTGCTACACGAGTGGTTCAACAACAGAAGCATCGAAGACCTACATGGTAATTTTTGCGATGTCAGCTCTACGGATGCTACACTCTGGATGAGAGGAATACTTAGTGTCGGTTTGAGACATGCAGCAGGATTGTGCAAACATTGATTCTTCTTCCGTTGTGCCAAAATTTTCTAATGTGTTTCCAAACGAACTACCTGGCATGTCAATCAACCGAGAAATCGAGTTCAATATCAATACATTCCCAAATACCCAACCGATTTCTAAAGCTCCATACCGAATGGTCCCTACAAAACTAAATGTCATGCCCTAGTCCTAAAATACCGAGGGACTAGCCACGTGGCAATGACCAGCAACACAACTCAAATGGGCAAACCCAATTTAATGGACCCGTTAGAGTATACTTAAGCTATAATATATATAAAATGGTCTACAAATATCTATCATAGTGTCACGACCCGCACCCAAAAAATCGGGCATGAGTCGTGGGTACGTCCAGCCTACGCCGCAGAATCGACGGTAGAACGCTGTAAGGTTTGTTCTAGGTCATAATCTATCTCACAAAAACCTGTCAATATCCTCTCCAAAAGGAGGGCAACCACGCAATATATATAAGCTCTCAATCACAATAACTAGGGGAAGAGTAAAAGCACGATATGATATCACAAAGAAACAAAGAAACACAGAGCAAGACAATATCCAAAATACAGTCCAAGTCTATAATATCTACAACATCTCACAATAGCAAAAGAATAAGTACAATCATCCAACATAATCAACTGGGAATAACCCAGGAAACCCACCTAGCTAACTAGGGCGCTAAAGGCGTCTCCTCGCAGGGCTCCTCCTCAGTCTCGGGGTCGCAACACTCGTCAACACCCGGCCCGTAGAAAGTCGGGCAGAAATCCTCAGGATCCTCTGGAAAAAATATGCCTAGTCAGGACTGGAGCAAAGTACATAACTCTGAAAGCAACTCCAAATACATGGTAAGGTGTATATGACGAGCAATAGAAAAGCATACAAGATACACAGGAAATAAATACATGCTGGAGCAGAATAAGTAGCTGCAAAGTAAACTGGAGAACAATACAAGTAGAAAAGTAACTGCATGTGAGAAAACATGAATACTAGCTAAGTGCCTTGAGCACAAGTTCATTATGTGATCGGCTTAGGTTGCACATGAAAAATACTACGATAACTCTGTTATGCGTGAGTTGCATAACCGACATACACATGAATATTGTTTGGCTTTGATCACATAACCAAATCCTACTCCCCTCCCCCACTAATACTCTTGGATCCAACCATGGCACGATATGTACATGATAATAGCTCGCGCACACGAAGGCGAGAGCACAAGAAGCACATGATAGCACATGAGAATCAATACCCGAAGCACATGATGAAATACACGTGATAGAGTACCCGCTGAACACGGTAAGGGGATAGCATCTCATGACGGGATCTACTAGTACCAGCTCGTATAACAATGTGTCAGAATCAAGTATTACAGTTCTAGAACA
>JAYESA010000012.1:162289179-162549179 GCA_036927795.1 Iris macrosiphon
GTTTAGATCGGGATACCACCAAGTAAAAGTGAAGAAAGAGGACATTCTGAAGATAGCTTTTAGGACTCGGTATGGGCAGTTTAAGTTCTTAGTGATGCCATTTGGGTTGACCAATGCCCTGGCGGTATTCATGAACCTGATAAATAAGGTGTTTCATCAGTACCTGGATTAGTTTGTTGTAGTCTTCATTGATGATATATTGATATATTTGAAGACCCCGGAGGAGCATGAGAAAAACTTGAGGATAGTACTGGAGAGCCTCAGGAATGAGAAGCTTTATGGCAAGCTTTCGAAGTATGAGTTCTTCCTTGATAAGGTTGAATTTCTTGGACATATAATTAAAGGAGATGGGATCTCAGTAGACCCGAAGAAGATTTCAGCAGTCGAGTAGTGGTCCACCCCGAGTTCAGTGGCGGAGATCAGGAGTTTTCTTGGATTGGCAGGCTATTATCAGAGATTTATTCAGGATTTTTCCTGGGTTGGGGAGCCGATGACTAGACTAACCAGGAAGGATATGGAGTTTGTCTGGACTGAGGAGTGTCAAGTTACTTTTAAGGAGTTGAAGAAGAGGTTGACTATAACTCTAGTATTGACGTTACCGTTTGGGACAGGAGAATTTTCTATATACAGTGATGCATCGGGTAAGGGATTGGAAAGTGTGTTACAGCAGAACGGGAAGGTGATTGCCTATGCTTTTAGGCAATTATGCCCGCATGAGAAGAATTACCCTTCCCATGACTTGGAGTTGGCAGCAGTTATTTTTGTTCTTAAGCTATGGAAGCACTACTTGTATGGAGAGCGGGTAGAGATCTTTACAGATCACAAGAGCTTGAAGTATCTATTTACATAAAAAGAGCTCAACATGAGGCAGCGGCGCTGGTTGGAGTTGATGAAGGACTTTGACATTTTTTTGCAGTATCATCTAGGGAAGGCCAACATACATGACCTCTAGCTAGTATAACGAGTCATAATAATATCTATATAATATGCAAGTCGCATATCACGAATCCTGTAAACCTTTACAGAATCTTCATGAATAACTCAAGAAAGATTCTGTCACATGAAATAGTGTCAAGTGTCATAGGATATGGCGTACTTGGTAAAGCAATCACGTAAAAATAGGATCGTGGAATCAACTCTCTAAATGACGTTGCACGACTCCGCGTACGGCGTCGACACCCGAATCTTGTTCTGACGTTAGGCAACGTCTCACGGTCCAAGGGTAAACACACACATCAATCATATAAAATAAATATAATAACTATAATAACTAAATAATATAATAAAGGTAAGAAACTGTGATACATCATGGCAAGGTACACTTGCCTAGATTCTGAACTCCATTAATTATTCCTGGGAAAATAAAATCTGCACATACACCTCCGGATGCTGAAACAAACATCATCATTATTCTCAGAATACTTGAAATAGCTAGGATTGACTACTCATAAGTCCAATTTGAACACATGGGCAAAATTGACAGTTTTGGGTCAAAGTGGGGTCCACTTGTGGCCCACTTCGTACCGTAAAATGTGTCAAAGATAAAGTTCTCTAAATTTATCAAAATTAGTGTCTACGAGTCCAAAACGACAATACGAACCCAACAGAATATCCAGAACTGGATTCCGATGAGCCGATCACAAAATCGTCCGTTATATGGAACCGTGGGGCCCACAAAATGATATTTCATCAACGTTCTCAGAATCGAACCAAAATTGGGTCACAGGACCAGCTTAATGCTGCGAATCCGATGGTGTAAGCTTCGTTGTAAAATGACAAGTACACACAAAGTTATAATGAGTGTCAAACAGGCCCGATATGGGACTTTTCGGCGGATACTCGTTGATTTCGGTGTGCACGCATAACCAAATCAAGTTTCGCGAAAGCCCACACATTCACGTTTACGTTACTCGCCTTTCGGTGCAACTTGCATACGAGCATCCCGTATCGCGAGAAATTGGGTGTTTTAAAAATAAGTTTTTGGTCGTTTTGGAACAAGAATAATTTTACCATTATAGCAAACTAATTAAAACTAAAAGAACAGTAAAAATCTTGGTTATATTGTGAAGAAGTTTCTTCAATTATATTTTGAAAATAATTAACGAGTTGGTAGAAAATTGGGTATGAACATGGAGGTTTGGACTGAAATTATGAACTGTTTCCAAACAGTTTTTCGACCAACTTTCGGTCAATTTTTCTATCAAACCGGGGTGCCTAAATTCGTTCAACTTGAAGAGAATCCTAGAGGGTTAGGTTATGAACGTACCAGCGAAGACGGAGAGCGAAGCGGATCAGCGAGGAGGTCGAAAGCTCCACGGGAAGGAGGGGTCACAAAGTTGCTGCTGTGCGCGTTGCTGCTGCTGCCGTTGCTGGCCGCTCTCCGGCGATGCGCGGCGGGGGTCGACGGCGGACGGCGATGGCTCACGGCGGTGGTCGGGGTGGCGTGGGTGATGGCGTGGGATTAGGGTTAGGGTTTTAGTTTTGTTGTATATATATATATGAGAGAAGAGGGATGGGTTTTGCTGTGTACGCGGGGGGGGGGGGGGGGTTTGGTTTTAATAGTGGGTTTTAGTTTTAGTCATTGGGTTTGGGTAGGGTTTAGGTTTTAGGGTCTTAATTCTTTCATTTCATTTCTTTATATGTATATGTATATGTATATAGATATTTATAAAAATAGTTTTGGACCTCAATAAATTCTAGAAAAATTATACAATACACTATTAATAGTTGTACACCAAATATATATTTTTTGTACAATATTAATAATTAATTAATTACATATAATTATAAATTCAATTATATTATATATTATAACTAGCTAAAAATAAAATAAAATATTTCCTAAATCATAGAAATTCAAAATACAAAAATATTAAATTCTAAAAAAATCAGGGTGCTTACATCGGGATAGTCGCTTTACGTTCCACTTCTAGAGGAGCTTGCAGGCTAGCTTGGACACTCAGCTCAAGTTCAGTACCGCATATCACCCTCAGACAGACGGGCAGTCGGAGAGGACTATAGGAATCACCATATGGCATAGGACTACCTATAGGAACAAGTTCTAGGCTAATTGGTTATATATTATTAATTCTATGTGGTGATTTGTGTGTATTTGGAGAGAATTACGAGATTGACACATCAATATTATGCCATGAGACCAATTAGATCTAATTAGACTTAGACCGAGATTGTGGGACTAGGTACGTGTCCACAATTGGATACAAGAAGGGCGTATCATGGTATTTTTGTGATACACTATGATACAGGGGGTTTATTTTGGGTGATTTGTGTATATTAGCATAATTACTCTATGAATTTCATTAGAACTAATTACTTTAGTTGTATTATGATAATTTTGATATGTATAAGTAGTATTTGTTAAGTATTAGGGATTTTGGTATTTTATTTGAGTGTGTATCATGGGTATCCTAATTGTACACTCTAGATGTTTTATGAAATAATTTATAGTGAGTGTAGTGTATACACTCCAAAACTATTGTGTATATATATAAACTATATATATGAGTATATTAGTTGTGTATTAGATCTAGTTTCTTAGTGTGTATGATACTCATGGAGTATCAGTCCCTGTAGGCATTGTCATTAGTGTGTTGAACACTGGCAGCTGCACTTGTGTGTACAGTGGCATTGTGGGGTGTATAGGCTGATGGATGGTTGGGCAGCAATGCCTGTGTGTGTGTGTTAAGAGCTTAAGTGCTTGTGATAAGTGAAGAGGGGTTGGAGTGATGTTGTGACTGTGTTTTATATAGTGTGTTGATGTATGTGAGTTGGAATAGAGGGGGTTGAATGTACAGTTGTAGACAACATTGAGGGGGGCTCGAGTTGTGCCATTTCTTCCAGTTCCAGGTTTGGAAAGGGAATGGTCAGTAGCAGTGACACTAGTAGTAGCAGTATATGGCTAAGGGGGGCTTGGGTATTTGATGTTGGGCAATGAAGACAACAGCAGTAATTGCATAATGTTGCTTAAAGCTTCAGTAGCAATGAGCAAGTGGGAAGCTCGAGCACATTAGAAGAGCCATAGTAGCAGTCGTATGTCTGTGCAGACTTGGAGCTGCAGTGATGCCTTATAGATATATGGTGTGAACTCTTGGGGAAGGCACGTGCTCGAGTGGCATCAGGTGGGGGGAAATCCTGATAGCAGTACACAGAACACTTGTGCCAGTTCTGTGCAAGTGCATAAGTGTTAACATGATAGAGTGTTAGGGAATAGGATGGTGGTTCCAGTTAAGGAAGGGTATCTTATAGAGGAGCTTCAGTGTCCAGAGTCAGGTGTTAGTTTGTGTGTGAGGGATGGTATGGTGTGTATCAGATTTTAGTCAAGGTATAGGTATTGGTTAGGATTAAATAAAATACCAACTTGACACCCAAATATCAATATCAACTAATGTTAAGATGATAGGTTGATACTAAGGTAATTGGTAGGTAAGGGTATGCCAGTGTTAAGTTAATGGATAGGTATTAAGAGAGAAGGTAATTGTAGTAAGGTAGGGTTGTGATACCAAGTTGTAGTAAGGTATTGAGCAAATAACCAAGATATATATATATATATATATATATATATATATATATATAAGACATTAGATATAACTAGTATATATATATACCTATTCGTAAGTTACATAAGTTACTTATTGATATTAACTAGTTTGACTAGTATTGACCTAAAAACTTAAGTATAGCTTAATATAGTCTAGTGCTTACTAGTTTAGACTTGTAATCAACCTATAAGCTAACTATGGACCTAAAACCAAGGTAAACACCTATATTGACCTATAAATCGTATTAGAGCATTCTTTAACTCATTTATCCTTTATTACACTATTTAACGTGATGTTTTCTAAATAGGATTGTGTGACACCAGCTTGGGCATCGAGAGACACATTTGCTCAGGACCCGAGGCGAATATATCTCTCTGTTATTTTTTATTTTATGATAGTGTATATATCGCATGTTCTACAACTGTATACTTGATTCCGACACAGTTGTTACACGTACTGGTACTATATGGATCCTGTCAGGATATATTATTCCTTATCGTGTTCAGCGGGTACTCCTTCACATATATTTTATCGTGTGTATCGGGTATTGATTTTAGTGTACTTCATGTTCACACAGTACTCGTGCTCAGTATGCCCATATCGTGTTCGTAACGTATCGTGATTGGATCCATTAGTATTGGTTGGGGATGGAAGAATAGGAGTTGGTTATATGATCAAGCCCAAGTATATTCGTGTATATGTCGATTACATAGCACACGTGTAATCGAGTTACCATATTATATTCGTGTTCAACACAAACTGATCACATAATAAACTTGTATTCCATGGCATGTTAGCTAGTTTTATCTATTTTATTTTATTTCCAGTTATTCTATTGCCTATTCTTCTTTCCAATACATTACCTATTCACTCTAGTTCGTTACTTTCTGATAGTTAGTTATCTTATATTATTTTTTATTATCTGTTATATATGCTCGATTATGTATTTGGAACTATTTTTAGAGGTATGTACTTTGCTCCAATTCTGACTGGATATATTTTTCAGATGATTGGCTTGTGGACCAGTGTCCCACCTACTACGGATCGCAGAACGACGTACCATTGGAGGATACTCCTTTAGAGCAGGAGGACCTAGTACCAGAGGCTGAGGAGGCTTAGACTTACTGTTTAGACTTGTATTATACTTTATTGAGATTATTGGCATGTATATATATTATTTTGGACTTGTGAATGTATTGTGACTCTTTCCTTCACTATTCCATCTCGTGCTTTATCTTCCTTAGTTTGCATTATGATTGAGTATAATTTATCATTATCATATACCATATTGTTACTCCGTTTGGAGTTGAGATGATATTGACAGGTACCATGTATATATTGTATGAGATGTTCAGATAGTATAGTTGACCCAGACAATGTTTTACCGCCGATGCTGCGGTGTAGGCTAGGCGTTGTTCACTACTCGTGCCTTATTCCGGGTGCGGGTCGTGACATATGATATCCAGTATCTAATATGATACTTTAACCAAAATCAAATATAGCACATATAACTCTAAACCTATTTATATAAATAAATATAGGAGACGTATGAGACGTTAGAGAGAGGCGATGAGAGTAGTACGCCGAATGAGAGAAACGATCGGTGGGTACAAGCTGTCGGGAGTGGGAAGGGCGGCAGCATATACGATACCAGATCGTTGGTATTGATACCGCCGGTTCTTTCTAGAGCTTCTCCGACGGCTACTCCATCTACATCAGTGCCCGGCTCCGTCGTTCCTTCTGTGCGATGTCTCTGTAGCAGCTCACAATGATTATGAATGAGCTATATGGGCTGGTCCGACAGTTGATAGACACTCGTGATGCTGCAGCACCTGCTCCTCCGACGGCTCCTCTGACGGCTACTACGTTGGGTCTTTCAGCTACTCCGACGGCTCCAGCTCCTCCGACGATAATGATGGGTCCTCCAGCTCCTTCGACAGCTCCTGCAACTGCTATATCTGTCGTTGCTCCTGATGATCTACAGGATATCATCTCTATGGTTGTGACGCAGTACGTGGCTAGCCAACAGTCGCTGCCGTGTCCGCCTCCACCGTCGACTTAATAAAAATTTTGAGTTTGTGAGATTTTTTTTTTTTAGTTTGTTGTATTTTTTTTTTGACTTGATTGTATTTATTTGACTTTGTAGGATTGTATAACAGTTATTTATACATGTTTGGATTACTCTACATTATTATTTTGACGTATATATAACATTTGTACATGTTTGTGTGGATTTTATTAGTTTGTGTATAATTTGCTTGTGTAAAATTTATTTGTGTGAAAATTGGTGAATGTATAACAGGTATATGCTTAGTAGAAATTGGTTTCTGGAAAAAATATTACCTTTAGCGACGGACATGAGACGTAATAGCTGTCACTACCACATTCCGAAAACAGGGGTATTTTCGAATTTTTACAATATTTAATATTATTGTAGTTACAATTAAATAATTGCATCATAATATTTTTAATTTAAATAATTATGTGTGATGTGTAATTAAATATAGTATTAGATGCAGTGCTCATTTATTTTTAGCTAGTAGACTTGCCTAGAAGCCTAGTAGATGACCACCTGTCTGAATTATAGAATTTTGTATTTAATTATTTATTTAGAATTTTAAATTCTTGGAGTTTGTATTTAATTACCATATTTTATTTAATATTTTGCGCATTGCCTTTGCTTCGATAAATGGAGCAGTATCCTGACTTTTGTCTTCCAACAAAATTCACAATCTTGCCCTAGACATGCCCGCCTTCCGTTCTGCTATTTTTGTAACTCATAATTATGCTCTCTGTACCTTGTTTCTGGCCGCACAAAAATCGTCGCGGACGTTATTTAATAAATCCCTATTTTGTATCGTTGTGCGTTCCAATTAAAATTGGAGGCAATCTTGACCTATTTTTCGTGCGGCCCAAATTAGGGTAATATTCTGTTCTGAGTTGTCTTCATTATTGGTATTGATGACCTGACCTGATTTTGGCCCCATGTATTCCTAATTAATTTTTTGAACTCAACTTGCATTTATTTCTAATTAAATTGAGGATACTATTTAAACCAATTCTGAAAATCCCAATTTAATTCCAGTGCCCTGTAAATTGAGCCCATACCGATCATACAGCGCCCCCTAACCCTACAAAACATCGGACACTGAATCGCCCGCCAAATTTTCGTCATTTTATGTGTTTGTGCAATTTCTCGAAATTTAAGGGGCTAAGTTGCAATTATTCAATTGTAGGTGTCATCACCCCATTGTCCAAGACCAGATGGAAAGGTTAATTATTTGTGGACCAAATTACATTTTCCCCCACATGAAATTTCCTTCATGTTTAATCTGGACCACCCATTTAATTGGGAGCATCCTCACCCTCCATCAAAACCCTCTCCCCTATTTAAATATCACATCAACCCTAATCCCTAGAAAACCTAGGTAGCCCACATCCCCAAGCAAGCCCCCACCTCTCTCTCTCCTCTCCTCTCTCAAACGTAGGGAACCAACCTCTTCCCTTCTTCTTCTATTTTCTTCTTCTCTTTTTCTCCTTCTTCTTTATTGATTTTTCATTTAAATTTCAAATTGGAGAACAAAGGGGGGAAAAACCTGGGTACTGTTCACCCCCATCACCATTTACCCTGTTCTCCGGTCGGCCGACTGCTCCGGTCAGCGAGCTCCCACGCGACCCTCCCTACAGCCGGCCGACCTCCACCATCATCTCCTCCCTCCGCCGAGCATCACCACCACCATCAGCCAGCCTCCGGTTCCCCATCAGCCGACATCCTCTGCACCCCGGCCGGCGCTGTCTCGACGCGCCCGGCGGCTGCTGCACCACTCACCCCTGCACACAGGCGGCCAACCCCCTTGCTCCCAGTCCGGCGACCTGCACTCCGGTCCCCGACTACCCCTGCGCTCCCCGGCGACCCCGCCAACCTCGAGCACCCGACTCCGGCAGGCCAGCAGCAATCCCTCGCCGACCTGCTGCCCACTGCCTCCTCCCTCTGCAACTCCGGCGAGCGGCCCGACCTGCACTCCGGCGATTCCTCCTCCCTGCGTGCTCCTTCCTCCTCCCTCTGTCGTTCGACGTCCGGCCATCTTTTCGGCCAAGCCCCCAGTGAGTTTTCTCCTCTCCTTCTTCCTTCTTCTTTCTTCCTGTATCTATCTATCTATCTATCTATCTATATATATATATATATATATATATATATATATATATATATATATATATATATATATATATATGTATATATACGTACGTATATATACGTACGTATATATACGTAGGAGTATAAATTAGTATATGTATATGTATATGTCTATTGTTTAAATTAATTAATAATTAAACAGAATGTATAGTATATGTATTAATGCATATGTTAATATAACTAATGTATAAGTATTGTATATAAATAAATTAATGTGTATAGTATAGTGTATGTTAATATATTGTATGTATTTGATAAATTGGTATATACACATTTAAATGAGATATATTAAATATTGTATTCTATTTTTTATATAGACTATGTGTATTAAATATGTAAATGTATAATATTTATTTTATTAATAATTAATTGTATGTAAGTATGTATGTAGGTATCTAGTGTATACGTATATGTATATATTAGCATATGTATTTAAATTAATGTTTAACATTATATGTATGTATATATATATATTCAATATGATTCTAGTATATATATTATGGGTATACGTAAATATATATATGCATATGTGTATATAAATACGTATACGTGTATTGTGTGTATATGTGTACATATATATATATATCTATAACAATATAGTGTAATTTCTCTAATTGCATATAATTTATGTTAAGGTATGTTTTCGTATTTAATGTTATATATATATATATATAATTGGTATAATTACCTGAATATAGTATAATTATTATTTTGGTGCAAATGTATATATGTGTATATATATTTTGTATGGGTATGTTTAATAAAAACGTATTTTGGTATAAAAGCGTATATTTGGTATATATATATATATATATATTTGTGTGCATATAGGGTATGAGTATATTTTATTTAGTGTATATAAATGTATAAATGTATATATTCTTAAATAATGGGTGATGTATATTTTCTCACATGAATAAAACATATTTTCACTTATGTACGTACAGTGATACATATTTTGTATATAATTTGGTATAACCATATATATGTGTATTAATTTAATTATTGATAATATGGTTAATTGGTGAATCTACTAGGTGATCTTAGGTGACCAGTAGCATACCCAGAGAAGTCCCGAACTCAGTGTTTTTAGACTGTGTTAGTATAGCATCTGATGCAAATGTGGTTTACTTTGTGATATGTTTATAGGACTGTTGGTTTACCCAGGGGATACTCTGGAACAGGACACCAATAATTACTAGCTAAGAACCCAAGGCAAGTACATTCTCTGATAATTTCCAATTTCTTGATAATTTCTATAAATTCAATAATCTTGAAATGTTACAACTGAATCCTTGACACTGTGCTACACGGACTAGTATAGCTTGGATCTGCAGTCATGAGATGTTACATTGATTATCGTATTGACATTGTACACGACATGTATATTAGACATCGTACATGATAGACTGGACTTGCTCGTGTATCTTGACGTGTCATGGTTGGATCCACAGTACTAGTTGGGGGCGGGGAGGTAGTTAGTAAGAAATGTGATCATAACCTCTTATTGTAGTGTAGAAAATTGTAAGTGTTAATCATGCTCTTCACCCATGATTAGCCAGGCCCTGTAGCTATCGTACATGTTCCCAAGCCGATCATATTTTGAAACTACTATTTCAAACACTTAGAATAGATTACTGTTTCCCTATTTAAATCATATACTGCATCACCCGTATATGATACTGTTCCTTGTTCTTTTTATTTTCATACATGCACTGACTGTATCATATTGCCTATTGCCTGTCTCTTTACATTGCCTGTCTCTCTTAATTGCCATTGCATTTATTTCACTGTCTTCTCAGTAGCTAGCATGACATGTTATTACTTTATAGTCCTTATCAATTAAATGGAACTGTTATTTGAGATTGTGCTTTGCTCCTTCCTGACTGGAAACATTTTTCCAGACTATGCATTAGAGGACCGCTGTCCGACACTTTATGGACCATATGGTGAGTAGCTGCAGACTTGGTAGTCTAGTTGTGATTCCGGGAGGACTAGCCGGAAATTTCTATTTTTAGTTTGTTCTTTAAGTAGACCATTTGGTACCGGATTTGTCTCCGGTATTTTTGATGAGACTTGGTTATTTGTTGAGTTAGATTATTACTTTGACTTGTGTTGTATTTAATTAAATTTCTGTTCGTTATCTTATCGTGCTGTAATCCTGTGATTGAGTATGTGCTCGTTTATTTGTGTCATCCGTGCCTCCTTATGGAGATTGGATGTTGTGTGACATTAGCTAGATAGTATCAAGACCTTGACAGCGTTCTACCGCCGATGCTGCGGCGTAGGCTGGACGTACCCACGTACTCGTGCCCCTAAATCGGGTGCGGGTCATGACACGTTTTTAGTGGTGGCCCATGCAGGACAGACTTCGCGAGTTGTGCGATATCGTGGTAGTGTGGCATCTTTGTTACACTACTGCGTGCCTGCGATAGGATCTAGGACATATGATACTAGGACGAGAGCGAATACTCAATCACAATTCCTTGAGAGATTCCTGGGATGACCCCTGAGAATCTTGTTATAAATTCTAATTTAAAAATCATTCCCTTGTTCCGTCCATTCTCACTTGCTGAAATTGAATTTGATTCTTGTTGATTGTTGATCAGGTATTAAATTAGGATTTTGGTTTCATGGTAGGGTTTGATTTCATATCAAGATAAATTTGCAGACTGATTTATGGTATTATCTGATGACGCACGTCGATGAGGACAGCAAGGAAGATTAACACTAGGTCTATTGGACTACAAGATGTGGATTTAAATTTTAGATTGAGGATTGAAAATGAATTTCAAATTTTGAATTTTGAGAAGTTGAGATATTGTCATTAAAACTTTTGAGGAATTCAGATTCAATTTGATGAACCTAAACAAGCTATAAGGATTTTTGGAATTGATAAGTTTTTCACTTCAGTATTTAGATAATTGGTCTTGAGGAAAGTATATGCATTTTTACTTTAAAATTTATTCGAGGAGTTATTTGAGGAATTTCATTTGAGGATAGGATTTTATAGTGGGAGAGATATATTAGTATATAAGTAGATGAGATGCATGTGTAAGGATATGTTGGCTTGAGCATGATTGAGATTTCACCGCCAATTAGCTTAGGTGTTCATCTAGGATTGTATTAGAGAGAGAGTACTTAGTATAGTGTGTTGCATTGATATGCACTTGAGTGATAAGGATAACTAGTATCAGCGATTGCAGTAGGTAAGGAAGCTAGCAGTGAGTGTGCTTGTGATAGAACTGTGGTACTTAGAGGGATAGAAGCATCAGACCTTGGATGTATCTTTGACCTGTGCAATCACAACTAGGAATATTTATTCCCAATCTTTTATCTTGAATGTTGCTTCTTTAGAACAGTACTGTCCTTCCTTGATGATATCGCATTTTTGCCTAAATTGATTCTTTGGGGATCTGTCTTCAGGATGTCACCGCAGACACGATCTATGAGAGCGGGAACATCAGCTTTAGAAGGAACTGCCACCTCTCCACCTGATGGACAGATAGCCGTAGTTCCTCCTACATCTCCGATGCACGTAGGTGATCCTCCTCCCCCACCTGTTCAGAAGATTGCCGCAGCTGTGACGGACAACCTTCCTCCTCCACCGACTCCGATTCCCGGAGGTTTGCCCATTGACGGGACGCAGATGTTTACCTTGATCCAGGGCATGGTAGATACCCAGAGAGTGACGGCAGATGCTCAGCGAGTTCAAGCTGAGGCTCAGAGGGTGGAAGCAGAAGCGCACCAGGCACAAACCGAGCTGATGAAAGAAAACATGGAGAATGCCCATCAAGTGACTCTCCAAGCTTTGGAGAGAGTAGCACAGTACCAGTAGTTTCCTGGCCAGCAACAGCAGAGATCAGGCACTATAGTGGATTTCAAGAGGATGATGCCTCGAGAGTTTAAAGGTACCGAAGGAATACTCTACGCTGACGACTGGCTAGAGGATATAGAAAGGAGCCTGCGATTGACCCAGATTCCGGAGAACTTGCAGATAGAAGCCGCTGGCAGTCAGATGTTCGATATCGCACTCACGTGGTATCGCACAGAGCCGAGAATTACTGCGCAAGGACTTACTTGGGAGACCTTCAAGGAACTCTTCAAGGAGAAGTTCTTCCCCGACGTGGCATTGGGAACCTTGGAAAGTCAGTTTCATGACTTGTTTCAAGGAAACATGTCGGTCGACGAGTACGCTGCAGAATTCTGTAGATCGAGCCGTTTTGCATCGTCTATGATTCGGGACCCAGGAGATCGAGCCCGAAAATTTAGAAAGGGACTGACGAGAGAGATTAGGTCACGCACTTCTGGTCGTCGTACCGCTACCTATGAGGCTATCTTAATGGATGCTCAGATCGCAGAAGAGGATCTGGATCTTAGGCCTAAGAGGAGTCACAATACTTTTGGAGATACGAATGGTAACACAGGACCGGCCAAGCATCCCCGTATTCAGCACCAACAGCAGTACCAAGTACCATTTCATATTCAGCAACAACCATGGACATTTCAGCATCCACTGCAGTACCTAGCACCAGTTCCAATCCAGCAACATCCATGGGCGTATCAGTATCAACAACAGTACCAGGCACCAGTCCGTGTTCAGCAGAATCAGCAACAGCCTCCGAGAGAGACACAGCAGACTTGTCATTTCTGTAAGAAGCCATGTCACCTTTGGGAGAGCTGTAGAACGAGGCTAGGACTTTGTTTGCACTGCGGCGCTGCGGGACATCGAGTAAGGGATTGTCTTCTAGCCCCTTATCTTCCCGGCCAGCGCGCAGCTTCAGATTATAGAGACCCAGTTAGGCTACCTGTGGAACCGTATATTGCTCAGCACCCGTGAAGGGAACCACCCCAGCAGGGCGGGGCATTTGCGATGACGGTCGAGGAGACCGATACTGCAGGTAATGTGTTAGCAAGTTCTGTTCTTTCCTTCCTTCCGTCCCTATCTACTTGATTGATTGATTGATTCCTTAGTACTGTAGCTTGTATGCATGATTTCTTGTTAGAATGTAGTTAGTAGTACCCCTGATCCAGAGACTGCAATACCATGACAAGACACCATGACCATACATATCCCTTAGGTTGCATATTGTATGATTGTAGGAAGGATTTTTCTTGGACCATGATTATCGAGGTTTGACCATGACGAAGATTCATAAAGGGGTTATGACTTGACAAGAGAGACAAGATTATTAGATTCGAGGATGACCATTGATTCAAATACAGGGTTAAGAAATTAACATTTCATAATTGGTGGTTTAATTAATTCCAGGAAGATTATGACATGTTATTTAATTTGGAATTTTGGGGAGATTATTATTATATTTAATTGATTGCAAGTTATGAAATTTTTAAAATTTTATATTGATGTTGCAGTTGGAGAATCCTTAAGTATCGCATTGTTAAGTATTTTGAGGAAAGAGAAAATCGAGAAATAAAATTTTTGATGGACTAATGTTTAAATTCAAACTTGTGAGACGAGATTACATTTTATAATTATGCATTGAAAAAAAAAATCAAATTGAGGAGTGGATATTAAATTCCGAATATTGAATTGTTAACTAAAAAAAAAAAAAAATTTCGAGAAATTTTGATAAAATGGACCTTGATTTTATTCGAGGATTTTTTGGAATGCAACAATTTCAGAATTTTTGACAAATTGTGAAAGGACATCATGAATTATTAACTGATTTCGTGGATTATGAATTTAAAATTTGAGGGGAATAATAATGTGTATGAATAAACACTACTATGAGGATTTTGAATTTCGAGGACGAAATTCTTTTAAGGTGGGTAAACTTGTCACTACCACATTCCGAAAATAGGGGTATTTTCAAATTTTTACAATATTTAATATTATTGTAGTTACAATTAAATAATTGCATGATAATATTTTTAATTTAAATAATTATGTGTGATGTGTAATTAAATATAGTATTAGATGCAGTGCTCATTTATTTTTAGCTAGTAGACTTGACCTAGAAGCCTAGTAGATGACCACCTGTCTGAATTATAGAATTTTGTATTTAATTATTTATTTAGAATTTTAAATTCTTGGAGTTTGTATTTAATTACCATATTTTATTTAATATTTTGCGCATTGCCTTTGCTTCGATAATTGGAGCAGTATCCTGACTTTTGTCTTCCAACAAAATTCACAATCTTGCCCTAGACATGCCCGCCTTCCGTTCTGCTATTTTTGCAACTCATAATTATGCTCTCTGTACCTTGTTTCTGGCCGCACAAAAATCGTCGCGGACGTTATTTAATAAATCCCTATTTTGTATCGTTGTGCGTTCCAATTAAAATTGGAGGCAATCTTGACCTATTTTTCGTGCGGGCCAAATTAGGGTAATATTCTGTTCTGAGTTGTCTTCATTATTGGTATTGATGACCTGACCTGATTTTGGCCCCATGTATTCCTAATTAATTTTTTGAACTCAACTTGCATTTATTTCTAATTAAATTGAGGATACTATTTAAACCAATTCTGAAAATCCTAATTTAATTCCAGTGCCCTGCAAATTGAGCCCATACCGATCATACAGCGCCCCCTGACCCTACAAAACATCGAACACTGAATCGCCCGCCAAATTTTCGTCATTTTATGTGTTTGTGCAATTTCCCAAAATTTAAGGGGCTAAGTTACAATTATTCAATTGTAGGTGTCATCACCCCATTGTCCAAGACCAGATGGAAAGGTTAATTATTTGTGGACCAAATTGCATTTTCCCCCACATGAAATTTCCTTCATGTTTAATCTGGACCACCCATTTAATTGGGAGCATCCTCACCCTCCATCAAAACCCTCTCCCCTATTTAAATATCACATCAACCCTAATCCCTAGAAAACCTAGGTAGCCCACATCCCCAAGCAAGCCCCCACCTCTCTCTCTCCTCTCCTCTCTCCAACGTAGGGAACCAACCTCTTCCCTCCTCCTTCTTCTATTTTCTTCTTCTCTTTTTCTCCTTCTTCTTTATTGATTTTTCATTTAAATTTCAAATTGGAGAACAAAGGGGGGGAAAACCTGGGTACTGTTCACCCCCATCACCATTTACCCTGTTCTCCGGCCGGTCGACTGCTCCGGTTAGCGAGCTCCCCGGCGACCCTCCCTACAGCCGGCCGACCTCCACCATCATCTCCTCCCTCCGTCGGGCATCACCACCACCATCAGCCAGCCTCCGGTTCCCCATCAGCCGACATCCTCTACACCCCGGCCGGCGCTGTCTCGACGCGCCAGGCGGCTGCTGCACCACTCACCCCTGCACACAGGCGGCCAACCCCCTTGCTCCCAGTCCGGCGACCTGCACTCCGGTCCCCGACTACCCCTGTGCTCCCCGGCGACCCCGCCAACCTCGAGCACCCGACTCCGGCAGGCCAGCAGCAATCCCCCGCCGACCTGCTGCCCACTGCCTCCTCCCTCTGCAACTCCGGCGAGCGGCCCGACCTGCACTCCGGCGATTCCTCCTCCCTGCGTGCTCCTTCCTCCTCCCTCTGCCGTTCGACGTCCGGCCATCTTTTCGGCCAAGCCCCCAGTGAGTTTTCTCCTCTCCTTCTTCCTTCTTCTTTCTTCCTGTATATATCTATCTATCTATCTATCTATCTATATATATATATATATATATATATATATATATATATATATATATATATATATGTATGTATATATACATACGTATATATACGTAGGAGTATAAATTAGTATATGTATATGTATATGTCTATTGTTTAAATTAATTAATAATTAAACAGAATGTATAGTATATGTATTAATGCATATGTTAATATAACTAATGTATAAGTATTGTATATAAATAAATTAATGTGTATAGTATAGTGTATGTTAATATATTGTATGTATTTGATAAATTGGTATATACACATTTAAATGAGATATATTAAATATTGTATTCTATTTTTTATATAGACTATGTGTATTAAATATGTAAATGTATAATATTTATTTTATTAATAATTAATTGTATGTAAGTATGTATGTAGGTATCTAGTGTATACGTATATGTATATATTAGCATATGTATTTAAATTAATGTTTAACATTATATGTATGTATATATATATATATTCAATATGATTCTAGTATATATATTATGGGTATACGTAAATATATATATGCATATGTGTATATAAATACGTATACGTGTATTGTGTGTATATGTGTACATATATATATATATCTATAACAATATAGTGTAATTTCTCTAATTGCATATAATTTATGTTAAGGTATGTTTTCGTATTTAATGTTATATATATATATATATATATATATATATATATATATATATATATATATATATATATATATATATATATATATATATATATATATTTAATTGGTATAATTACCTGAATATAGTATAATTATTATTTTGGTGCAAATGTATATATGTGTATATATATTTTGTATGGGTATGTTTAATAAAAACGTATTTTGGTATAAAAGCGTATATTTGGTATATATATATATATATATATATTTGTGTGCATATAGGGTATGAGTATATTTTATTTAGTGTATATAAATGTATAAATGTATATATTCTTAAATAATGGGTGATGTATATTTTCTCACATGAATAAAACATATTTTCACTTATGTACGTACAGTGATACATATTTTGTATATAATTTGGTATAACCATATATATATGTATTAATTTAATTATTGATAATATGGTTAATTGGTGAATCTACTAGGTGATCTTAGGTGACCAGTAGCATACCTAGAGAAGTCCCGAACTCAGTGTTTTTAGACTGTGTTAGTATAGCATCTGATGCAAATGTGGTTTACTTTGTGATATGTTTATAGGACTGTTGGTTTACACAGGGGATACTCTGGAACAGGACACCAATAATTACTAGCTAAGGACCCAAGGCAAGTACATTCTCTGATAATTTCCAATTTCTTGATAATTTCTATAAATTCAATAATCTTGAAATGTTACAACTGAATCCTTGACACTGTGCTACACGGACTAGTATAGCTTGGATCTGCAGTCATGAGATGTTACATTGATTATCGTATTGATATTGTACACGATATGTATATTAGACATCGTACATGATAGACTGGACTTGCTCGTGTATCGTGACGTGTCATGGTTGGATCCACAGTACTAGTTGGGGGCGGGGAGGTAGTTAGTAAGAAATGTGATCATAACCTCTTATTATAGTATAAAAAATTGTAAGTGTTAATCATGCTCTTCACCCATGATTAGCCAGGCCCTGTAGCTATCGTACATGTTCCCAAGCCGATCACATTTTGAAACTACTATTTGAAACACTTAGAATAGATTACTGTTTCCCTATTTAAATCATATACTGCATCACCCGTATATGATACTGTTCCTTATTCTTTTCATTTTTATACCTGCACTGACTGTATCATATTGCCTATTGCCTGTCTCTTTACATTGCCTGTCTCTCTTAATTGCCATTGCATTTATTTCACTGTCTTCTCAGTAGCTAGCATGACATGTTATTACTTTATAGTCCTTATCAATTAAATGGAACTGTTATTTGAGATTGTGCTTTGCTCCTTCCTGACTGGAAACATTTTTCCAGACTATGCATTAGAGGACCGCTGTCCGACACTTTATGGACCATATGGTGAGTAGCTGCAGACTTGGTAGTCTAGTTGTGATTCCGGGAGGACTAGCCGGAAATTTCTATTTTTAGTTTGTTCTTTAAGTAGACCATTTGGTACCGGATTTGTCTCCGGCATTTTTGATGAGACTTGGTTATTTGTTGAGTTAGATTATTACTATGACTTGTGTTGTATTTAATTAAATTTCTGTTCGTTATCTTATCGTGCTGTAATCCTGTGATTGAGTATGTGCTCGTTTATTTGTGTCATCCGTGGCTCCTTATGGAGATTGGATGTTGTGTGACATTAGCTAGATAGTATCAAGACCTTGACAGCGTTCTACCGCCGATGCTGCGGCGTAGGCTGGACGTACCCACGTACTCGTGCCCCTAAATCGGGTGCGGGTCGTGACAATAGCGACGAAATATCTAAAAAAAATTTGGTCACTGACGGATTTACGACGAAAAATCTCAGGCCAGCGATTACCCAGCGACAAAAAATTTTGGCGCTAAAACGTATAATACACACAAATGTGCCAAACATGTATTAGAATCCGTCGCTAAAATCTGTCGCTAATCCGTCACTTAGAGTGACGGATTAGCGACGAACTCTGTGAGTCCTAATGTGCAAAACATTTTAAAAATTTTGACAAATTTTGGCTCACATAATCCATCGCTAATCCGTCGGTTAGCAGTCAGAAAGTTTAGCAACGTAACTTATACGTCGTTGATTCGTCGTTGGTTTTATTTCGCTCAATCCTTCACTAATCCGTCGATATAGCGACGAAATTTTCATAGTGACGTTAGTTCTTCTGACGGAACATTTACGTCGCTAATCTGCCGGAAAAATCAAATAGCGACGAAAAAATATATTTTAGCGACGGATAATTTTGTCGCTAAAATAGTGTATTTTTGTAGTGAAAGCTACCTATGAAGCCATGGCCGGCCCTGGCCTAGGACAAATTTGCGACCGTCCAGAGCCCACGTATCAGGAGGGCACAAAAAATTAGTTTAACACATATATATATATACTAATACTTTTGTATCTAAAATAGAACTAGCTTATATTATGGGCCTTTTTTAAAAGAAAATAATTGTGATCTAGTGGTTATTATGTTAGACTTATACATTAAGTCCTAGGTTCAAGTCTTGGTGGGACATTTTTTTTAATATTTTTTTTCAGTTAAATTTTTTTTTTTTACATTATATATGGGTACCCCGTTTTAAAAGTTTGACTAGGGCCCCCATGAACTCAGGACCTACTAACTCTTTCTTAATCTCTATCTTCCTCTTCCATAATATAAAGCGGCTTCTAGACGGCTCAAGGATGAGCCGTCTAAGCCGTGAGTTAATGCTCAACCAATTAAATTTTTAAAAATTACTTATGTAAGATAAATAAAATATTAAACCAACTTTCATCTTATCCGTCCAAACTATTAATAAATATCAACCAATTTAATTAACAAAAAAAATGGGAGATCTAAAAAAATCTAAAGCCAACTACCTTCTAATCATCCGTAAACTACTCTTTCTTCCATCATCCGTAATCCACTATTTCTCATATTATCCGTAACCAACTCTTTCTCTCATCATCCATAACCCACACTTTTCTTCAAGTAATTAATAATTATTAGTCCTCACAAAATTAATAATTAAAAAATTCTTAAAAAAATTAACTACTCGTGTACGTGTTTCCGTTATGTAGAAACATCTTAAAATTATTATAATTACCTAAACATATATTTGAAATGAATATAAAAATATATAAAAAATTCAAATAAAAATATATATATTCAATATTCAAAATATATTTAAACTAATTTTTTTATATCTAAACATATATCCACAGTTTTGCGCACGCGCGCGCACACACACACACACACACATATATATATATATATATATATATATATATATATATATATATATATATATATATATATATATATAAGTAGCTCAAAACGGGTGCTGTTGACGCATTCCATTCTTTCGGTGGGAAGAGATTGGGTGGATATGAAGTATACCTTAATTTGAGTTCAGTTTCAGCTTTTTCAAATGAGGAATGTAAACAACAACCTGATCACCCATTCAAGAAGATTTCATAAACTCTATGTTTCTCAAAAAATATAAGGGGTGATGAAAAAAATCAGGGTCATATTCCTGTACTATCAAGAAGAAGGAATTTTGGAACGGAATCAATAGAACTTCTTAGTGATCAGATACCACTTCTTAAGAGGGATTGCCTATAGAGGTATAAACTCCCAGGCTCAGACTTCTCACTAGATTAGTTCCTCCTTATCTTATTTCAATGCTTCGGGGAACAACATGTCGAAGGAACAAAGGGCTTGTTGCTTGTGCAATCCCTTGAGTAAGGTCGAACAATTGACTATACTACAGCTATTGCTTGCTTTCTTTTTGCTTATGCACCTTCCGGTATTCAAATGTCGCTATGTGAGTGAGACATTCTCTTTTTTCGAACTTATAGTACTTTTTCTACTTAATGATGAAGAATAATTTTTGGAATTTGTCCTTCCGTTTTTGACCCCCTTTCCATATGAGTTAGCGGGGCACCTTCCGAAGATATGCGCACTACAGACGAGACGGCTTGACGGGTAGCGCTATCTTAGTCGATTAGATTGTTTGAATCTCAATCGCCTAATAAATAACACATAATCTGGTGAAGCAACACCCTCAGATGGAAGACCGATGTGAGTGATTCTCTTTAGTTTTTCTTCCAGAGTCTACGTCTCAATCTCTTACGTGAGGCTGCCCTACCCTTCCTTGCTTATGTACCCACCGGTTATGGTTCTACACACGTAGGACATCCCTTTTTTTGGTGTCTAAGTTTGGCTCGGGATATTGAGAATGAGATGCGAAAGAGGATAAGAAATGGTTTAAGTAACAATCCCTAGTAAGGAATGCGAAAGTGTTAGGTCATTTTCGCTGCGCACCTTGCATAGCTTGCTCTCAACATCTCTCCAGTGCACTCATCTCTTTTTAGGAGGGACAATTTTATATATTTTTGCCAAATTCTTCCATTATTAAGTACGGCTGGTACTGTTTCGATGTTTTCGATTCTTTACCACTCACAAGCAAAAGTATCAGTCTAAGAGGAGTGTCTCTCTTCGTTACGGGAATAGGTAGAAGTATAAAGTACAATCCGAGTCTTTTCAAATTCACTTTCACCAAATCCAAACTTTCTCCAGTTCATCCTATCGAAAGTTTTGTGATGGTAAACTGACCTAGCAGTACCCGGCAGAGTGGTGGACCAACCATTCTTCTTAATTATGTTATATATATATATATATATATATATATATATATGGGTCCGGATCTAAGTACCCGCCCAGGCCCCGCCCTCCCTGCACCATCGGATCCGGGGGCCCCCATAGGACTCGCGCCGATCCAACGGCTAAAGGGAGAGCGAGGCTCCCGATTCGGACCATATATATATATATATATATATATATATATATATAATATAATATAACAAATTTTAATTTAAATATATTCAAATCGAATTTAAACTATTTTAATATAATTTGAATTTTAATAAAGTTTTCAATAATATCAATGGATTTTATCAATCTAATTTTTTTAATAAATATATATATAACAAATATTAATTTAAAAATATTTAAACTATTTTCAATAATATTAGAAAAAAATATTTTACGTGCAACGCACGTGCATTTACTATCTTTTTAAAAAACTTACGGAAGATTAAAAAAATCTAAAACTGTAAGTAAATATTCAACAAATTTAATTAAAAAAAACTTACGGTAGATAAATAAAAACTTAAACCAACTTCCCTCTTATCCATCAAAGAAGTAAGTAAATACCCAACCAATTTAATTAAAAACTTATAATTACGAAATAAAAAAGTCTAATATAAATTATTCTTGACAAACATTACTTAGAATTAAATATACGTGCAACGTGCATGCACGTTACTAGTTCTTATAATAAACTTGTAAATGACTCAAAATTGAGCCGTCTAAGCCATTTGTAAATCATCTACCATTTATTAAAAAAAAATTAATATTACCTAAAAAATTATTAAAAATTAAATTTGTTATAAATAACACCATGGATAATCGAACCTAACCAACAAAGGTGAATGCCTCCCACCTTAACCACATGAGCTAGAAGAAGTGTTTGGCTATAGTTATAATATTGCCTAGTTAAACAATTAGTTAAAATTTGTTTATCTTTTTAATTTTTAATTACGTGTGGATATACGTACGACTTAGATGGCTGGTCTTTTGAAAACTTTTTATAAAGAGTAAAGATATATCCATAACAAATTATAGTTAAAATATAATTAAATCTATGACAAATCTACTTTACATTAATACTAGAAAAAAATTTATTTTATGTGCAACGCACATGCATTTACTAGTTGCTAATAAAAGCTCATTTTTTCTTCTCAATTTATTATTTATTTATATTTTTTTAGAGGGGGAGAAAAGTAGGAAAGTAATATGTATGCGGTTTGGACTATGGGTCTGAAAAAGGCTGGATCCAGCTTCATTCTTCAGGCCTACTATTCACTGGTTTGTTTCTGTTGAGAAACCTCTTTGAAACTATTCTCTGGTTCAAGAATTTATTTAGTTTTAAAGCCCATGGCTCTTTTATTTTCATTTCTCTTTATATTTGTCTATTCTCTTGATTGTCACGTCTCTTCTCTTCTCTTCTCTTCTCTTCATTTTTAGGAGAAAAATAGAAGTAATAATTTTAGGTCTGAGGACAATATATTGAAACTTGTTTTTAATTCCCACAAAATTATTTTCCATGTGATGTAACAATTCCCGTATAAGTAAGTTATTTGTGGAATTGATGGCATTATTAAAGTTTATTCTGACAAAACTACAGCAAAAGAGAAGATATCGATTGCTCAATTTTCAGGAGTAGATTCAATTTGCTTCTCATTTAAAATTAAAAAAAATATTATTTATATTCATCTTCTATTACTAATTTCTAATTCTATTTTATCTCATTTTTAATTTAGTTATTACAACCGTTCCATTTCATCTATTTCTCAAATGTTATTTGTGTTTACCACATTACTAATCACTAATTCTCGAGAAATGAAAGAGTAGTAATTAAATTAAAAATAAAAACAGAATTAGAAATTAGTAATAGAAATAAATACAAATAATTCAATATATAAATAGAGATAAATACAAAAGAATTAGTAATAGAGATAAATATAAATAACTTAAAAAATAATAAATCCTTTTTTTTTTTTCATTTTGGTCGTACAAAATAGATCATAAACTGACAAAAGTAAATCGCTTGCCATTAGCCATTTGCATGCTTGTCTCCAGTCCTCTTTCTCTTTTCTTTCAATATGTTTCTATCAATTTAATCTCTTTCATTTTGGGGGATTTAGGGTCTGTAAATGATATTTTGAACGTGGACTATCTAAATTTCCACAACAAGTAGATGACAAACCCAATATATTACACAAGAGGTAAACTCATATAAGAGTATATGTGATCATCTGACAAATCTCAATCTTCAATATAAAAATATAAGATTGAATATAATATGTATTGGTTTCTTTGTCTCAAGAATCAATTTGTTAATATAAATCTCGGAGAAGAATTACAACAAAATGAGAAATAAACCGACGATTCTAGCTAAAACTTCGTACATGATGGCGATTGCCTACGAAAATAGTTTCATTGATGATCTCTCTGATGTAGTTGACGGAACTATGATCTAGAACATTTTTATGTCTTAAAGAATAAGTCCTATGAGCACGAATCTTCTTAGAAGTTGGAAAGATGGGGTGTATATATATATGATTAATTTAGGGCTTAATAAAAGGAGGTTCAATTATAAGTCATATATGGAATCATACTAACATATCAACTCCGGAGTTGATAAAATTCTAAAGAGGTACATAGCAAATACTTTCATTACAAATATAAAAACTAGCACATATCTCGACTTATTTTAAAAATTAGTAAATGTTCTCATTTCTTTGTGTACGATATTTAAAATTTGAAGATATATTCCTATTATTTAATCAAAATTTTGATTATTTTACTCATAATGGAGACATTTTATAGTTTTTTAAATAAGTGAATGTATATAATAGCTTTTATATTTGTACTTCCAATTCCGTCTTTTTCGTTCAAATACGTAATAGGAACATTTACTAAAATATTTCGATTTTAAATGGTATCCTGAACTTTGGTACGATAAATCACAGTTTCCGAACGATTGAAGCATCACTAGTTGCTCATATCTCAAATTGCAACCAAATTAATGCAACATTCAAGGGGGAATAGTTGATGTCATTGAATCCGCAAATCACTCGAACTCACGGTCCTATTTCTAATAAAAAAATAAAAGTATTATTGTTTGTGTTTGATTGAGTTTTTTTTTTTATAGAAAATAATTCTATCACAAATTTTTTTTACTTAAGTATAGTGTTTGATAACTTATATTTTTTTAAAATATTTTCTAGAAAAATATAATTATCTATATTTTGCTTCAAAATAGTAAAAAATGAATCCGATCAAAATCAAAGAAAAGTATTATTTTTCATGAAAATATATTATTTTTTTTGAAAAATAATGACAATCAAATATTCAAATTAAATTTGTTAAAGAAAATTTTAAATTTTTATAGAATTTTTTTCTAGTAACATAATTTAAGTAGGATTAATTTATTTTCTATAGCAATCAAATGCACCATTAACCTTTTTCTTCAAATTTATTGATATTTATCTTGTTACTTTTGGAAGCTAATGATCATCTGAACTCGCTGACCACATAATTATTTTCTCATGAAAATACTTAGCTTAGCTTAACAGGAAAAAAACTTTGATACAGATGGCTCTATCATAGTTTTGATAAAACCATTGTATGACAATTGGAACTCTCTCTCTCTCTCTCTCACTTCATAAAACATATATATATATATATATATATATATATATATATATAAACTTTGAGGTGGGATCTACAGTGCCTGTATTATACAGTCATCTGTATCAAAGTTTTTTTCAGCTCAACATGAGAAAAACTTTGATACATATGGCTGTATAAAATTTTTGATACAGTCTATCTAATCTTTTGTCATGTGTCGATATATATATATATATATATATATATATATATATATATATATATATATATATATATATATATATATATATTTGTGTGTGTGTATGTGTGTGTAAACGAGATAAGAGTGATGTGGACCAATAGTAATAGACTCATGAATCCCATGTGTACTGGTCCACATGTGCATGACTCATGTAGGAATATGAACACTATAACTCGTATCTCGTTTTATATATATATATATATATATATATATATAGGCTGTATCAAACTTTTGATATACAACCATTGTTGGAGTCCAGTATGTATTAGGGGTAGTTGTTTTAGGTATAATATGATTCTTATTTAGGGAAATAGGACTTTTCATTTAGGAAATCCTATAATGACTATTGTTGAAGTCCAATTTGGAATAGGAATAGCGATTTTATGTATAATATGATTACTATTTTAGTGTTTCCTATTTAGGAAATCCTATTATGATCTAGAATATAATTTTTTTTTATCCTATATATATGGATAGAGGGTGGAGGCACAAAAAAATATAGCACAAGTTGGAGATTCGTGGTGCTCGTCCACATGAAATCTAAGAGAATGTCTATATTTTACTCTTAGGACTTTGCCATCCAAGGCAGAAGAAAGAAAGAGATCTGATCGAGGGTTTAGAAAAATTGCTACGGGTTGACGAGTGATTTCAATTATAATTTTTTATTTTTCTTGTTGAAAGTGGTAAGAGGGTTGAATCTATTAGGACATAGGGTTCAAAATTAATTTTTGTCAATCTTATAATTTTATCTGAATTATAAATATTATGATTTCTACAGATGAGATAGTAAACTTTATATACTTATTTTTATCTGTATTTGATATTCGTCAGACGGAATTAGTTATCGCAGCTAGGTTGGCAAACACCAACAGCCATTTGTTATCAAAGTTTTACTCGCAAACAGTAGGAATGAGATAGAAAATGACAGAAAAGAAGCACAGCAACTTTCGGCGTGCTGAATGGTTTTATAAGGATAAGATCCATATCTAACACCCCCCCCCCCCCCCCCCCCCCCCCGCGACAAATTTTACACAGTGATCCACTTGGAATCTTTGGATAGTCGCTGCTGCTGCTGCTGCTGCTGCTGCTGCTTTTGGACCATGGATAGCAAAGGAACCAATCAACAAGTAAAAGTGCCAATCAGTGGGTAGTAGAAGAAGCAACGGCATCAATAATGAACTAAGTGCACCACTTGTGGAACATCTTACTGTTCCTTGGGATTATTGCTCGCATGCACAATCATTGTTAGCCAACTAAGTAACCCCTTTTCAAATTATATTGGGATTATTTTGTACAAGAGTATCAAGTGAACCTAATTAGGTTTTTGGTACGATTTATCCGTTTTAAACTTTAGATATTTAAATTTTTTAGTAACGAATATTTGTCATTAAAACAAAAGTTCAATTTCGTCACTAAAAGTGTCACTAAAAAAAATTCAAGTGTCCAAAATTTGAAATGAATAAATCCAATATCCAAAATCTAATTATGTCTAAACCTGTTATCCTTATACAAAATAATCCATTATCTTTTATTGTTTATTTCTTCTTTACTATACACTAATGTCTCATTTGGTTCACGAAATCTGAACATTGAGGAAGGAAAATCATTTCTTTTCAGTGTTTGGATGTCGAAGAAAATAAGATGAAATGAAAATTGATTCCCAAAAAAATAAAACATAGAAAGAAAATGATTCACCCATTCACCCCATGGATTCACTTTTCCCTTATAATTATTTTAGTCTCTCCAAACACAAAAAAATTTGATAACAATTATTATTTTTCAAAGAGAAGAAAAAAAAAATATTTATTTTCTATCGTTCCCTTTCCACGAACCAAACTAGGCCTAATAGTGCCGGCCCGGGGTAAGTCCCACAAAATTTAGGACTGTGAGCAATCCTCTTGTACTTAGGACAACTTTCCAGAGTCAACGTCACCCCCATGGTCGGTCCTGGGGTAATCCGGACAACCCGTTGGGCTTGGACAACCTCTACAGACTCCTAAATCTCCACCTTTCCGTCAATGTAGTCTTCGCGGTCAACCCAACTCTTATTTGTCAGTTGCACTAGCAATCCATTAGGTCCATATTTTGAGTTCTTCCTAGAAAGATCTCGAATAGTTCAAATAGAGGAACTCGGAATCCGAGCTCCACGACGCCGTCAAAACCGGACACTTCGACGCCACTGCTAACTCCATTCACCATCAATTTTTTTATATCTTGTTTTGGAGTCGAGGGCTATTTTCTTTTGGATTCAAGGGCAAAGAGCAACCAAATTTAGCATCGACAAGGGCAACCAAATTCCTTGGACTGGCCTTGGTGACCCCATAAAAGATCAGGTTCCGGACGATCCTCAAGGACAGGCCGACAATAACAGTTAAGAGACAACAAAAATTAGTTCCGAATAGGATAACCCAATTCTTCAAGCGGGGCCTATACACGAACCTAGATTCTCTAATAGATTTTTGGCATATCTTTACCATCTTTAACAAGGTATCAAGTTTCTCTTGGTAGAATTGGACTCCAATGCTGCCACAGTTTCGTTGATGATATGTTATATTATAGCGACGATGTTATATTATACTGACGGTCATCCGCAGAGAATATAAACGTCTCCTATGAAGTTACGTTCTTACACGATCAAGAGATGGGCCAATGGCAAAGTTATTTTCTGCATGCCTAATTAGGTTTACTTTTCTTTCTCATGGGAGATGGCAAGGATTTTTTTATTTTTAATTACACTTTTTTCTTTCCCATAAAAAGGAGGAGAGAGAAAGAAAGATGAGAAACCTAATTATGATTAGAATCATGGCCAACATGTTTGTAAATGAAGAGGCTTACAGAATATGTGTTTACTATACTGAAGTTGTGCTTGGGACTATTAAATTAAGTATTGGTATATCTATTCAAGAAGATCTCATTTTTATAGACACTAATTGTGACATAGGAGCTAACTTATAAGTCAAAAACCGATTCCTCTAGTCAAACCATAGTAAAAAAAAAAAAAAATTTACTGTTTGAAATTAACAAATAATAGTCCGTTAAATTTTTTTCAACTTAGAAAGAACAAAAAGTTTCTGCCCCTTAAATTATTTTTTATACGTAATTATCTAACTAGTTATATTAAATTTCATAGATAGTTTAATTTAGTAGATATAGGTAAAAATATTTCTGGAACAAAATTTTTTACAGTAAAATTTTAACTTTTCTTATTATAAATATGACATGAATTACTCTCTTTTTTTTCTAATTATATATTATCTTTCTTCTTAAAATGGATGGAAAACCTAATTATGATAAGAATCAATGCTCAATATGTTCAGTACTTGTAGAGGCTTATAGAATAAGTTTCTGACCACTTTTCAAGTAAGATTACTAGTCCTAACATGTATGTGTTGCACAAGTTAAACTACTATTTAGAGCCAAAGGATTAAAGTATAGTATCACAAACAAACAGATGTGTTGAGAAGTGAGAACACCTCTGCCAAAACCTCATCCAAATCTCCCACAATATCAATATATAACCTCATGAACCCTATCAGCAATCAAAGAAAAGGACAAGCACCAAGGATAGAGTAAGGCCAAATTCCCTTAACAAACCTTGACTGAGAGGCTAAGAAACAGGTGGGCAAGGAAAGCTGTGACAAAAAAGGGCTAACAAATCATAGATTTTCCAAGACAAGGCTTACATCATTCATAACCTTTCCCAATTAAGGAGTTGTTAACATTAATCTATACTTTTGGCTAAGATTAGAAACTATAGTAACATCACACTTTTGGGTAACTGAATAAAATAATTTGCGGGCGACGTGCGATCAACTGAACCGAGGTCCTCGACTCGGCCGAGCGAGATACGCACAAATGTCTGAGGACTAATGACTGGCACACTCTGAGCTCAAGGGACAAATTAGACGACGGATCCGAGGACACCACTCGCCTCGTGCGAGAGCGGTAAGCACGAGCGGTCGATGCGACCGATCCCGTAGGAAGTCCTCACCTCGTGCAAGCGGCTGACGGATACCGGTGTCGACAAGACCCGCTTGTGGACGACAAAAGCCTGCTTGCGGGCGTCCGTGGCGATGATGAAGCTGTCCGTGTGAACGAGGATCCACATGAACCTCTAAGAAAACATAATGACTGGTACATTCTCAGCACGATAGGAGGATAGAAAAGGAAAAAGAAAAAAATAATTTGCAATTGTCACTCTCCTCAAAACGAGAGAGATACTTTTGTAACAAAAGACAGTTTCGGTATGGGAAGTTGCAAATTAATGAAATTTAT
Source organism: Iris macrosiphon (assembly GCA_036927795.1). Lineage (NCBI taxonomy): Eukaryota > Viridiplantae > Streptophyta > Magnoliopsida > Asparagales > Iridaceae > Iris > Iris macrosiphon. Next base: position 162,318,944 of record JAYESA010000012.1, read on the forward strand.
ATGTTTGGATCATAATTCCCTACCAACCCAACACTTAAATCTCAAGAGATGATCATCTTATGCAAGCTGGATCAGTAGCAGGCGAGTGATCATGATATGGTAAGAGTCACTAGAGCACCACCAACCAGTGCTAGAAAAAATATAAGATAGAGAAGGTCCGATATATATAAGAAAGAGAAGGTCTAAAGAGAAGGTCTGACATATGTAACGTCTCATTCCGCGTAGAGGTATTACGCTAAAATTCTAGATGGATCAGACAGATGAGATACAAATTATACTGGGAATCGAAATGCTTGCTGTGATGGTACAACATTGCTTAACTTGGCCGGATGGAATATTATATGGAGCGTTGTTCGAGGGTATAGTTATGCCAAGTTAGAAGACTATGCATCATGTCAGAATCGTAGGCATATGTGGGATCGAGACATGCAAAATATACTTGTATAGGTGAGGTGATCTGTCTCTTCTCCTTTACTCCTTCATGCGCTAATAAAACGAATGCTAGTATTACATGACTGTTTCATTTCTAAATGTTGCTCTAGACCACATAAAGATAATTATGTCTTATACACAATGTTATTGTAATCAAAGAAACACATGAAAGATAACTGCTAATACTATCGACATCAAAATACTCTAATGTACATCTCATATAAGAAAAGAAGTAACACTGTACAATCACCTTGCATGTCGGTAACACTGAGATTTGAACATTAAACATATGTACAAATGTAAGTGCATCAGTGCACGGGAACAAAGAAAGAAAGAAAGTATGCACTCATAAGTCCCCAGTAAAGAAATAAAAAGAAAAGTATGTTGGGGCCTGAGGGTCACCAATCCATATAATCAATGAGAATGTTGATTTCGCGAGAGAACACCCATTACTTACATTTTCGTCGCCGGGCATATAGTATGGTTTAACTGTTCACTCATCTGTATGGTCACGGATAACATGTGCACAAGGCATATGGTTACTTGAATGAGATGCTAACCGAGGCACCGGGATCGTTCGGCCTAGGAGGAACAAAGAAAATCCATTGTGTTTAAGAAGAAAAATACTGAGTATTACGGAACCTACAGTTAGGCTTGCTGTCCGGTCTACAAGGGAGCATCGTAATATGGCTAAGATGGTGCCTTCGGTGGGACTCACAACCTGCAAGTGAAGTGTTCACCACTTACCAGGGATAGTCTGTAATGGCGACATGCATGTCGTTAGTGACCTTCATATAGATAGGCTGTATGCTGACAACTATCTTATGCAGGAAACATAAGTAGAATATCTTGTACTGTATACAGGTATGAAAACCGTGGGCTAATGGTAAGATATCACTGATAAGTGGTACGAACTATCTTTCATGTCTTTAATTTTATTACTCAATACATATATACATGATGACACTTTTCTGCTCGATATCATAAATACTGTAAATTGACTCTAGTTCCTAATAGCAATATCATATTCTAATAATGACATGCTTCACATGAATAACTAATATTAGTTTAGGTGAGTGGGCTAGTTCTGCTCACCAGTACGTGATATGTACTGAACCACGTTTGTAGGCATCTCCATGCACTCAGCTTTGGAGAGTGGCTGAAACTGTCCTAAGGTATCGAAGCATTATTGGGGCACATAAAAGTACTTCTTCCAAAGGACGTATCTTCTGTTATAAAGGACATAATGTATGGAACATTATAATTCTGTTGTACCAGTGAGATTGTAAGACAAGATGGCAAGTATCGGTGTAAGCCAAAATGGCCAAATGATCAGTTGTAACCAACAAGATTTGTAAACTGTTGTAAGTCATGTACTAAAATATCATTATAATAAAGAAAGAGAGATTATTTCATATATTCATGTGACTTCAATTTATTTGCTTAATTCCAGTACAATGTCGATGTTTCTGAGATATACCAATACTTGTCTATCTTCTTGTCTTGTACAAGTACGATATAGACTTATACGGCATCACGTCTGTGGCTACTTTCGATTTTTCGGAACTGGGACGTGACAATATATTCTTTACAAACGTACAGTCTAAAAATTCCACAGATGATCATAATGTCTATTATTTATACGTACCACTAAGATCACATTTGGTTCACGAAATCAGGACTTTGAAAAAAAAGTTATTTATTTTCTGTGTTTGGATACCAAAGAAAAAAAAAATTTCAAATGAAAGAAAAATAAGGAGGAAAATGATCCCATATTCGCCCCAAGGATTCATTTTTATTCTTCAAGCAATTCATTCCCCTTCCATTTTTTTGGCCTTTCGAATACCAGACAAAAAAAATGATAGGAATTACAATTTTTCAAAGAAAAAAAAAATAAAATATTTACTTCCTTTTCTTTCCGCGAACCAAATGTTGCCTAATAACTAATCTGATGTGCATGACACATTGACACCAAACTATTGGATTCTCTTTTATATGGGAGAGCAGTGAAGAGAATTATATACTTTCGAGTCCTTGGATTTATAGGAAGGTAATAAAGATTTGAGATTATTTATCGGAAAAAGTTACAGATTATTTTGACTTTTTACATAAAGTGATGTAGACTCTTTCATACCATAAGCTTGCACAATTAATCCATCAGTGTGCAATATACACTGAAGGAGTATTACCCAGTATTAGTGTCACGCTCCAGTACTGAAATACGGAGACGGACATGGCCAGGTAACCCGTACAAGGTGTTATACGTCGTACGCGATCACGGCTGTATAATAGAAGGGGTTGCATGCTACAATCAAGTCTCTCAGGGTCAAGAACTTCTATGTCTCAATCATTCAAACAAGAAACAATAAGCATAGAGCATATATGATAAAGCAATAAGGCATCCCAAACGCTTTCTTAAAATATTTTGGAGACCAGCTATAGAAAATAAGGAGCTGGAAGAGTAACAAAAATACATGACAGTGATCAGCTGCAGTCTGATTTAATACAATCATGTAAGAAAACTAATGTCCAGATGAGTCGGCTAACAGGTTCCGGTGGCTAAACGCCAAAAGAAGTAAATATTCATTGATGAGCAGGGAAGAAGAAAACTCACTCGCTATCCCCTACGACCATGTTCCTGGTATGCGCTATGAGTAGGGGAAAGGTACGTTGGATCCTCGGGTGTTGGCTCAAAATCTGGCCATGCAAAACCAGTGAGGTTAGACCCCAAATAGCAAGTACCACAAAGGAAGCACGAAACGGAGAAACAAAAATCCAAGAAAAACATATAATAATACATAGGTTCATTGTCGTAACTTAGGTTCATGGCATATCCTAGCGCAAAGGCCCCCTACAACCAAACAAGGGCAATAGTTGAACTATCACACTATGATAGTCTATTTCTCTAGGCTACTAACCGAATAATACAATCACAACCAAGTCCATTTCTTATATCGGCCAATCGTTTGTACGGCTTGCTATTTTGTGGGATCTGAGGTTATCTCAGAAATAATGCATAATAGGAATCCTCATATCACGCCAGTGCCAAACATGAGCTAACTGAACCAAATAAATAAAAAATGTATTCACGAGATGCACCGGTTTCCCGTAGGGCCACTGCGCTAAAAATACGGTATTAACGGTTCCTGTGTTCCTATAGTAAAATAGTGGCTCGGCATAATAATAGGTTGGATACTGCACTCTACTAAGGCAGATGATATACAATATTTGTGGTGGCCAGCCCATAACGTACTTAGAATAAATATCTGTGAGAAGGTTCGTTAGCATGATCTTGCGATATCGTTCCCTCCAATGTTACTACCACTTTTAGTTACCTAATTAGCCCTATGTTGGGTTTGAAATCTCAAGGCGTGGTCACATGAGAATTTCTCTTAAGATATCGTACAAAGTACGAGCACACTAGATACGAATCCATAGAAGTCCAATCTGGATTCACCCGAGCGTGTATGCAATATTCAAACAAATAATATCCTAGCCACGCTTTGGTAATTGACTCGCTTATTATCCCTGTGCTGGAGAAACAATATATAATTATAATATCACGCATTCAGGAATTTGGAGGCATTCTCGATCCACAACCCAAATATAATCACTTAACACGTGACACGATGTGTCGTACCTCGGCGCACATTAAATCATGGACTATCAGACAATAGTGGTATCAGCACGGATATAATATTCAAGTCCAATTACCAATTATGCATTGGGTCACGAAGAAGCAGAAATATTCAATCAAAACAAGTAAGGCCGCATGGGAAGTCGAGGCCGCATATGAAGTCAGGCCGCATAAAAAGTTCTGGCCGCATATGGAGTCTGGGCCACATGCTCAGGGTTAAAGTCTACTCCTTGGAACAAGTGTTGAAGTGACGGACAATGAATGAAGTGTCAGTGATGTGACATAAAGTTATTGATGTGACATAAATTTATTGATATGACAAGCCATAAAGTGTGTCAGAGACAAGAGACAAATATCATAGAAATATGTGCCATGGTTCGGAGTCATGCGTCCAAGGAAACTGTGGCCACATATTCTCCAATGCCGAATAAGGGTCGGTGCCGTATATGAAGTCGATGCCGCATGGAGGTCTTTTGGACTTAGCAAAATTCTTATTCGTTCAACGAGTGAAAACAAAAAGAGGTCAAGGATAAACTCCAGAACACTTGTGTGATGGCAATCATGCATCCAACAAGATGGACTTATGTTGGTCAGTATACGGCGAAAGCTCAGGCCGCATAGCCCTCTCAGGCCACATAGCACTCTCGGCCGCATAAGTCGCTGGCCGCATGAAGACTTCGTCTTCTCCAAACAACATATTCGGCCATGGCAAAATCTCCAAAAACTGAAATATTATTTTTTCCATAAAATTCTCATTTTAAGTCCAAATCGGGTGAACCAAAAGCCAAAATGCTCTAAATTGAAAGCTCTATCATGTAGCAAAAACTGGTTTTCTAAAATACATGTTTAATACATCAAAACAAAAAAAACTAATAAAACTAATAAAAATTTTAAAATTGCTAAGAAATACATAATAAACATAATGGAACAAAAATATAGATGTTTCTCCATTTCTCATGAAAGGTGTACTTGCCTATGGAAATGAGGAGAGCAAACTATAGAGGGAGGAAGAAATAAAGAAGTAAAGAGAAAGAGAAATTTTGGGTTATATATGGTAGGGTTGAGGGTTGAACCAAGGTTTCTCATGACTTGAACCAACCCACAAAATAAACCATGAGCAAGGTTAAACCAAAGAATTGGTCTAGTCTCCATGCACATGCAATCATACTAAAATAAAAATATGTTCCAAATACATATATCGAGAACGGGGAGTGACATCTCTATCCACCTTAGAAAAATTCTGTCCTCGAACGTCGAATCCAAGAAATAGCTAGAGAAGTCAAGACAAGCACGATAAAAATCTACTAGCAACTACATATGCAAGCAATATCGTCAAAACATACAGGTGATCACCTGATCACAGATATGAAGGCGTAAGAAAGAATATACCTTTTGAATCGAATATGTGCGGGTACAGGGATCAAATATCATTCTCGCGCTCCCACGTTGATTTCTCTAGAGAGTGATGGCCCCAAGCAACCCAAACAAGAGAAATTGTCCGGTTCTTGGGCACCTTCTCCCTTCGTTCCAATATGGATACGGGTTGCTCCTCGTAAAATAAGTCGGTACCAACGACTAATTCAGAGTGATCGAGGATATGACTCGAATCTGGAACATACCTACGCAACTGAGACATATAAAATAGATCGTGTACCTCACGTAATAAAGGTGGAAGGGCAAAACGATAAGCAACATCGCCTACCCGCTCGAGAATATCTAATGGACCTACATATCGCGGACTAAATTTCCCACGAACCCCGAATCTAATGACTCCACGGATAGGCAAAATCAGTAAAAATACGTGGTTGCCAACACGAAACTCTAAAGGTCTACGATGCTAATCTTCCCAATGACGATGCCTATCTTGTTCAACCCAAAGTCGGTCTCTAATCTCTTTGACAACCTCTACTGTTCGCGTGATCATTTCATGGTCTAACATCTTCCGCTCACCAATGTCGTCCCAAGCCAACGGTGACTTACACTTCTTGCCATATAGTGCTTCAATAGGTGCCACCTGAATACTGGCCTAATAACTATTGTAATACGAGAATTCTTCCAAGTGAAGGTGATTCTCCCAAGATCCACCAAGATCTAAGGTACATGCTCGTAGCATATCCTCCAAGGTCTAGATGGTTCTCTCTGATTGTCTGTCTATCTAGGGGTGGTAAGTTGTGCTGAATCTTAACTTGATGTCCAAACTCTGATGCAAAATTTTCCAAAAATATGAAGTGAACCGAGTGTCCTAATCTGACACAATACTTACTGGGACACAGTGTTGTCTTACTATCTGTCGCATATACATTTCAGCCAATTATTCTGTAGACTATCCAATTTGAAAAGAAAGAAAGTGAGCTACTTTTGTGAGATGATCCACTATCACCCAAACTGTATCTCGACCAGTCGGTGATCTAGGTAAACCAGTCACAAAGTCCATCGTGATTATTTCCACTTCCACTCTGGAATAGGAAGCGGCTGCAATAATCCTGTCGATCTCTGTTGCTCTGCCTTCACTTGCTGACATATCAGACATCGCGATATGAATATCCCTGCTTGGTACGCATAAACGATTCCAAAAACTTAGCGTTCCATCCGCATGTATTGTCAACTCCTTCCGAAGGCCTGACTCACATTCTTCTCGTAGCTTTTGAATCTCCGGGTCCTCTGCCTAAGCTAGTTTGATTCTATCTACCAAAGGTTACTGAATCTGTAGGCTAACCTGAAATCCTGTTCTCTGTGAAAGTACTATCTCGATACCCATCTCTCGTAAGTCTTCTAGAATGTGCTTATGAGTAGTCAACATAAATTTTCTATCTCTTCTGCTAAGTGCATCAACTACTACATTAACTTTGCCTGGATGGTACTAAAGTTCCACGTCATAATCTTTCAACAACTCTAGCTACCTTCTCTGCCTCAAGTTCAGGTCCTTCTGCGTGAATACATACTTCAAACTCTTATGATCTATGAATATTTCTACTCGATCACCATATAAGTAGTGCCTTCATAGCTTAAGTGCAAACACTACTGCCACTAGCTCCAAAATATGAGTTGGATAGTTCTTCTCGTGATCCTTGAGCTGCCGAGAAGCATAAGCTATCACTCTTCCTTATTGCATCAAAACATATCCAAGTCCTTTTCCAGATGCATCACAGTACACTGTGAATCCTCCAAAGCCTGCTGGAAGAGTAAGGATTAGTGCAGATATTAACTTCTTCTTCAACTCTTCAAAGGCTGTCTGACATTCTGTCAACCACAAAAATTTAACTTCCTTGTGCGCCAACTGAGTCAATGGTGCCAATTTTTTTAGCAAAATCTGACATAAATCTCCTGTAGTATCTTGCCAAGCCCAAAAAACTACGCACTTTTGCTACTATCTTCGGAACTAGCTAGTTCTCTACTACATCTACCTTCTTGGGATCAACTGACACTCCTACTCCAGAAATAATGTGCCCAAGAAAGGATGTCCGATCCAGCCAAAACTCACACTTACTAAGCTTTGCATATAACTGGTGCACCCTCAAAGTTTGCAGAACTATCGTGAGATGTTCTTCATGCTCCTCCTCATTACGAGAATATACCAGGATGTCAACGATGAATACTATCATAAATTGGTCTAAGTAAGGCATAAAAATACGGTTCATCAAGTCCATAAATATTGCTGGAGTATTAGTCAGGTAAAATATGTGGTATGATCAGCTTATGTGCCATGAAGGGACTCGAGCATGTAGTAAAAATAATTGAATAAGGGACACAGTAGCAGCAACAAGGGGGAAAATTCTAGTGCACTGGGTAAATTTAGGCCAAGTATCAGTCATCAGTTGTAAACCAAAATATATTAGGAACTGTGTGAATATCAGTGAATTAAGATAGTACTATATATGTTGTGTGTTGGTCTTAATGTGCTCAGAGATAGGGAGAGAGTGTGTGTATTATAATTCAGTGTGTTTGAGTTTGTACAGGGACTGTGGTTGGCTTGATACTCAAATTATAGAGTATCAGAGATAGGGGTGAGTGAAGCCTGGAGGGAAGTAAGGTGTAGGCTTTATTTTACCTGCTAATTATTATGCGAGTAGGTAGTATGAGAGCTTGAGCAGTGACTTGCACTGCAGTGAAGTAAAGGGAAGTATTGCAGCACAGGTAGCAGAGATGGAGATGCACAAATATGTATTATGGGAGTGTTTTGACTGTACCAGTATGAGGAAGATACTGAGTTGAGATGCAGCAGCAGTTATGATGGGGGAAACTTAGGCTAACAAGTTGCAACTTGTATCATTGAACTGGAGAAAAATAGGGAAAAATAGGCACTGAACACTCAACACCGATAAAATAACATATTTAATATGAATAATATAATAAAATTTGAAGAAAAGAAAGCATCCAGCAAATCTCATCGTAAAGAATATGGCAAATTTATATCCATACAATCGCATCCTAAATAATAATAAAAATATAAATATCCAGCAACTAGCTATACTACTGCGGATCTGCAGGAGGCTGACCACCGGAGCGCCTGAAGGATAAGAACTGTTCATACTCGTCTCGTGGAATCGACACCGATGTCGATGGAGAAGGAAGTGACGTCGGTGGAGTCTGTGTCGATGTAGGCGCACCAGGAGGCCGTACCCGCTCCAAGTCTGCGAGTCGCTGGTTGTAAAAATCCATGGTAGATAACAGCCTCGTACTGCTATGAACCTTTGAATCCTGCATCATTGTCAGCCTCTCGCCCATCGATAGCTATGATGCATGCAGCTCCATGATGTTGCGGTCTGTCGAGGCTCTAATATCATTTGTCAAATTTCGGAGCTCCGTCATGCTGAGGTCGAGCATATCGAATCGTGCGATGAGCGTTGGATCGTCCGCCTGCGGTTGGGACCGGGGCTGCTCCTCCATCCTTCGCAATAACTCGTCACGGAGAGATGCAATCTGACGGTCAACGGCCTCCTGGACGACCTCCTGGACTCTGGCCGACGACTGCGAGGGCTGTGTGGAATGCGCAGTTGTCGGGGAGGCCCTAGATGACTGCGTCACAACCAGGGCGCCATAGGATCCTGTACCATAGTATGTACCCCTCTGGAGAATACCAGCTGCAGTCACCCACAGGTCGTCCGTCGATGGAGCTGGAGCGGGCTGCGACGAAGTACCAGCCTCTCCAGGTGTAGATGCACTAGCAGTCGCCCGCTCACGCAGCCTAAGATACTCGGCCTAGAAAGGTTTGAAAAGTCGATAATCGCCTAAGTTATATTAAAATTAACACAAAGTAAAGTAATACTTACATAGGTCTGCGAGGCCCTCTCATCAATGAGATTTTCGTCCTTGTGATGGGTGGCCAAGAAGACGGTCACCATGTTTGCATCCTCACCCCTCTGTACCTGTTAAAAATATACTATTTACTACTAAACTTAAATATTTTTTCCAAGTACCATTTTATGGTACTTATATTAAAATAATATATTTTAAAAGTAAAAATATACCAAACAACAAAAATGGTACATTATCGGAATCGAGCCACCACACCACTTGGCAGCATTCCGCCTAGCCGCCTTGGCCTTCTCAGACCTTTCCTTGTAGCTCGGATCGTCGAATCTAGCCCTCATCGCAGTCCACTGCTCAGGCGTGATCCAACCTTGGATCATTTTTCCAGCATGATCACGAGCCTTCTGGTCATCCAGAGCATCTTGGATAACCTTGGCGGCAATGGAAGGAAAGAGCCGCTCGATCAACTCGGTCCGGTGAGGAGGATAGAAATACGTTTGCTACAATAAATAATTTAGTAAGTGAGCATCACGGATAAGTTATATAATATGCATAAATTAGAGGATTTATTTAATATACTTTTACCTGGAAGTGCGCAAACCAGAATGCCTTTTTCTTCTCCGGAACCTCAGAGTAGTTGATCCAAGGGCCACCGTAGTTGTTCCTAAAAAATTGGCCCAGTCGTCTCTGAACCGACGATGGAAGATATCTATACAGAGATAATTATTTAGAATACTGAAAAAGTCAATATACGATGAATAAAGAAATACACGATATATATTATACTAAACCATCTAATTGACTTACTTTGTACCGTCGGCCCAAATCTCTGTCCTCGTCTCCTCCGGAGGTGCGCATGGAGGATCTTGCTGATGCTGGGATAATGTGGGTACGACCTCCTCGACATGCTCATCTGTCCCCATGGTTCCGTCAGTAGGAGGAACGCTGGACGAGGGTGTACTATCACGCCTGGAACTACTCGTCCCAACAGTCGGAGATGTGAGTGATCGATATACTGGAGTACTGGGCGACAATGATCCGGAACCAACAGTAGGCAGTACCGGGGGAGCACTCTATCTACCTCAGGACCTGCCGAATTCTCCGCGTCGTCCTGTCATATCTGATAACAACATATGATGAATATAGAGAAACACAAATATATAATACATTCTACAGTCGAAATGTGATGCATATCTCAAAGCATTCTACAGTCAAAATATAATATATATATTCGTTAAAATAGTACATTCTACAGTCAAAATATAGTTACATTCTACAGGCAATATATTTTATTTTCAATCAACTTCAGAAAATTCATCTTGTTCGCCTTCCTCGTCCTCCTCTTCCTCTTCCTCCTCCTCGTCTTCACTTTCATCTACTTTGTCTTCCTCTTCGGATAATTCTACATCTTCTACATTATTACTCGTGTAATGAGTAACTTCCGTTGAGTCCACATCTATAATATTTGTTACAAGAGGTAGATCGTCCTCCTGATAAGCTATTTCGTCAATGTCAAAGGTATTTCTAGCTTTAGTCTTGCATACTGCCCACCAATCCGACCTCGCTGTCCCTCATCTAGGATAAGTTATGAAGTACACGAGCTAAGCCTGACTTGATAGGATAAATGGTTCATAGCCTTGATATCTACGCTTGTAGTTTATATCCACAAGGCCATGCTTGTCAATTTTCCAACCTTGATCTTGAATCAGATCGAACCATTCACAGTTGAATAGCACGATATTAGCAGTTTATGTGCCATAATTATATGTCAACTCCACAATCTCTCGTAAGATGCCAAAAAAATTATTGCCTGGATTGACGTCTTTGTAGTTCGAAGATTTGATACACAAACAACTGTTTTTCGTGGAATCAAGATCCAGAAAGTTCTCTCTGATAGGAGCATTTGTTGACTTGAACCTGAACCCATTCACACAGATGATCGACCTAAATACTAAAGTAGCGATAGTAAGTTATTTATTTTGTAAGTACAGAAATAAAAAGTAATTAGCAAGCATCTTATATATGCGCTCAACCAAGAAGGAAAATGGCATCTCATATCTTGTTCTACTTTTTCGTCTGTTATGAAGGGTCTAACCGACCTCAACTCATCATTATATGTGCTGAAAAACAATGAAGCAACTGTTGATTAGTAGCATAATAGTATCTTATACTATTACATTGAGATGATGTAAACATAGACGTATTAATTACTTACCCCTCTAGCTTCTCCACTTCATCCTTGTCGCAATTGAGTAATATATACAACTGAGCAGCCCTTAGCTCGTCGTCATTCAAAAATCTCTTCTTTATTTTTCCCGAAGGCTTTCCAGACGCATTGAATACTTTCAGTATTGCATCATTAGATTCCTGATATGCATCGTCGTTTCTCGGAGCTTTCGTCCTATTAGTAGCAACATGCGGTTTGAAATACGTCGAGCAAAAGTTTGTAATCTCCTCGAGAACATATGCTTCACAAATAGAGCCCTCAACCCCTGCCTTGTTTTTCACCTTTCTCTTTAGGTGATTCAGATGCCGCTCGAAGGGGTACATCCCTCGATAACCGACAGGACCACCAACACGTGCCTCATAGGAAAGATGAATTGGCAAATGCTCCATAGAGTCAAAAAATCCAAGAGGAAACACCTTCTCGAGCTTACATAGTGTTACCGCAATGTCCTTCTCTTGCTTTTCTAGACGATCGATGAGCAGCTTTGTATAACAAAGATCTCTGGAGAATATGCTCAGCTCTGTCAATGGATCCCAAACGACCTGCGGTAAGAATTCTCGAAATGCAATCGGAATTAACCTCTCCATGAATACGTGACAATCGTGGCTCTTCGTACCCGCCAATTTGTTCTCCTTGAGGTCGACGCATCTTCTCAAGTTTGACACGTACCCATCTGGAAACTCTAGACCCTGAATCCACCTACAAAGTCTACCTTTATCCTCTTTCTCCAGTAAGAAAACTGACTTAGGTTGCTTTAACTTTCCATTCCCCTCCTCTATCAAATGCAATGCAGGACGTCTACATATTTCTTCTAAGTCCAACCTGGCCTTCGGATTATCTTTCGTCTTCCCCTTTACCTCCATTATAGTATTAATTATGTTATCAAACATATTCTTCTCGATATGCATGACATCAAGGTTATGTCTGATCAGATTGGTGCTCCAATATGGCAGATCCCAGAATATACTCCTCTTCGTCCAGTTATGGGTGCGACCAAATCCGTCACACTTGTACCCCTTAGCAGGCTCTTCGATAGCACTTGGTAAATCTCTTAACTCTTCCCATATCGTGTATTCAGGCCACCTTGTAAATAGATTGGCCTTTTCCACAACTCCCGCACGAAAAGCATTTCGGTTCCTCCGGTACGGATGATCCTTCGACAAAAATTGTCGATGACAATCGAAGAAGCATGGTTTGCCTCCGTGTTTCAAACGGAAAGCCTGAGTACGGTCCATGCAATATGGACATGAGAGACGACCAAGGGTGCTCCATCCCGATAACATTCCATAGGCAGGAAAGTCGTTGATGGTCCACATAAGTGTTGCCCTCATCTGAAAATTCTGCTTTCTAGAAACATCGTACGTATTGACACCTACTTCCCACAGCTGATTCAACCCATCTATCAAAGGCTATAAATACACATCGATGTTCCTCTTCGGATTGTTCGGACCTGGGATAATAACGGTTAGGAACATATACGGAGTCTTCATGCACATCCAAGGCGGTAGATTGTACGGAGTGACGATCACAGGCCAACACGAATACTAGGAGCCCGAAAGTCCGAATGGGGTAAAACCGTCAGAGGAGAGCCCCAATCTGACATTACGCGGATCTTCGACAAAATGTGGATACTCTCGATCAAAGTGCTTCCATGCTTCTCCATCGGATGGATGATCCAATACTCCTTCGATCTGTTTTCGCTTGTGCCAACTCATGTTTTCTGCAGTCTCCTTAACCATAAACAACCGCTGCAACCGCGGCGTCAAAGGCAAGTAGTGCATCGAATCGGTAGGCTCACTTGCACCGACAGACTTTTCTCTAACAGTTGCCTTGTAGCGATCAGCACTACAGAACCTGCACGCATCTTCATCCTTGTCGTCTTTGTAGTACAATATGCACCCGTTGCTACATGCATCGATTTTCTCGTATCCCATCCAAAGCGATCTCACCATCCTCTTAGATCGATAGAAGTCTTTAGGCAACTTTGCACCATCGGGCAAGATCTCTATAATCAAATCGATCAGTCGATTATAGCATTCTTGCGCCATGTTAAAATTGGACTTGATGCTCAATAATCTTGTAACCACCTCCAACGGTGAATGATTCTCACAACCAGGATATAGTGGAGTCCTTGCATTCTCCAGCAACTCCATAAACTTTGCAGCATCGACATTCGGTGCCTCCTTAGCTGCATCATAATTATCCGGATTGAAACTAGGTCCCGCCGTAGCATAATTGTCTGGATTGAAATTAGGCTCCGCTGCATCATAAACCATGTTCACCAACCCGTCGTCGTAAGCATCGTGGTCATGGACATCCTTATACGGCTCCACATAGGGCTCCGACTCCGATGCTAGAGATACAAGTTTTCCGTGCGCGGTCCACTGATAGTAATTCGACGTGAAGCCCTTCGAGTACAAATGATATGTGACTTCCACTTCTGGATGATATTTTCTGTTGTGATATCTCACACACGGACACTTAATTTTGGTACCGTCCATGTACTAAGGGAACGCCTTGGCGAACTGCAGGAACTGTTGTACACTCTCAATGAATTCATCCCGCACACCGCACATGTCATCAGGATGACGGTTGTACATCCACGAACGATGACGCAGATAGTAATTTATATCCATTTCTAGATACTTCTGCAAAAATGACAGTATGTATCAACATGTCTGCTCCTTTAAAACAGTATAGTACTGGGAAAAGTAGAGAAGTTCTAATAGCCAAAATGGCCAGATGAGCAACCTGTCGTTCAAGCACAAAACAATCTCATCGCAAAATGAATTGGTCACAAAGGGAAAAGGAAGCGCAATAGCGGGCAGTTAAATTTATACTTAAAAAGAATCTGGGTATCTCCTCTTTTATGGCAAAGATGTCCGATTGACCAATGGTCAACTAAGTCTTCATAGCACGTAAGCAACAATTGGGTTCTCTTTGAAATTCAGAGGATGAGTTCTGATTCAGGTGTAGATAGAATAAGCAGTCTCCCAAAAAATGTCATTGAGGCCATTCTCATGTGTTTTCCCATTAGGGATGCTGTTAGAACAAGCATCATATCTAGTGGCTGACAATAAATCAAGCCCATCTCCTAGGTCCTTTAAGTGCTACATGAATCATTTTTTACTTCACCTTCACAGGGACCATCTTACTGATCATGTTAAAAGTTGCTAATCCTTATTGCTTCATTCAAGGTTTGTTCATCTCTAATGCATATTATAGTAGCATCAGTTACCATCCTATCAATTTCAATTGTTGTATCCATTGTCCATTATGTCCAAACCATCTCAAAGAATTTTCTTTCGTTTTTCAGCTTATATGTTCAAACTGTCATAAACTGCTTAGCCTTAATTCAGCCGCCACTGAAACTGCTTGTAACTTCGAATCATGTGTAATTCTATCATGTATCATATGAATTCTTAGCCAACTAAAAATGTTTATAGTAAAACCTATCTAACTAAGCATATGTGACATCTAGTTATTCAATTCAGCAAAGTAGCTTAGAACTTTTCATATTGTAAGTAGACAGCTAGTTACTCAGTTAAGCATACATGTATATATGTGTGATAAGTTGAAGGACAAACTAGCTAAGCATATGTGACAACTTTTTACTTTGAAGGCTCACTATGCTATGGCAAGAGCCCTAAATGTTGTACAAATACCTCATTCTTATGGCAATCTAATGCGCCTCACAAGAGCGTCTGAACTTAAGGTATAAAACCTATTTTTAGTAGTGTTACTGATTGCTACTTCTTACTCCGGGTGTTAAAATCTGAGGTTAAAACCTTCCATTAACCTTCTGCAAGACCTCAGGTCTAACTATGCTATAGGGAAATCATTTTTTTGCAATAACTATTTGTACATTCTTCTACATAACTTCTACAGGACCTAGAGAAGTTGCTAGAGAGAAAGAGAGAGACAGAGAAAGGAGACAGAGAGAGAGAGAGAGAGAGAGACAGAGAGAAAGGAGACAGACAGAGAAAGGAGAGGTGTCAGGTCGTGTTAGTGTGTGTCATGTCGTGTCGTATCGTGTCGTGTTGTGTCGTGTTAGAGAGAAAGAGAGAGAGACAGAGAAAGGAGACAGAGAGAGGAGCTCACCGAGGAGGGGAGCCGGAGGAAGGACGTCGGAGGGAGAAGGGGAGCCGGAGGAAGGAGGAACTGACGGCGGAGGGGGGAGGGCGCGGCCGGAGGGGGGACGCCGGGAGGGGGGAGGGGAGCCGGAGGGGGGGACGAGACCGGAGGAGTAAGGTAGCCGGAGTCCGGAGGAGCGCCGGGAGAGGTTTCAAATTTGGGAGAGAGAGAGAGAGAGATCGAAGGAAATGGGGGGAACACCAGCCCTAAATGAAAATTTTAGCGACATTTTTAGCGACTCCAATAATGACGTCGCTAACTAGCGACGTTAGAGACGTCTTTAGTGACGCCAATAATGAC
The DNA here is from genome assembly GCA_036927795.1 of Iris macrosiphon. NCBI lineage: Eukaryota > Viridiplantae > Streptophyta > Magnoliopsida > Asparagales > Iridaceae > Iris > Iris macrosiphon. The sequence continues at coordinate 162,334,924 of JAYESA010000012.1, forward strand.
GCCGCTAATTAGCGACGTCCTTAACGTCGCTAATGACGTCGCTAAAAGTCTAATAATAAATACGTCGCTAAAAGTCGCTAAATGAAATATATTAGCGACGTTTAGCGACCTTAATTGAACTTATGGCGACTAATCTTTTAAAAACTGAATAAAAGTCGCTAAACGTCGCTAATTAGCGACGTCTAGCGACGTTTTTACTTGGAGTCGCTAATTTATATTATATTAGCGACGTTTTCGTTTACGTCGCTAAAAAACGTCGCTAATCCCGCTTATTCTAGTAGTGACTAAACACACAGACACAATAATATATATATATATATATATATATATATATATATATATATATATATATATATATATATATTCAAACACTTAAACTAAAACACACTAACAGATACTACAAGCCCCTAGTTACTGATATTTCAACTATCAGTACATCCTTAGCCCAAACTGATACTCCTCCATCTAAACTTTTGCAACCAAACACACTACCTCATTCCACTGCAACTCACCACAAAACACCAAACATACACCCTCATATTCACACCAGATAGTGAACACGCTGCTTTCAATGCATTTGATACACTCCCCTCCTTACTATTGTACCTCACCCCACTCCCAGCTGCACCTTGTGCACAGTTGTTACACACAACTTGTTGCAGTTTGCAACATGTACCACCTGCTGCTAAACCAACTGCAGGTGCAGCTGCTGAACATCCTCACTTGCAACCTCTCCAACCCTGCACATTGTGCATTAGTTAACCCCCTGCAGTGCACAAGGATGTGCACTTCTCTCTCTCTCTCTCTCTCTCTCTCTCTCTCTCTCTCTCACACACACACACACACACACACACACACACACACATATATATATATATACCCTCTAAATGGGCAATTCAACAAACACTTGTAGTGCGCCAATGAAATACTTCATGATACATTCAAGATACTCCTTCCAAACACCACTAAAACTATGAAAACACATCTAAAATAGTCAATAGAGTATAAATAGTACAATAGACATTCCGTCAAACACTTGGTGGTCTAAACTTACATTTCCTCCAATTTTGAGGCACAAATAAACATTCCACCAGAAGAAAATCATAGATCTAGCAAAATGATGGCTCATAACACCTAGATCTAGCCAAATAGAGTCAATTCCACATATGGGAGGGTTCATATAGGTCCAATGGGTGTTCTTAACCATAAATAGAGTGAAAAATAGAGAATCACCTAGGTTTTGAGTGACCTCCTTGAAGAACTCTGAATTTGGACACGAGCAAGACGAAGCAAACACAATCATCAACACTTGGACTCCTCTTCAAGCTTTCTCTAGCAATGACAAGCTCCTTAGTCTCCTTGGAAAATGAAATGAGAGAGATGAGATTTGGAATGGATTGATTAGGATTTTTTTTTCAATTTTGGGAATGAACTAATTAGGAAGGCAAATGGGACTATAATGAATAATGAAGGCTTATATAGGTTTCCTCTTAAGGTTAGGGTTAGGAATAGTTTGATATGACTCAAAAGCCTCTCTTCATTCTATCATGAATAGGATCCAACTTAACCATAGGATGGAATATTCTATTCTTGAGTTAATTGGATTTAATGGACCTTATCTAGTCATGAACAACTAATGATTCAAATAGACTCACCCCAACTAGTCTAAACTCATTAGTTATCCAATAGTCACATAATTAATATATATATAATATTCTAATATTCAAATAATAGTCAAATGACAAAATATTCTTGCTCTGGAAATGTGTTGGTTACAACTAACTTAGTTACAACTAAACTCATTAGCTAACCCAAATATTATGATTACAACATTTTGTTTCAAATGTTAAATTTGTAAACACTGTAGCACCATTTGAAGTTCAAGTTGGTGCACACATTTTCATTTACCATGCGTTTCGTACGCGAAATCAGGATCTTAAAAAAAATTAAAATGTATGATTGAAAAATAATTTTCAAAAAATATAAAAATTGAAAGAAAAAAAATTCCTCTATTTATCCCAAAATTAATTTTCCTTCCCCACTTTAGAATTTACTTATCTTTCTATTTTTTATTGACCTTTTCAAAAACCAAAAAAATAGATATAAATTAAAATTTTCCAAAGAACAATAACATGAAATAATTTTGTTTTCTTTCGCCGAACCAAACTCAGCCGAAAAAGCAACCCATAAATTGAGACGCAAAACAAAAGTTAGAAGGTTAGAAAATGATACAATAAAGGTGTGTTCTTTTTGTTCACTTATTAGCTAGGGTCACTTGTAAGTGCCACTTACTCCACTTATAAGTCCGAACCAAACTCTTAGAAAATTTTTTCTTCTTTCACTTGTAAGTGTTTTTTACACTTATAAGTGATTTTACTGTTTTTTTAGGCACTTATAAGTACTATTTTACCGTTGTGCACTCTCATATAAAATCTAAATAATAGATGATAATCTAAAAATATGTATGTCAAAATATTGAGCTACAAATGCCAAAATGTTAGAATAGAAAAGAGAAAAGAAAGGAATGATTAGATTTATATATAGAATAACCAATTTATATTATGACAAGTGAATGATTTTTTAAACTTATATAAAGACATAATAGACTTTTCGGACACAATAATTACTTAAACAACACAATAAGTAAACAAAATTTACTTATAAGTGTGAAAAAATGAACGTAAACCAAATTCACTTACAAATGGGTCCCACGGAATAAGAACTCACTCATAGGTGAAAAAGTAAAACATTTTTTTTTTCTTATCCGAAACCTCCTACCATCTCTTACCACCCACCTATGCCAAGACTCGATTCTGCCTGCCTTTGTAATGTCCCGCAGCCATACCTAAGTTGTAGGGTGTAACTAAGTACATAATCACCATCTCTAACATCACCATAAACTAATGTTAAGAGGAATATTGGTACAGACATCCTTAAACCAGCTCTATATAGTAACAAATGACTAAAACCTTGATATCATTCTTACATAAAAAGAGAAGGAACACCGCAGCGCAGGTACTGAAGAAATACATAAAGAATGATCCATCTATCACAATCAGTTACTTAAAATAAGAAAGTATGAGAGAGTCTCAGTCCAACCCCTTTTCTTTCTTTCTTTCTTTCTTTAGCAAATTTATATTAAGCCAAAGAAAGAAGAGATTATATTAAGCCAAAAAAAAAAAAAAATGGAGCACAAAAACTGAAAATAACAGCTAAGCTGTGGTTAGCGACTTAACACACTTATTACATGATGACCATAATTCTATCTATACTAATAACAAAAATTTTACACTAAATGACGGATTCAAGAAGCAGGAGCAGATCCAGAGCCATTGAGTCTGGTGGTATGATCACCTGGAGGAGGAGGAGGAGGAGGAGGAAAGCGGGGGCAGGAGACGACGAAGTTGTGCTTGTTGTTGTGCATCCAGACCTTGAATACGCCCTTGGCGACCCCGATCTCCCTGCAGCTCTCCTCCACGAGCGCCTCGTCCCTCCTCTGCATCCTCCACCCCAGCCTCTCCGACAGCTCCAGCATCCTCTCTTTCTGCTCCGCGCTGAACCGACTCCTGAACCTCTTCCTGCTCTGCTTCTGCCCGATGCTGCTGGTCCCGCCGCTCCCCCCGCTCTGGATCTGGGCCGCAGCTCTAGACACGGGCTGCGGCGCGGAGACGCCCGCGCTGAGCGCCATGAGCATGTGCGGCGCGGAGTTGTTGTTGTTGTTGTTGTTGTTCTCGTCCGTCTCGCCGTTGGCGGCAGCGGCAGAAGCATCGGCGTCTCGAGATTCGCGTCCGTCGTCTACTTGCTGTTCCAGCTGGTGAGGCTGAGGAGGAGGTGAGAGGCGGCGGTGGAAGTTGCGGTGGCAGCCGCAGGCGGCGCAGATGAGGGAGGTGGGGTCCGAGGGGGTGGAGGAGGGGGAGGCCATGAACTCTCCGCACCCGTCGAGGGAGTGGCCGCCCAAGCTGGCTGCGTGGTTCTTGAGGCATTCCCTGTAGACAGCAGCAGCAGCAGGTACTCTTTGCTGCGGCTGGGCCTGGGGCTGGGGGTGCTTCTTTAGGACTCCGTTTGGCAAGCTAATTAGGGTTAGGCTACTTCTCGGCCGGCTGGGATCTGGCTCTAGGGTTTTATGAGCTGCTGCTGCTGGCTCCATTTTTTTTTTAATAGGATTAGTGTTAGGGTTTTTTTATTTTTTGTTTTTTTCGGGTTAGGTTTTTTTTGGGGGGGGTGGGGGAGGGGGAGGGAGAGGAGGGAGGAGGAGGGAGGGGGGAGAGGGGCCGGGGCAGAATGTTGAGGATAAGGAGAGATAAAGGGAAGGTTTGGGGGGAGGGGAGGGGAGGAAGGAGGATTAGAGAGGGTAACAGGTGGCATGAGAGAGGGAGGTGAGGGTGTAATAAATAGGTAATTAAGGGGATCATTACTGTGGTTGTTGAAAGAGATTTTTGAGACAGTGAATAGTAATTGTTGTTTTAGGATGAGCATGTAATTCATTGCTTCAAAGTATCCTTCTAAAATAGTAATGTTATGTGTATTTTTAAATTGTTTCTTCAATCTATTCTTTGTTAGTATAACATGTTAAATAATATTATCTGACATCTAATATAACATCTAATATAACAGTTAATATGATAAATTTTAAATTTAAAAATTAATTATCCAAAAAAAATTTAATATTAATATTAATTTTAATTTTAGTTTTAATATTAATATTAATTTATATATTAACATTAATTTTAATTTTAAAATTTGTCATGTCAGCTGCCACATTAATCGTCATGTCAGTTACCACGTAAGGAAGTATAGATTGGAGGAACAATTTGAACGTTCAAATAATATTATTTTTCATCTTATATGACGGCATGTTAAATAAGTATTATATAACATCTAATATAGTATCTGATATAACAAATTTTAGTCTAAACAATTCATTATTCATTCTTTTAATATTAATATTAATATTAATATTAATTTTATTGTTAATTTTAATTTTAGTGTTAATTTTAGGACTAATTAGTCTTTAGACACTAGATTTTATATCAGTTTAGAGTTTAAGTTTTAACATGTCCAATTGAAAAGTTTTGACCCTGAATTTTTTTTCCAATTATAACCTCATTTCCAACATGAATTGATTGTTGAATTTATACTCATGTTGAGGGTAAAATAAAAAAATGATACAAAAAATAAAAATTCAGATTCTAAACTATCCAATTAGACATGTCAGGACTTAAATTCTAAGATGATATAAAATTCAGAACCTAAATGCTAATTAGTCCTTAATCTTAATGATAATTTTAAGTTTAAAATTTGTCATATCAGTTGTTACATTAACTGTTATATCAACTGTTATATAAAAAAAAATTGTTTAAAAGAACACTTTGAACGGATAGAATAGTTTTATTCTTTTCTAGCCATTCGCCAACCCCCTCCCCCCCCTACCAAATTTTCAAACTCTTTTTTATTTTAGAGTTTGTATGGTTGGAGATAAACATCCGGAAACATTTGTACTCTTAAGGCCTTTGTTTGGTTATGGGTGAGCTTTATTCGAATTTGGTTTGAAAATCAAATCGAATCCAACAAGATATTTGGTTCAATTTGAAAGGAAAAAAAAAAATTAGTTTTTGACTTTAAAAATACTAAAAAAAATTAGCCGATTTCAGATTTCGATTTTGATCCAAAATAAAAATCGAATAATTCATATGCAATTATATAAGTAACCTCAAATCTACACATTTTGGAAACAACAATTTTGTTTTAAAATTCAACTTTGATAATTCAACAACTAGTCCAAACACAACTTTAAAATATAAAAAATGTGTCACTACAAAATTACAATTTTAATATAATTTAATCACGATTTTCACCTTTGGATCAGACCCATTAAACAATAGAAATATTCCAACCGAATAAACCAAATCGATTATTCAGTTCGGTTCGATTTCGGTTTTTGCTAATTTCTATCTATTTCGATTTTGAATTTTTAGAATTTCGGTTTATTCGATTTTAACTATTTCGGTTTGGTTGAAACCGAATAAACCGAAAGCTTCATCCCTACTCAAAAGTGAGATCAATTCTATCTTTTTATAGTGTATTTGGTACAATAAAGAAAGCTTTCAAGAAAAATCATTTGATTTTTTGTTTGATTGGTGTAGAAAAGATCAAAAAGAAAAGTTAATAATATTTTTTTATTTTAAGATAAAAAAATTATTATTACTAAAATCCAAAAGTTATGAATAAAATAGAGAAGAGAAGGAAAAATCAATTGCATGGCTCCGAATTTGTGAGCAAACAAAAGAAACCAACAACTTCTTTTTTCCTAATTCCTTTTAAGTCCTCCATAAACGAAGATGGCATAAGACGATCTCAATATCACTTAGAACAATATTTTTTTACAATTAAGCAATAAACATATTTCTCACATTGATTTTGGTTTCGATACTCTCTGGGGGTGGCTTGTTCAATGTTTTGATATATGATAATACTTCCGAGTTCCAATTATTTGTTTGTTACAGATTTCTATTACGTGTGGTTTGTATGCAAGTATATGAATCATTTTCACGTTTGAATTGATGCAAGTAATGTAGATATCATAACAATTCTAATATTCTCTCGGATCAATGCAATAGTTTTGTCGAGAATGATCTCAACATAGGACAAGTTATTTTAGACGGCAATTAACATATTTGTAACATCGATAGAAATTTTAACTACTTGTAACCCATATATATATATATATATATATATATATATATATATATATATATATATATATATATATATATATATATATTAGACAAGTTTTATTATATGGATATTGTTGTGACCGGATCGTCGACACGTTTCAATATCGTGTCTGAAACTGAACGCAGCGAAAATTTAGGTCAACCCACCTGAGATAACCAACCACCGTCTATACGAACATCAAGACAGATAAAACACAGTATATGTTTGATGATTACGTCACCTGGACAAATTCCAATCTATATAACTCAGGTAAAATTACAAGATTGAATAAAACTAATATTGAACTATTTTTCGAAAGGTTCAACCCCTCACCAAACTCAAAAAGAAAGAGAGAAATTACAAATGAAATCACTCACTCAAACCCGTAGCGATTTTCCTGATCGAAGATGACGACTCCACGAATAGATCTCTTCTTCCCGTTGTCTCGAACAGCGAGCCCTAAGAGCAAAGTGCAAACTTTCTCTTATATTTCATGTAGACAAGCACCATCGAATCTCTCGTATGTGCTCTAACTATGCATCCACCCTCAATACATATAAATAGGTTGAGAAACCCTATTTAGGTCATAGGAAATCCTAAAATAGCTCAGCACAAATTCTGGTCGTCCACACGAAACCAACGATGCTGATTAAAACCCAAAACTCGTTCAGCCTCGACCGAACCGAACTCAGACTGAGCTCGATTTGGACCCTACCAAAGGTTCTATCACAAAACTAACCGAGTTCGGACCGAACTCAGCCTGTTATCGAATTCTGGCTGAGTTTGGTCTATGTCTCTCCAGACTGAATATAGTGGATTTATAACATCGATTGTCACGCCCCAGTCCCAAAATGCCAAGGGACTAGCCACGTGGCAATGGCCAGCAGCACAACTCCATTGGGCAAACCCAATTTAATGGACCCGTTAGAGTGCACTTAAGCTGTAATACCTATAAAATGGTCTACGATATCTGTCATAATCTATATATCTAATCTCATCCATAGAAAGAAACAAAATCAAAAAGAGACAAGTCCAATCACAATAATATAAAATAATCTGTCTAACTAAACAATATAAATAATGTCACGGGGAACAACCCGTCATCAAAATGGAAAAAAATAACTCCAAGTACAATATCCAAAAGTCACTACAAGATCAAATATCTTAGAACACTAAGCATAATAAATAAATGGTGAGAATACTATGTTCTCATGAGAAGTCATCCGGAACAACCTCGTCATCTGTAACCTGTACGTCTCCAATAGTAGCACATGCCCCATAAACCTCGGGATAGCTCTCATCGTCTACACCTGGGGACATAATCCGGATCCATGTCCTCATGGGACATAGCAAGGTACAATAAACACTCAACCCGAATGAAATGCAGCAAGTAAATATAAATTCTCTGGGCAAGCTATGTATCCAGCTAAGTGAAATGCAAATGAGAGCATCACTAGTACTCAGGCTGAGACCACTATAGGCTCTGTGTCGGGGAGCCCATAGCAGCAAGTAGTATCACGACTCCAGTATATGTACCAAAGATCTGAGACAGAGTCTAAGGCACCTCCAGTAGTGTATATATATAAATAATCAGTCTGTAACCTGTGTGTCTCTCCCCACCCAATGTAATCTCATGTCCATGATGTCTCATGTCCATAACATACAAGATCATGACCACTAGCTAGTACAACGAGTCATAATAATATCCATATAATATGTAATTCTCATATCATGAATCTTGTAAGCCTACATAGAATCACCATGAATAACTCAAGAAAGATTATGTCACATTAAATAGTGTCAAGTGTCCTACGGTATGGCGTACTTAATAAAGCAAGCACGTTAAAATAGGATCGTGGAATCAACTCTCTAAGTGACGTTACACGACTCCGCGTACGACGTCGACACCCGAATATTTTTCGGACGCTAAGCAACGTCTCACCGTCCTAGGTTGAACAGGTACATCACAAGAGTATATATATAGTAAGAACACAAGCAAATAATATAACAGGATCACTACAGGTTTGGCAAGGTACACTTGCCTGGGTTCTGAGCTCCGTCAACTACTTCTGAAAAAGTGGAATTTGCACGTACACCTCCGGTTGCTGAAACAAATATCACCAATATTCTCAGAATACTTGAAATAGCTAGGATTGACTATCCATAAGTCCAATTTGAACACAAGGACAAAATTAGCAGTTTTGGGTTAAAGCGGGGTCCACATGTGGCCCACTTCGCACCGAAAAATGTTACAGAAATAAAGTTCTCCAAATTCGTCAAACTTAGTTTCTACAGATTTAGAATGATAATACGAACCCAACGGAACGTGCAGTACTGGATTCCGATGAGCCGATCACAAAATCGCCCGTCATGTAGAACCGTGGGGCCCACGAAACGGTATTTCGTCAATGTTCTCAGATTTGAACCAAACTTGGGTCACAGGACCAGCGTAACGCTGCGAATCCAATAGCACAAGTTTTATTACGAACCGTCGAGTACACACGAAGTTATGGCGAGGTATCGGAATAGGCCAATATGGTATTTTTCGGCAGATATGCGTTAATTCCGGCGTGCACGCACGTCCAAATCAAGTTCCGAGAAAGCCCACACATCCGCATTTACGTTACTTGCCTTTCGGTGAAATCCTCACACGACAAAGTCGTCTCGTTTAGCTGGACGCACCCCGTATCGGAGATTTTTGGTGTTTTAAAAATAAGTTTTTGGTCGTTTTGGAATCATAATAATTTAACTATTAAAGCAAACTAATAAAAACAAAAAGAACAGTACAAATCTTGATTATATTGTGAAGAAGTCATTTCAATTATATTTTTGAAAATAATTAACGAGATGGTAGAAAATTGGACGTGAACATGGGTACTTGGAATGAATTTTGAACTGCTTTTGAACAGTTTTAAGCCAACTTTTGGTCGATTTTTCGATCAAACCCGGGTGCCTAAATTCGTTCCACTTAAAGAGAATCCTAGAGGGTTAGGTTGTGAACCTAGCAGCGAATACGGAACGTGAAACGGACGAGCGAGGAGGGTGGAACCTCCGCGCGAAGGGGGGGCATATGGTGCTGTTATTGTGCGCGTGTGTGCGGTCGGCCGCGCGGCTGCTACTGCTGCATGTGCGCGCGACGGTGCTGCGGGTTCTCGGCGGCTCTGGCACGCGACGGTGGTTCGACGTGGGTGCTGGTGGAGGTGGTGTAGTTTAGGGTTAGGGTTTAGTTATATATATATATATATATATATATATATATATATATATATATATATATATATATATATATATATATATATATATATATATATATATATATATGTGTGTGTGTGTGTGGGGGGGGGGGGGGGGGGGGAAGGGGTCTCATGTGCCCGGATTGGGTAGTTTTTGGTTTTTGGTTTTGGGTTTGGGTTTCGGGTAAATGGGTTTGGGTTTGGGTTTAGAATTTAGGATTTATTATTTTTTTATTATATTCAATAGTTATATGTAGAAAATTTCCAAAAATAGTTAGGCACTTGGAAAAATTCTAGAAAATTTATATTTCCTGCAACAAATAATTTAAACCAAATTTGTATTAATTAAAAAGGTATTTACCAAGTATTAATGAATATTAAATAAATTAAATAAATTCATAAATTTTATTTTTAATTTAATATTATATTGGGAGTATGCAGGGGGTTCGAATAACGCAACTCGAGTGTCATGTGCGTAATAGGACCAGTTAGGCTCATGCCATGGATTTAGTTGGAAGCAATGGGTAGGGGTGTCGTGTTAAAATCGTACGCTATGAAAAAAGGGTTAATTAATCATTCTTTTCTCGTAATTGTGTCACGAAAGTTGTGCGACCAAAACAAGGCATGTGATTACGAATTTGTGAATGACAGTCATGACATGAGCCTAATTTGACTCGTCTAAGTCGAGCATGCTAGGTTGGTTGGAAGAAAAAGGCTAGTGTTACACTCAAGACTTAAAACCATGGGGGTTGGTTTCCAAAGTTCAATTAAATTATAGAATAAATATTAAAATAAAAAAAATTATTAATTACCGAACTAACCCTATGTAAAAATTAGGGTGCTCACATCGTTCAATTTATGTTGGGTTTATTCCATAAATGATTCGGTCAAATTATTTTACTTTGGGACAAATCCTCATTGTGTGTGTATAGATGTTGTGTGTATAGATGTGGTGTGTTAGCTCAAGTGGTTACTATAGAAGGATATTTCAAGTAGGTTAGGATCAAATCCATAATTATTTTTTTACCATTTTTTTGAAAAAATCTTTCGGAGCTAGGTCTCGCCATGACTCGAACGTGGACAAATGACTCAAAGAGGCGCTTTGATGACGCACTTTGTACTTCGTATGTTCACGTTAGATACGATAGCGCGAGGCTATGAGACTGTTGGATAATGCTACTCCATTGAACTCTAGCTTCCGGTTAGATGTTCAGTTACAAACTGACCGAAAGTTAACTCTCTTTTTTCATCCAAATCTTTAGTGGATGTTTCAATTTTGTAACTGAAGATAGAATTTCTCCACCTTTATAAGTTGTTTTCCAGCACTTAATGCTAAAGAGAAAGATAAGACAAAGAGACGAAAGAGAGAATTCAGAAGGTCGAAAGATATATCCCTCTCTAGCAGCAGCAAGTGCTTTTTACAATTGCACTCAAGTGTTAGTTTGATTAATCCTTCAGCACAATAGAGTTATTTTCGTTAAGAGATGCGACAAGGAGAGCGTTTCCGAAGTTCGTTTGCAACTCAATACAATTGGACTTGTTGGTTCCTGAAAAAGAATCAACAAAAATTGTCATGCCCTGACTCCGTAGAGTCGATAATCGTCCCCTGGACATGATGCCGTACATGCCTAGGTTGCGCAACGCACAAGGCAAGAACATTTATTTTTTATAATTTATTTGAAAAACAGAGTATAAGTCACATTGCAGTAGAAAATACTGAACACATCTTTGAATAAGAAGAAACGACTTTTCATTCATAACTTGAAATATAATTTATATTTGTTCGCCATTAAAATTATTTCGTTCAATAGCAAACAAAAAGTACAGAGAAGTCCTAAAAAGACAATCTAAGTACAATATTTAATCTGGGTAGTGTGACAGTGGATATCGAGTGCAATGTCAGCTCCTTTACTCCGTAGACGGTCTGACGAATAAGTGAGGGGTTCTCTATTCTCTTCTCTCTCTCTCTCTCTCTCTCTCTCTCTCTCTCTTGAGCTTGAGCTTGAGCTTGTGTGCACATACGTAGCTCTCTGGGAGGGTATGGTCTCTCTCTGAAGAAGAAAAAGCTGACCTTTGGGACGTTCAAGTTGTTCCTATTTATAGCCATCATGCTGATGGGCTATAGGTGCCGCATGTCCTTCTGTTTGGTGGCCGTAGGGGACTACTTCAATAGAATACGGTTGCAACTGTGGGCGCATATGATGGAAAGGTTGCCACGTGCTCCTCATCCTTAACAGGATGTAGTTGGGTACAGGACGAGCTGACCCATGGACGTTTGTCGAAATTTGTTATTGCTGGAGATCTTGGCGGTTCTTGTCTTCTGTTTGTGTGACTTTGTCAGCTTGACACGTGGCCCGCATTTAGTATGAGAGAATCGCTACAGTCGCAACAGGAAGATTTTGTCCCATGAGACACATGGTGTCTGGAATGCAGGGGGCCAGAGACGAATGGAACGCATGAAATCTGGAACGCAGGGGGCCAGAGACACATGGAAAGCATGGAGTCTGGGACACAGAGAGCCAGAGACGCATAAAATTTATGGAGTATGGAACGCATAGGGCCAGAGGCGCATGGAACACATAAATTCTGGGATGCATGAGTTCTCATACACGTGGCGTTGCACGCTTGTCAGAAGTCATTATTAGTCTGACGAGAGCTTATTGTCGCTTAGTGTGCAATATTTTCTGAAGCGCTCAAAAAATCTTTTTTTCAGGATTTTGTGTCAGACATAATCTTTGTGTCGGGCCTTTTTACGGCTAATGTTTGGGGCGCAAGGATACATCTTTTTCTCTGCGGCATGGTCATCCTGCGGCATGGTTTCTTCTGAGTCGAATGTAGGATGCATGGTTGTTGGACGCATAGATCCAGATATTTTATGCTAGACTTCTACAAGACCCCCTTCAAAGTTTTCAAACTGATAAGTTTGGGATACTTTGAATAAGAAGCATGGAGGAGATAACTTTGGACCGCATGGATGGAGAGTCGCATGGACGAGTCTTTGCCAGGCTGTTAAATCTCTATTTAATGCAGGATTCGGCTCGATCCTCGAGTAGATTTCTGGGGACTCGGAGTCAACGGTTGTTTACGAGAAGATAATTGTGGATCACACAAATTAAGATATCAGGTTCATCTTCATAACTGCCTGGTTTATCTTCTCGATATTTTTACGCGTCCCAGAAGCCTATAAATAAGCGAACTAGGAAGGAGGAGAGAGAACTCTCGTCTCTCGGTCCCCCCCCTCTCTTTAGCGAAAGAATATGTTGAGGGCTACTGTTTCTCGCTGAGGAGATTGTCAGGAGCGACGTTAATACGTGGCCCCATGATGTTAGTGTTCTCTTTGGAGGTGTCACGACCCGCACCCGAAAATCGGGCATGAGCCGTGGGTACGTCCAGCGTTCTACCGCCGCACGACCCGCACCCTAAAATCGGACATGAGCCGTGGGTACGTCCAACCTACGCCGCAGAATCGGTGGTAGAACGCTGTAAAGGTCCGTTCTAGGTCAACCATATCTATCTATATCTCACTGAAAAATCCGGCATGACCTCTCCAAAAGGAGGGCAAAACCACGCAATATATATATGTGAATAAAATCCTCTCCAACAGGAGGGCAACCACGCAATATATATATATATATATATATATATATATATCAATGATCTCAATCACAAAATCTAGAGGAAGAATATAAGCACGATATGATATAAACAAGGAAACAGAACCAAGAGAGCAAGACAATCCAAAATAATACAGTCCAGGTCTAAAAGCTACAATATCTCACAGAAGCACAAAAGAATAAGTACAGTCATCCAAAATACAACCCACTGGAAATAACCCAGGAAACCTACCTAGCTAACTAGGGTGCTATCGGCGTCTCCTCGGCGCACTCCTCCTCGATCACGGGGTCACAACAGTCGTCAATACCAGGCCCGTAGAACGTAGGGCAATAGTCCTCAGGATCCTCTGAAAAAAATATGCCCAGTCAGGACTGGAGTGAAGTACATAACTCTGAAAGCAACTCCAAATACATGGTAAGGTGTATATGACGAGCAATAGAAAAGTAATCAAGATGCACAGGAAATAAATATATGCTGGAGCACAATAAGTAGCTGCAATGTAAACTGGAGAACAATACAAGTAGTGGAAAAGTAACTGCAGATGAGAAACATGAATACTAGCTAAGTGCCTTGAGCACAAGTTCGTTACATAATCGGCTTAGGTTGCACATGAAGAACACTACGATAACTCCGTTATGCGTGAGTTGCATAACCGACATACACATGAATACTGTTTGGCTTTGATCATATAACCAACTCACTACTCCCCTCCCCCACTAATACCATTGGATCCAACCACAACACGCTACGTACATGATAGTAGCTCGCGCACACGAAGGCGAGAGCACAAGAAGCACATGATAGCACATGATAATCAATACCCGAAGCACATGATGAAATACACGTGATAGAGTACCCGCTGAACACGGTAAGGGGGATAGCACCTCATGACGGGATCCACTAGTACCAGCTCGTGTAATAAAGTGTCAGAATCAAGTATTACAGTTCTAGAACAGGTGATATAAACGCTATCATGAAATAGAAACTATCAGAGGTAGGTACTCGCCTGATGTCCTGAGCAACTGATGAGGATCGAGGTCCGGACCGGTGTCGCAAGGACCTAATACGAAAAGCAAGGATTAAACAGGGTTCTAAGCATTTAAAACTGATATAAAATAATTAAAAACAGGCTTCTAGGGCTATTCTAGGTCGAACGGGTCAAACCGGTGAAAATTGGGTCAAAAAGTCAACCCGGGGTCCAAAAAGTCAACTCTAGGTCAAAACTAGGTCAAACGTTGACTTTTACGGTCAACGGGGACAATTATGGTCAAAGCTAGGTCAAACTAGGGTGCCCCTAAAATTCTAGGTCAAACCGAGCTCATTAAGCTACTAAACTCACAAACTCGCCTAATCGAGATACCGGGATACCCTCGGTATCCGATACCTCGCCCTAGGCCACGCACCCCGCCTAAACCCGCTAAAACCTATGCTAGCACGCGTAATTATATATATATAAACATATAAAAATCACTCCCAAGCATTTCCTAGGCTAATGCTCAAATACCCCGCTCGAAACTCAATACCTTGAATATCTCAAGGTATCGAGATACCTTGGTATCTCAAGGTATTGAAGTTTTGCCCTAAGGCCCTCTAACTAGCTATCTAGCTATTAATTATGCACCTAGTTATTAATCTAGGCTAGGTAATATAGATATCTATCATATATTTATACATCTAAGTAGGTATCTACCTATATACATATACATATCCACACACACATATACCCATTACCCATTACCTTACCTAATCATAACATATATATATATATACCTATCAAGATATCTATATATATATATATATAACTATAGGTATATAGATATCTATCTCTTAGATAGATAAAACTATCTATCTACCTATCTAGTATCTATCTATCTAAATACCTAGCTATCTATCTATTTATCCTACTATCTATCTATCTAACTTATTATCTATTACCTATCTATCAACATATATATATCTATATATCAAACTCTCTTCCTCCCTCGCTAGCTACTACCCGCTGCTACCTGCTATGCTAGCTGCTGCTGCTGCTTGTGCTGATGCTGCTGCTGCTGCCTCTTGGAGCTGCTGCTGCTGCTCCCTCTTCATACTGCTGCTGCTGCTCTGCCTAGCAGCAGCTAGCTGCTGCTGTTGCAGCTGAACTGCTGCTGCTGCAGTTCAGTTTCCCCCCCCCCTCCATCTCACATACACACACACACACATCCATATATATACATATATATCACTATCTATATATATATATATACATACACATATATAACTATATATATATATATAACTAGATACATATATATACACACATATATGTCTATATACTAACACACACCTACACTCTCACAAACACACTAATACACACACTCACACACTAATACACACACACACATAAATATATATATACATAGCTACATATATATACACTTAATATATATATATCTACACACACTCTCAACTATATATATATACATACACCTATATATATATATACACATACACCCACACAAGCACACTTACACATATACATATATATATATATATACACATAGACATATACATATACAAGTACATAAATATAAATACACATATATATATATATAAATATATATACATAAACACACATACATATATATAAATATATATATATATATATATAGACACATATCAATACAAACACAACCACGCACACAACACTCAAACCACACGCCCTACTCACGCCCAACGACCCCGACACTCACCAATACCCTAAAATATATAAAATATAGCCCGAAAACTCTAGCACACACTCCCCGATACTAACCCAATACGCGCACAAAGCCGAAACGAGAAAACCAAGTCGAAATGGCCGTTTGGTCATTTCGACGAACACGTGGTGCGCGGCTCGGAAAACCTCCTAAAACGCACATCAAACGAACTCGGAATCGGCCCAAAATTTACTCACGCGCTCTACACGATGTCTAGATCCTAGAAAATGTGCTCCTACGTCGACTCTAGGCCCGTGGCAGAAATGCACACGCACTTAGAATCGGCGACGACGAAAAGCCCCAATTTCGCCCGAAACGCCCGTTTCTCCGCGATGCGGCTTCCCGTGTCCGAACGGAGACACGCACTCACCCTCTAGACACCCGACAATGTCTACCTAGGTCCATCTAACCTAGGGCATCACCCAAAATTGGGCCAAATTCGGATTCCACCCGAATTCGACACAAAACCTAATGTCAAAGTTTCTAAACTCACCCAAACTAGTTCCAACTTCCTCCTACGGGTAGGGTTAGGGTCTAGGAGGGTTCTACAACACTAATTACACTACACAAAAATAATTAGGAAGGGGAAAGTTAGGTTTTACCTCTTGGGAGTTGGAATCCCAAGGCCAAAGTCTCCGATCTACTCCAAATCACCTCCCTCAAGCTCCAAGCCACCAATTCTAGCTCTCACACTAGATCTAAGCTCCTCACACCTAGGTTGGGGAAAATGCAAGGTGAGGGTTAGCTTAAGGAAGAAGGAATAAAAGAAAGAAAGAAGAAAAGTGGAAGAAAACTTACTTTGGAGGAAGAAGGAGAAGAAAGAAGAAGTGGAGAAGAAGAAGAAGTGAAGAAGAAGAGTGGAATGAAGCAAAGGGGGAAGGGGCTGCTGCTCCTTGCTGTGGGGATCGGGTGTGGTAGGTAGGGGCCGGCCAAATTAATAAAGGGGAGGGTTTCACTAAGTTCCATATTCCCAAAACGCCCCTACTCACTCGGTTTTGGGTTCCGGGTTCCAAATGCGCTCAAACTAGCTCCAAAACTCTCCAACTAACCTCCTAAAAATAAAATAATAAATCTAAGCCCCAAAATAATTCTCACAAGGGTACGGACTGGGTCGGACATGGGTCCACTAGAGTCTGACATGGGTCCAGGCTAGCCAAAACCCTAAAACAATCGAAATAAAAATAAGACAAGCACTAATTAATTATAAATATAAATAATTAAATACAATACACTATTTATCAAATAAAAAAAAATATAACCCTATTTTCTAGAATTAGGTAGTGACAGGAGGTAAAAGTGTGTCGCGATAGCAGGGACACGGAAACACACACAGAGACACAAGTACATGGTCTTACAGCGTGGATGAGAAATCATCTAGAACATGCGCATTTCCTACCCTCACAGAATCCTGTCATATAGTTGTGCAGTCATCTACAACATGCTCGCAGAGCCTATATGTGGCTTGGCCGCATGGGTGAGAATTTTTCTTGCTCGTGCATGCTGACTTCGCTATCTCGAGATGTCCCCTTCTGCGTGTGGCTGCAACTTGACAGCGGTTTACAGCCATTGTACACTTTTACAACCTTTGTTTAGACTAACATGTGTCTCTTTATGCAGGTTTTACCATCTTTTGTGGTACCCAAGATGGAGCATGAAAGGATATCATAGAACCCGTCATTCGAAGAGAATGTCAACCTTATGCGGCAGTTTTTCGTCAAGAACCGATCCAGGAGACAAGGATGGTTTGCTAAGAACTGATCCAAGAGACAAGGACGGTTCGCCAAGAACTGATCCAGGAGATGAGGATGAACATCATGCATCATGCGCAAAGCTATCCTTGTTCATTCAGTGTGCTAGCTGCATTTTTCCTCTTTATACGGCTTGCTACCGGCTGGGGCCTGCGACGTCAATGACAGAATTTGGATTAATTGACATTCATGTCTTCGGTCTTCGCGCATGGTTGTAGGGCGCCTGCTCCTGCTTCTCCCTTACTATCCATCAGTATTGAGTCTTTTTCATATGCTGAGGTCTGCATTATGGAGGAATGATCTAGAAAGTATTGAGCTCTGCTGCTGGGTCCACTTGTGTCAGTAGCAATCGACAGCACAGAGGGATGCCTAGATGGAAAAAATTCTGATTGTAGAATTTTTTATCGCATATACCAATGATCTTGAATATTAATGAAAATACTTAAAATATAATAGATTTCCACCGAAATGTACTCATGATCTTGAATATTATTAAAAAAATTATATTTTTTCAAAACTTCTCTTTTGTACTTGTCATATTATATATTATAAAATTTGGTAATTGTACTAGAGGTAATATTGACGTAGTATAATACCGTATTTTTTAAGGATGTCCTACTAGGAATCTTTGGTGGACCTATTACTTATTGCGCACTGGAGTGCAAGTAATAAGTTTGAAATGAAACCCTGTCAGAGGTAATATGGACGTGGCTGATTTTATGGACTTAACACCGCTGGCGCACCTAAAGTTGAATACGGATGATAAGTTTAGATGACGACTAATGATAGCCATAGAGATAGGTTTTCTCAGAGGTAATATGGGCATAGAAAACTCTAGGAGGAGGATATGAGGATGATAGGCCAGATGTGATGTAGACGTGAGCTAATCGATAGTCATATCGAGATGTTATGTACGATCCAGGTATTTTTGTGGAAGAAAAAAAAATGAGCCAGAGATAATATGGACGTGGCTGTTTTCTTTGGATGGATAATCATGGGCATCTCATAGTTCAGAGATAATATGGACGTGAACTATTTGCTTCCATCGAGAATTCCTACTGGAGAATCTTTGGTGGACTTATTACTTCTTGTGCACGAGAGTATAAGTAATAAGTTCAAGACAAAACCCTATCAGAGGTAATATGGATGTGATAGATTTTGTGGACCTATTACTCCTAGCCCACATGAGTGCAAGTAATAGGTTCGAGACAAGCCCTGCTAGAGGTAATATGGATGTGGCAGGTTTTGTGGGCTTAACACCGCTAGCGTACTTAGAGTTAAGTACGGGTGCTAAATTGAGATGACAACCGATATCAGAGGTAATATGGACGTGATAATCGATAGCCAAGCCCGGGAGGTTTGCTCAGAGGTAATATAGATATGGCAAACTCGGCCAGAAAGAAATATTGGGACAGTAGTTCAGAGGTAATATGGACGTGAACCAATGTCCGAAAAACTCACTGAGGAGTAGTTTGCTGAGTGTGGCCTATCCAAAAATATAGATAGACCTGAGAGTTACTCCGCTGGGGAGATTGTTAGGACGATAGCTCAGAGGTAACGTGGACATGGCTAGCGTCTAACGAGACTGAATTTTTTTTGGTGGTCCCTGCGGGAGTGTGCATGTGGACCTGGGGACTTCTCTGTTAGGGGGATTTTGAGGATCCATTATTCGTTGCGTATCTAAGACTCCTAAATACCGATAATGGGTTGTTGAGGAAAGGTAATGTTGTGCGTAGGCACTTGTTGGGGATGAACAACAAAGGGCAGGAGTACCGTACGTCTTTGTTGTCCGGCTGGGAATAGAGAGAAGTACAAGCCTAGCCTTAGACATAATACTTTTTAGGAACTTGTCGTTGATGGACATCATGAGCAAGTCGCCATTAGGTTTTGCCAGTAAGTAGGCGCCGTTGGAGAATACTGATTCTACGATGAACGGGCCTTCACTTTTGGGTTGGAACTTGTCGACCGTTTTGTGGGCCATGACCATCGGCCTTCTTACTATCAAGATGAGGTTACCCATTTGGTAAGTCATCTTCTTGACCCATTTGTTGAAGGCTCCTGAGAGGCACGCTTGGTACAACTCAATGCTCTGTTGTGCTAAGAGTCGCTTCTCGTCAAGTTCTTCTAACTCTTGTAGCCATGATTATCGTCGACGATTAACTAGTTGGAGAGAGCCACTTGGAGTGAAGAAATTTGGACCTTGTCACGCCCCAGTCCCAAAATACGTAGGACCAAGAATACGTGACACGCCAGCTACGCATTCGACCAGACTCTTGTCTGACTCGAATACGTATAAGCTGTATAATATAAAGGGCACTATCTAGATATCCCAGAAATATAAACCTCTATGTCGCAATCCACAATGTACAGAAGTATACAAGAAAGAGTTATATGTGCTAAAGTCGGCCGCCCAATAACACACTAACTCGAATAGACTCGAGAAGAAGTATGAGTCTATAATAACTAGGCTACAACAGCAGATGAATAATCAATAAAAAATAATCATAATACCGGTAGATATTATGTGAGTACCTGGTACCATGACCGCAAGACATGCAACTCCAACAGCAACTCTAAATGCTCCGTAATCATCTATGCTACAAAACTGGCAGGGAACCAGGTCCTCAGAGGGACATAACAAGGTACAAAAATATAGCATGCCAAGTATACAGAAAAGTACAAGTACAATAACAGGGTACTCTATCATAACCAAACAAGTGTGACACAGTTTAAAGACAATGTTCGATGCGTGGGCTGTCCAAAATAAAATTGTAGCTCCGGACACGAAAACACACGGGACGTACCGCAGCTCCGGGCAAAGAGTCACAAGGGTGATACCACTACACTAGATACAGGATCACTACATAGATACTACATACATATATAAGCGCGTGCAGAGGAGCCCAAACGTCTAGTAACTGTCTTCCCCTTCCCAAGCGGTCAATGATTGTGTGCTGAACCTGAACCTCTATCTACAGTCTCGACACACAGAAATAACTTAACAGACGTGACCCTAAGGTCGTCCCAGTCTCTGGTCATGATGTCAGTATTAGGATACAGGAATCTGGCACGATCACAGTGTATGAGTGTGTCTTGGGATGTCGATATACTCAGGTACGTACATCGAGGTGTTACGAACATCTAACATTCATTCTAAGGCGTTACGACGAACGTCTGCACCCGGTTGTGATCCGGATGCGAAGTATCGATCGTAAACAAAAATATGCGCATAATGTACATAAAGAAACAATAAATATCTGTAATCTGAAATACAGGGTGGCAAGGTACACTTGCCTGCGTCCGGCTGCTGAAGATGGGGATACAGTACCACGTTCAAGTCCTCAGGTCCCGTAGTACCTAGAGATGAGATACAATCTCAATCAATAAACTATCTCGCGGCAAACAGGGATGTGACATACGTCTGTACATATGCTCAGTCTCAGCTACAACTCACAGGGACAATATGCTAGAGGGTTGACCACGATTGACTATTGGTACGATACATTAAATCAACTAATCATCTGTGCAATATCATCATGCCATCCTCAAATACACAATTAATAATTTTTAACCTTCCTTTCATATTATTGTTACCAATCACAAAAAAATACAACTCTAATTGAACCCATCATTAAATTCTAGTCCCCAAATTACCGATTAATGGTCTTATACTACACACTAGTTCACAATCAAACACGTGCTCCTCAGTGTTCATCAATGTTCAATTATCAGAAACTTATTTCTTAATAATTTAAATATGTTCCCACAATAATCAATTTGCATTTAATTAGGACGACACCTAAAAATCTCATTTGGCGATTTAAATTCCCACTTCATTATTTATGCCTCAAATCCATCCATCATGTATATATATTCCATGTCCTTATTCAAATCATTTTTAAACCCATAAATAATTTATTTAGCAATTTTTTCCACCAGGTATAATATTCATAACATCTAGATAAAATCGAACCCTAAACTCTCATGAAAATCCTTTATCATTTTATAATTTTCTTATGCAAACACAAAACCTAAACCTACATTAATACATGCTCAAAAATACACTACACTACACTACACTACAATTACACCAACATGATATACATAAACCCTAGCTAATAACTCAATAAATATAAACATAGAGAGGGGGGAGAGGTTTACCTCGGCGATGTGGTAGTGGAGGTGGCTGGTCAATCGAGATAATATACCAGCAACAAAAACATCTCCAGCACCAGTAGCGTCCACTTGATTTACTGGTAGCCCTTTTACCCTCCCATTGATATCCTTAGAATAATATATGCAACCATCTGGACCCTCAGTGACCAGAAGCAACTTCAGATTTAAAATGGAAAAGATTCAAGAACAACAGCAATCATCATATGGATCTTCTCCTTAGTTAAAAATGAGATTTCTTCTTCACTTACATTGATAACATCAGCAAAAAATCCCAATGCTCAAGTCAGTGGCCCGAGTCAGGAGCTTCAGCCAGCGCTAGCCCACTAGTGGTCGGGACAAAATAAATCAGTATTCCTCCCAAGCACACTACGAGGGAAGAATGACCTCGGAATGTACTCACAAAAGTGGAAGCAGCAGAGGCTATGAAGCTCTTGAATCTGAATAGAACCCTCACTGAAGAGGAGAAGGAGGTGTCGAGCCTGGCCTCACGGAATTGGAGTCGGTGAAGCAGGAAGGAGCAGGAGCGAGGACGTGCAGAGCCCTGTGCCAGCAGCAGAGGCTCCACTTCGGACCGGCTGCACCGAGAGAGAGAGAGAGAGAAAGAGGGGGGGGTTTCCACACCTAGGGATTATGGCCTGCTTGGTTTTTTGTGAGGGTGAGGGTGATGTTTTATAGGGGAGTGTGGGTAGATTGGATGGTGGAGATTTGCCCATTCCAATTGGAGGGCTAGGATTTCACATGAGTAAATTTATTTCTTCATGCAAAGAAAGGGGGAGGGAATTGTTGACTAAGTCAAAGGTTTGTAGGCTCTCCATTTAATCATGACCAATAAGGTGTGGACACCTAAAATCAATAAATTGCAACTAAGCCCCTTAAATTCAGAAAATTGTACGAATACATAAAATAATGCAAAAATTACGGGGAAAATGAAGTTTGGTGATTTGCATGGTGAGGGGGTGTTGGATGTTTGGCACGGGTTTAATTTAATAGCCATCGGAATTAATTGGGGATTAAAATAGGATTAGACAAAAATCGGTATCCTCGATTTAAATAGAATTAAAGTGTCCCGCGCTTTTAAATTAAATGGGGGCACTTGGGGTCAAGATTTGGTAATAACACAAAGATCAAAAATGGTGGGGGCTTGGAGTCAGTCTTGGACCCTTTAGTTGGTCCGGCTCAACGGGTTAAGTTGGTATCTCAAAATTGAGGGTAACGACATAGGTGTCCGACACGAAATTAAATATGAATTTTTGGATGCGGGAAGTTGTGCAATTAATTTAGGGCACAACGGATTTGATTTTGAGTGACGGAAAAGTCCAGTGCCTAAATTGGCGAGTCAAATCAGAAGATGAATTCATGGGCTGATATTGGGCTCCGAATAATTAAGCAATGGTAGGGCGCACCAGGGGTTAAATTAAATAAAATAACTAACAAAAACAACTCTACTCTAAACCTCAACATCTGCTGCAAATCCAAAATTTCCAAACCCAAACCTGACTATCTATAGAATTAATTGAGTGGGTTTACAGACCTCGAGTGGGAGGACCGCTTTGCTCCCGTAGACCAGGAAGAATGGTGTGCTGCCAGTAGGTATCTGGACCGTTGTGCAGTAGGCCTAAAGATATTCATCCAGCTTCTCATTCCAGTCGCCTTGTTGGATGACACAAAATTCTTGAGTAGCTTTATGATGGTCTTGTTGAAAGCTTCCGCCAGACCATTTTCTGCTGGGTTGTAGGCAGTTGAGGCCATATTCTGGATTCAATTTTTGTCACAAAACTGATAAAAAACATGACTTACAAAATATGGACCAATGTCATGGATGATCCTTCGTGGCAAGCCGACGTGGTACATAACGTGATGCTTGACGAAGCTGATCACCTTTGACATTTTGACTTCAACGAGTGGTACGACTTCTGCCCACTGGAAGAAGTAGTCGGTAATGGCGAGGATGAGTCGATGTTCTTTAGATGAAGGTGGACTGATCGGTCCTATGATATCCATGCCCTAGGATTCGAACGGCCAAGACATAATGGTTAGGTATAATAACTCTGAGGGTTGGAGGATGAAGTCGGCATGGATTTGGCACGCATGGCACTTTTTTGCATAGTTGACAGCATCTGTGACCATTGTCGGCCAATAGTAACCTATTCTCCGGAGACGGTCTTATAGCTTGGGTCCGGGTTGATGGGCACCGCAAAGCCCATCATAAGCCTCACAGAGATCCTACTTCACTTTTGTATTCGATAGGCATCGTAGCAGAAGACTATCGTAGGATAGACGATACAGCATTTTGGTAGCTGTATCGTAATTGAACCGGAGGGAATGTCTTCTGATGGAAGTGGCTTCCTTTGGGTTCTCGGAGAGAATTCCATAGACTGTATAGTCGATAAATAGAAGTATCCAGTCTTGTGAGTCGGTGCTCGTCTCTACTGAGTAGCTTAGGCACAGACAGATGTTGTTATTCGAGCAGACCAGCTCTTGACCAGCCACGTTGATCAGTTCATGAGTATTGACTGGAACAGCTAAAGAGACTGCGAGGCCGGCCAGGATGCCAGTCTCGATGTTTTGCATTCGAGGGACATATTCTATAAAGAAACCATTGAAGGTAGAGATAATGCCGAGCGTGTCTTGGTGGTAGGGAATCAAGTCTTTATTCCGGACTTCATACTCGCCTCGGACTTGATTGACTATCAGCTTAGAATTATCGTAGGCTTCCAGGTAGTCAACTCCCACTTGTTTAGCGAGTTGGAGCCCGATGACGAGGGCGTTGTACTCTTTCATATTGTTAGAGCATGGCTTTGTGAGGGAGTAAGCACGGTTGATGACCTAATCATGTGGGAAAATCAGTAATATCCCGACGCCAGCGATAATATCGCCTTTGGGCCCGGCTCTTGAAGCACCATTGAAGAACATTCGCCAAACGGCTTCTGCGCTTGTGGTCATGTTTGAGTCTGCTACCTCGTCTGGGATCTCCTTGTAAAGCTTTAAGATTTTTGGTACAGGGTAGGACGCAAGGAAATTTGTCAATGTTTGGCCTTTGACAGCCTTTTGGGGGAAGAATATCATTAAGGTGACAACAGTATAGCCCATGTAGTCAGGCAAAAATTGAGTGCTCCAGGTTTAGTCATGGGGACTCTGAGAGGATTAACTCGTGAGATCATAATGATGGTTTGTCCTGCCACGTAATGCCGGGTCTTCTGAATGGCGAAGACCAGAGTTAGGCACTCCTTCTCGATGGGGTTGTATCTATGCTCTACGCCGGTCATTATCCTGCTGAGGTAATAGATGGCCTGTTCGTGACCTACATCGCTTGTCTGGGCTAGCAAAGCCCCTATCTTGTGATCTATTGCCCGCACATATAGTAAGAAGGGTCTTCCCACAACGGGAGCTACCAATATTGTTGGGGGTTCATGAGATACTCCTTGATGTCGTCTAAGGCGCGTTGGCATTCTTCGTTCTAAACAAAGGCGACCCCCTTTTTTGTGAACTTGGTAAACGCATGACAACGCCCAGAGAGGTTTGATATGAACCTTCTGATGTATGCCAGCCTCCCTTGAAGGCCACGAAGTTCTCTGAGGTTCTTCGGTGGGCGCATTTCAAGGATTGCTTTAGTCTTTTTGGGGTCTATGTGGATACCCTTTGAAGTTATAAAAAAATCCAGGAACTTGCCGTTGGAGACTCCCAGAAAGGATTTGGTCAGATTCATCTTGAGCTGGTACGCACGTATCAGGTCGAATACAATCTTCAAGTCTCCGAGGTGACCATCTTTAAAGCGAATCTTGACAACGATCTCATCAACATAACACTCTACTGTCTTGCATAGATGTTCACGAAATATGGTGCTCATTGCTCGCTGGTATGTAACACATACATTTTTTCAGACCAAAGGGCATGATTGTGTAGCAGTATACTCCTATCGGCGTTCAAAACGATGTATGCTTCTCATCGTCATAAAATATCTTAATTTGATTGTAGTCTAAGAATCCGTCCATGAAGGACATGTTCTCGAAGCCAAAAGTAATGTCGATCATTATATATGTAATCGGAAGGGGAAACTCGTCCTTAAGGCATGCCACATTTAGATCACGGAAGTCAATGGAGATCTGGATCTTCTCGTTCTTTTTTATGATGGGTATGATGTTGGCCACCCAATTCGGATGTTGTTCCTCGCGGATGAATCCACTAGCTATCAGTTTGTTGACTTCAACTTCGATGGCATTCTGTCCAGTCAAAACTGTCATTGTTGTTGCTTGATTGGGTTGACATTCGGCAAGATGTTGAGTTTGTAGACTGTAATTTTAGGGTCAATCCCTCCATGTCTTCGTAACTCCAGGAAAAGATATCGATGTATTACCTAACGAGCTATAGCGAAGATTTTCGATCCTCATTAGATAAACTCTTGCTGATAAAGATAGGTTTAGGAGAGGATTCGTCGCCCAGATCGATTTGTATGACTTCGTCCTCAGTGGAAGGATCTTGTTGTTTGAACCGCATCCCCCATTGTGCATCTAGGCATTGGGCCCACGGTTCTATTTCAACGAGTTTAGGTGGATCATCGTCGCCTTCCTCAGGGTCAGCTGACACCATATTGGCAGACAATATTTGTTTGAGTATCTCCCTAATACTGATGTCGGAGTCCCAAGAGGAAGATTCTGAAGAGTGAGAGTGTAACTCATCTTCTTCATTCGAGCCTTCAGAGGTTGTGGGAGGCATGACGTACCCTAAACCATGCTTGGTCTTATGGTATTAATTCTTGGACTTGCCTGCAGACTTGCTTGCAGGAGCCTGCAGATACAGAGGCAGTCGTCGTCCTTTGCTGTAGTTCAAGCCCCTAGAGGCTTTCAGATCGTACCCCATCTTCTGGATGAGGTGCTTGGTTCGAGAACTGTACCGATAAAATAGTATATTTCTAGTATCAAGCTCTGGCTCCAATTCCTCTTGGATGAAGGACTAGGGACATTGTACTCTGTCAAAAATGATGAGTTTGTATTCCCTCTTCCTTACTGGAACAATGAAGTAGGTGTTCTGACTGGAAAGAATCCGGTTGACTGCATAGGTGGTAGTCACATGTGTATCCAGGTGCAGGTCTAGACCGTGCTCAAGGGAATATAGCGCGTTAAGATGTGCAACATCCGAGTAGTTCAAAAATAGCCCTTTATTGATAAAATAAGGTATCTCGTCTTCCAGAATTACATCATCGAGAGAAGGAACGTTAGCATGAGCGGATACGTACTCTTTCAGTTCGCCTTTCCCAAGTTTTACCCCCAGTACGAGTGATGGCTTCAGAGGTTTCCTGCGCAGCTTTACCACAAGAGGTTTGGAAGTCGTAGTAGGTGTCGAACCCTCCTTCGGTGATCGACTTGGTCTACGGAGGTGAACGACCAGAGGCTCAGGTGCTTTCCTGGGTAGTTTTCCCCTGAGGGGAGGAGCTGTGTCGAGAGCACGTGCATTGAGATAGACTCTCAAGGGCTCGTCCAATTTTGTCCCAGAACATCATCGACATTATTGACATATTCATCATGGTAGAGTTACTTGTAGAGGATCGAGTCAGAGTAATAGACCTTGACCCCTTTGAATGGATCAATGTCAGCAAACTCAGTCTTGACGATGCCATGATTGTCCATATACTTCAAGCACTGGTGCAAGATTGATGATACAATCATGTATTGATGTATCCATGGACGTCCCAAAAGGATATTGTAGGATGCATCTACGTCTAAGCGAATATTGCCTAGAGGGTAGCTCCTCCCTGCGTTGAAGCCACTGATGGCAGTATTGGTTGTTGCCAAGCAATGCATCGGGATGCCCAAGGTCTGAAGCAGACTCCGTGGGATGATGCTGATTGACGAACTGGGATCGATGTACATCCAGTCCACTTTGATGGCATCGATGTACCCTATGTAATACAGAGGATGATCATGCCAATTATTCTTTAGCAACATATTTTTTTACGAGAACGTGATGTTGGGTATCACCTCCATCGCATTATTGCAGTAGGGACATGCATGCGGCAGGATCCTCAGCTGTCGGCTTGACTTGCACCATGTAGGTGTCGGTATTCTGTAATTCCTTGCTCAGAGCAACCCGAGTGTCTTTGGATAGTCGGAAAAACTCAAATAGAGATAACTTCGCTGGAGTGTTGACGAGATGGGCCAAGATATCGAAGTTGTAGGGATTCTCTAGCCCTTGAGCTGATATTTGCACAATAGTTTGTCAAAGCAAGTTTCTTTCTGCTCGGACTTGTCCGCTGCTGGAGACTGGAACAGACCTGAATCAGATATTGCAGGTACGATAATTGGGAGAGCACCATCGTCATGGATGTTGTACTCCCGTTGGTACACTAGGCCTGACCTTGTTGTTCCTTCTATAGCTTCTTAGGACGGGATAGAAACCGTATAGCCGGATTTGGACTTCTTGTCCTTAGTCTTGGTAGCAGAAGGTGTTGTATGCTGCATCAATAATGGAGCAAGATCGGGATGAACCTACATAACCTCTCTACGTGGCGTGGTGAGAGGTATCAGCCCGGTTGTTTGGTCCCGAGCCGACGGAAGATTGACAACCTCTATTGTTACCCGGGGGATCGGGATTACTCCGTTCTGGGCTTCCATTGCTAGAAAGTCACCAAACTGGAGGGATTTTATGTTAACGGCAACTGTTTTGTTATCGAAATCCAAGGTGAGGGCCTCAGTATCGAGCAGACGCGGGATATACCACTTCAGGGTGTAGCAATCCCGTGTCGCATGGTGGACATAACGATGGTAGTGGTAGTACTTCGGGTTATTCATCTCAGCTGCCTCAACATGACGCTTGACGTCGCGGAGCCGAAGCTTGTTTCCCTTCATCGGTACGTCAAAGATTGCCATGACGTTATCATCTTTGAAGGAATAAGTTTCCTTCGGTTTTGGAGTCTCTGTAGGCTTTTGCACTGGCTTCTTGGTTATGTTAGCGACAAGAGCCTGCTTCCCCTTACCATCCCGGGCGTTATTTTTGTTGTTTTTGTTGCCATTGTAAAGGCATTTTCCTCTATTATCAGCGACGGGGATCTGTATCCCCAGGAGACGGGCGTCCTTCACCTTCTTCTCAGCACCGACAACATTTATGATGAACGATGTCCAGTTTTTAAACTGAGATTAGTCCATCTAGAGCCTGACGGTGGGAAAGAGATTTCTTCGGCAAGTGTCCATCAGTATGGACTCAGGATTACTGGGGAGTAACTTTAATACCGCTTGCTTGTACCGCTCGATGTAGTCTCGTACAGAATTTCTCCCTTTGTGTGATGTCCATTAATGAGGACATCATTATATCGTTTTCCTCATCGTAGAACTGAGCGAGAAAAAGGCCTTTGAGGTCGTCAAACGACAAAATATAATTATCCTAGAGACTGCAGAACCAATCAAAGGCTATTCCAAATAATGCCCCAACAAAGAGCTTAGTCAAGAGGGAATCGTTGCGAGGCATATGCCCCATTGTCGTCTCGAAATAAGTCATGAATTATCGAGGAGATGTCTTCCCATCAAATGGAGTCAAGTTAAAGGGTTTGTACTTGGGTGGGTACAGTACGTTTCTCCACTCAAGGGGATACGGTTGTCGAATCACGAGCTCGTGCAGTGAGTCTCGATTGCCCATTGAGCCTAGGTAGGCCCAAAGTTCTCGTACCTTCCGTATTGCTTCCCGAGCTTCATCAACTACAAAAGGAGCAGATGATCCGGGCAAGGGATAATTGTCGCCCGCGGGTGGAGCAGTTGTATTTGAATCCCCGTTTGTCCCGGGGTCCTGGATTGCTTGGTCAGAGGCCCTTGCTATTTGTGAGGCTATATTTGCCATGATCTCCAGCATTTTTTGGGTCAAGACCTGCATTGACGTGCTCATGGACAGCATCATGGCCTCGAGGGTTTTGATGCATTGCCGGTCGTTGGGGCCCTCGTGATCGTCCCCTGTCATGTATGATGTTCTCACATGGAGAGAAACAGATGGGACAGTGGATGTCGCACTTTTCAGCTCGAACTCTTGCGGTAAAGATTCATCCGGGAAGGTCGGTAGTGCCACATCTTCTTCAAACTCGAAGGAAATACTACCCCCAGCATAGGAATCTGCATCCTCTGGCCGATGGTGGCTACTCCCAGGGATCTCAGCATTTGTTCCTTGAAAATCATTATTTCCTTGGAACGTCAGGTTACTGTGGAGTTCTGAAGGGTTATAACCCCCATCTTTTGTAGCCCCCTGGGGTCCTGAGGAAGAACTACCCCCAGTGGTTGACAACTTCTTCTTTGAGCGCGTACCCATGAACACTCCTTTTATGGTCACCGCTGCTCGCATCTGGTTCCATGGCACACTGGTTGAGAGTGTAGGATTGGAGGTGCTAGACTATTGACCTCCCCTTACAGTGGGAGATCTTCGAACTGAGTAACATGAGGTGAAGGGTAGCTCCTCCTCCTTTGGTGTTTGTACCTGCTCTTCGGGATGCTGCCGGATGGGTGACTTTAGTTGCAGCCGCTGGAATGCCGACTACCTTTTTGTGCGTACTGTTATTTTGTTATAGAAGCATTTGATGATAATGTTGGCATAGTGATGCCATGGGGAGGACTCTTCGTATGCCGTGGTTGATTCCCTCGCTTTGCGGTTGTGGTTGATCATGTTGTGCAAGTCAAGCGAGAGCCGATTCACCTTAGCACCCTTCTTATGAGCCCGGGTAGACCGAGCACATGGGTGTGTAGGTGTTAATTTTGCTTCATGACCTAGTGTTCGTATAAAAACTTGTTTTGGGTTGCTTATGGAATACTCTTTAGACCGATCTTGTCTAATTGCCACTGCGGGATGGACGCATGGACTAGTTTTGTACGACTTTCCATCATGGGCACGCATAGTTAGCGACGTTTGCTGACGGTCAGTCGAATGAGCAATTTCTTGAGCTTGGCAAGCTCGCATTTTCCTGGACTTCTTCGTCCTAGCACGCGTCGGTGCGAAGTACAAAGAGTCCAAGTTCACATCTTCCCCTTTCTTAGCAAGGCGCATGGAGTTAGCGTTGCATGAGATTCGGTCAAAGACGAAACTTGCTCTTTTCAAGCCTGGCCCTAAGATTGATCAATTGACTCACGCTCTGGATACGCCGTTGCCGTACATCCCGTTCCGGGGCGGGGACTGAAGTGTCGATCATGAGCAGTAGTATTTCACTGGCGGTTGAAGAGTCTTCTACTGTGCTGGCCGTATGTGGACATTTTTTTGCGATCGTCGACCAGTGTCGCATGTGGACATTTGCGTGTGGCTGCCAACTTATGCGACTTTTGATCTGGCCGCATAGAACGCGCCTTAGTACTCGAACTTCTGACACCGTAGTATTTTCCTTTGCCAAAGCTCAAGTGCTGAGCACTTTCTTTATCGGAAGAGGCTGTCGCATAGAAGGAGGATGCATAAGGTGCGGTCCCTACAGCAGAGAGAGAGACGGTGACCGCATGCTCCGCGGTTGGGTGAGGCACAGCGGCCTTTGCAACCATGTCTTGCGGGTCTTATGATGCTTGTTAGAAGAGGTTTCTGCATGAGAAGCGGACGAATAATGTGTGGTCCCTAAGGCAGAGAGAGAGACGGGGAGCGCATGCTCCGTAGTTGGGTTAGGCACAGCGGCCTTTGCAACCCATGTCCTGTGGGTCTTCTTAGGCTTTACAAGCCTTGGAGAAGCTCCGCCCTCGAAAAGCATCTCTTCGTAGGCTTGTTGGTCAAAGCGTACAACCAGCATCCTCTAGGTCGAACCCAGCCTCGACATGTCGGACTGTGCTACAACCTTCTCATCAGAGTAGAAGTTTGTCCCCAATAGAGTCGTCACCTTGTTCGCCATTAAAATTGTTTCGTTCAATAACAAACAAAAAGTACATAGAAGTCCTAAACAGACAATCTAAGTACAATATTTAATCTGGATAGTGTTACGGTGGAGATCGAGCGCTATGGCGGCTCCTTTACTTCGTTGACGTTCCGACGAGTAAGTGAGGGATGCTCTCTTCTCTTCTCTCTCTCTCTCTCTCTCTCTCTCTCTCTCTCTGGAGCTTGTGTGCACTTACGTAGCTCTATGGAAGGGTATGGTCTTTCTCTGAAGCAGAAAAAACCGACATTTGGGACGTCCAAGTTATTCCTATTTATAGCCATCATGTTGATGGGCTATAGGTGCCACATGTCCTTCTATTTAGTGGCCATATGGGAATTCTTCAACAGAATATGGTTGCAACTATGGGTGCATATGATGGAAAGTATCGCACGTGTTCTTCATCCTTAACAGGATGTAGTTGGGTCCAGGGCGAACTGCCATGTGGACATTTGTTGGAATTTGTTGTTGCTGGAGATCTTGGCGGTTCTCGTATTTTGTTTGAATGACTTGGTCAGCTTGACACGTAGCCCACATTTAGTAGGAGAGAATCTGTCACTACCGTATTTTCTAGAAAAGGGTATTTTGGTCATTTTATAATTAATTAAATATTGTGTATGTTAAATATTTATTTATTATATTATTTATTTAATATTAGCATGGTAGATTTATTTTTTTGGACTTGTGTTAGTTGACCTAACTAGTTTAGTTTAGACTCATGGACCAACATGTATTAATTATTAGAATTGAGCCCAACTAGAAAGCCCATTAATTAGGAGGATGATTAAATTAATTAAACCATTGGACTAGAAGCTTCCCTCCTTAATTAATTTCTTCATGAGAGGCCCTAAGAGGTATTTTAGACTTTACATAGTAGCTTGAGGGAGGGGGAAAGTGAGGCCTATATAAAGGGGATGAAAACTTTCTCTCTCTTCATTTTTTATTCCAAATCTAGATCTAGAATTTTCCTCAACCAAAATTTATCAAATTCCTACCAAATTTCCACCCAATTACTTCCCAAATCACCATTGGAGACTAGAAGAGCAAGGATCTAGAAAGAGGAAGCAAGGATCTACAAAGAGGAGCAAGGATCTACAAGTTGGAGGCCAATTTTACCAATTTTGGAGGTTTCATTGGGAATCCATCTTCCAATAGGTATAATTCAGTTTTTTCCCTTAAAATAGATTCTAAATCTGAGATTTAATTATGAATAATCAACCCATATATATGTACTACCCATAGGATTTGGTTTTGTGTTCATAGGAGACCTATGGAGAAAGTTATGGTACTTTTTGTGTCAATTTTGGGGGAATTCCGAAAATAACTTTTGTTGTGTGTGTCAATTGATCCTATAGATCAATTTGGCATATGTTTATGTGTTTGGGGCTAGTATCGTGTCCATAATTGGGTACATGTAGGTCGTATCCCAATAATTTGGTGATACGTGTTGTTTTGGGGGTTTTTCCTCCGACACGGGACTTTGTACATGTCGTATTTTGACACGGACACATAGATCTATATTTGATACTTTGTTTTGTTCATAAATATTATATGTGATTTGTTTGTGTCCTTCGGGGTAAAATTGGATGTGTGGTGGACTCGTGTCGCATGCGTATCCTAGATCTAGTGGGATACGGTGTGATACGCTCCAATTATTATGTGTTTATGTGTAGATCTAATTAATTGTGCTTTAATTCTTGAATTATAATTGTGTATGTATCTATATATATTATATATGTATTATGTATATTTATTATAGTGTTTATTGTATCATAGATCTATGTATTATATATGTATTAATAGAATATATATTATGTAGCTTTCTTCTACATGCATTAATATATATGTTATAATATATGTTAGGGATGTAAATATATGTATATATTTTATATAAAATATGTGTATGTTTAATTAAGTAATTATATTATTTATATATGATTATTTATATATATATATATGTATGTAGATATATATTTATAAGT
This sequence comes from Iris macrosiphon, assembly GCA_036927795.1. Taxonomy (NCBI): domain Eukaryota; kingdom Viridiplantae; phylum Streptophyta; class Magnoliopsida; order Asparagales; family Iridaceae; genus Iris; species Iris macrosiphon. The sequence continues at coordinate 162,368,980 of JAYESA010000012.1, forward strand.
GGTAGCATATGTATATATAATATAGTAGATATATTTATATGTGGTTATATATATAGTTATATTATATATTGTTATGTATTTATATTATTGTATGATTATATATATGTATACATATATGTATAGTTATATATACATATTACTATATGTGTGTGTATGTTACTATGTGATATTTTATACAATTTACTATGTATAAGTGTATGTATAGTTATATATAGTTTTATATATATATATATTGTATAAATATATTATGGGTTATATATATGTATTTAAATATATATTGTATAAATATATATATATGGTGGGTTATATATATGTATTTATATATATATATTGTATATATATATACATATATTTTCAGCGACAACAGCGAGCCAGAAGTGTCGCAACAGCAGCAACAAATGCAAATAATAGCAGCTTTTCAGCGACAGCAGTCTGAAACAATAGTGTATCAGCAGAGTATCAGAAGCTTCAGCGACAGTTTTTAGTGACAGTGCAGGAACTGTCACGAAAACTGCAGTGTATCTATATACACAGCAGCTTTCTGTGACAGTGGACAGGGTATTTAGCGATAGTTTGACAGTTTTTAATATATTAGATATTAATATATATAGATATATATGTATATATATATGGTAATTAATATATATATAAATATGTTCATAATTGCTATTTGTATTATAGTATACTATATATGTATATATTTAGTTGTAGCATATAAATTTATTAGAATAGTTAGTATATTTTAGTTATTAATTGTTATGAGTATTTTTATATATTATATATTTGTAGGTATGTATGTACGTATATATGTATTAATAGTTAGTGTGTAGTTGGTAGTTAATATTATTCTATTAGTACATACTAGAGTTATATTGGATTGATATATATAATTATTGATGGATAGTTAGTATATATATGAGATTTTGGCAAATACCTTGAGATACCAAGGTAAGTATCAAGATATACCAAGGTATGAGTAGTAGGTATTGGCATAAGTAATAGGATAGTTGTAAACTAATTATGGGTTGGTATTAAGGTGACTAAAATAAGGTATATAGTATTATATAAATATTAAATGCATAGTAGTTTATAATTATTGTTGGGTAGTTAGTATAAATAAGGTTTTGAATTTACCTTGAGATGCCAAGTTAAGTATCAAGGTATTGGAGGATAATCAAGGTATTGGGTTTGGATATCAAGATAGAGGTTTAGTATTGCGATACCAAGTTAGTTCGAAACCAAGGTATCCATTTAGCATTTGTAATTAGGATTTTATATATATAATATTGTTTGATATGTACATATGTGTTATATTTATCCCTTGTTTGCGTATCCTGAGATACGGTATCTTAGTATCCTAAGATTTAGTTTGTATGGCCTAGATTCATAGTGTGTGAGCCTAATATCTTTGAGTTAGACTCATGCAACCTAGAAATAGGTAGTTGACCATAATTTGACTATAGTTGACCATAGTTGACTTAGAGTTGACCTAGTTTGACTTTTGACTTAGAAATGACTTTATGACCTAGAAAGTTGACTAGTTTAATTTATTTCTCTTCCCAAAAACTTGTATTAATGCAATATTTCATATATAGGTCTGTGACACCAGTTCGGACATTATTTTTCATCATTTTCTCTGGACCACAGGCGAGTACATTCTCTGATAGTTTTTATTATTTGATTACCACTATAATTCAAGTATTTAGAAATGTTACTTATGATTCTTGACACGATGGTACACGGATTGGTATTGTTATTGGATCGTTAGTCATGGGATGTTACCTTGATTATGGAGATGGTATCGGATACTGTCCTTGTTGGTATTGGATAACATTGAATATTATAGATTAAACATTGTATACATTGGCTAGTGACATGTCATGATTCGATCCATCATATCAGTCGGGGCGGAGGAAATACCAATTAAATATGTGATCAAGAAACTATCGGCTAGTAGTGTAATCATTGGCTACTAACTAACCATGCAATTCACGTATGGTTGAGTTAGCTCCTTAGTGTAATCATTGAATCTCCCAGGCCGATCACATATTTAGTTAGTATCTCAAATCACATAGTTATTGTAGATTCCATTATTCAGTTCATTGATTACCTTGTTCTATTCTGATATTATAGTTCATTCCTTTATTCTTGTACGCATTGATTATATTCTGTTGTTAGTATTGCCTATTCTCTCATTGTTCTTGATTATCAGTTATATCCTCATCGTAGATAGCATCTTCTATTCTACTGCTTTATAGTTTTTGTCAATTAATTGGAACTGCTATTGGGTTGTACTTCGCTCCATTCCTGACTGGAAAATATTTTTCAGAGGATCCGGAAGATTGGTGTCCGACATACTACGGACCTCAGCCTATTGATGGTGCAGACTTGGACCCACTAGTTCTGGAGTGACTATTGAGAGATTTAGCCGGATTCACTAGTTAGCATAGTTAGTTCTCTTTAGCATTTTGGTACCGGATTTATTTTCGGCATATATTTGTGTTTGGATATTATTTCTATTTGTTGTTGTTATATTTTTAACTGCTTAGTTATGTTAGACTTCTGTGATATCTTCTCGTGCCATAGAAATGTGATTGAGTATTGTGTTGAATTAAGTTGATTACTCTCTTCTTGGAGTTGAGATATTATTAGAGGTTTATGCTTTATAGTGAGATAATTAGATAGTATAGTTGACCAAGACAGCGTTCTACCGCTGATGCTACGGCGTAGGCTGGGCGTTGTTCCCGACTTGCATCCCTACACCGGGTGCGGGTCGTGACAGAATCGCTTCAGTCGCAACAGGAAGATTTTGTCGCATGAGACGCATGGTATCTGGAACTCAGGGGACCAGAGACGCATGGAACATATGGTGTCTAGAACGTAGGGTGCCAGAGACGCATGGAACGCATGGAGTCTGGAACACAGGGTGCGAGAGACGCATGGAACGCATGGGATCTGGGACGCATAGGTCCAAAGACGTATGGAACGCATGGAGTTTAGAACGCATAGGGCCAGAGACGCATGGAACGCATGGAGTCTGGGACGCATAGGTCCAGAGACGCATGGAACACATGGAGTCTGGGATGCATAGGACCAGAGACGCATGGAACGCATGGAGTCTGGGACACATAGGTCCAGAGACGCATGGAACGCATGGAGTCTGGAACGCATTGGGCCAGAGACGCATGGAACACATAGAGTCTGGGATGTACATACACGTGGGGCTGTACGCTTGTCAGAAGTCATTATTAGTCTGACAAGAGCTTCTTGTCACTTAGTGTGCACATATTTTTCAAAGCGCTCATAAAATCCTTTTTACCAGGATTCTGTGTCAAACATAATCCTTGTGTTGGGGCTTTTTGCGGCCAATGTTTGGGGCGCAAGGATACAGCTTTTTCTTCGCGGCATGGTCATCATGCGACCTGGTTTCTTCTGAGTCGAATATGGGGCACATGGTTATTGGACCCAATGATCCAGATTTTCTATGCTTCTACAGCATTGATATGAAGTACATTTTCTATGCTATATCGGCTAGATCACTTTGGAATAACAAAAAGAACAAACAAGCTACCATGAAGTAATACTAGAAATAGGTAGTTGACCATAATTTGACTATAGTTGACCATAGTTGACTTAGAGTTGACCTAGTTTGACTTTTGACTTAGAAATGACTTTATGACCTAGAAAGTTGACTAGTTTAATTTATTTCTCTTCCCAAAAACTTGTATTAATGCAATATTTCATATATAGGTCTGTGACACCAGTTCGGACATTATTTTTCATCATTTTCTCTGGACCACAGGCGAGTACATTCTCTGATAGTTTTCATTATTTGATTACCACTATAATTCAAGTATTTAGAAATGTTACTTATGATTCTTGACACGATGGTACACGGATTGGTATTGTTATTGGATCGTTAGTCATGGGATGTTACCTTGATTATGGAGATGGTATCGGATACTGTCCTTGTTGGTATTGGATAACATTGAATATTGTAGATTAAACATTGGATACATTGGCTAGTGACGTGTCATGATTCGATCCATCATATCAGTCGGGGCGGGGGAAGTACCAATTAAATATGTGATCAAGAAACTATCGGCTAGTAGTATAATCATTGGCTACTAACTAACCATGCAATTCACGTATGGTTGAGTTAGCTCCTTAGTGTAATCATTGAATCTCCCAGGCCGATCACATATTTAGTTAGTATCTCAAATCACATAGTTATTGTAGATTCCATTATTCAGTTCATTGATTACCTTGTTCTATTCTGATATTATAGTTCATTCCTTTATTCTTGTACGCATTGATTATATTCTGTTGTTAGTATTGCCTATTCTTTCATTGTTCTTGATTATCAGTTATATCCTCATCGTAGATAGCATCTTCTATTCTACTACTTTATAGTTTTTGTCAATTAATTGGAACTAATATTGGGTTGTACTTCGCTCTATTTCTGACTGGAAAATATTTTTCAGAGGATCCGGGAGATTGGTGTCCGACATACTACGGACCTCAGCCTATTGATGGTGCAGACTTGGATCCACTAGTTCTGGAGTGACTATTGAGAGATTTAGCCGGATTCACTAGTTAGCATAGTTAGTTTTCTTTAGCATTTTGGTACCGAATTTATTTTCGGCATATATTTGTGTTTGGATATTATTTCTATTTGTTGTTGTTATATTTTTAACTGCTTAGTTATGTTAGACTTCTGTGATATCTTCTCGTGCCATAGAAATGTGATTGAGTATTGTGTTGAATTAAGTTGATTACTCTCTTCTTGGAGTTGAGATATTATTAGAGGTTTATGCTTTATAGTGAGATAATTAGATAGTATAGTTGACCAAGACAGCGTTCTACCGCCGATGCTGCGGTGTAGGCTGGGCGTTGTTCCCGACTTGCATCCCTACACCGGGTGCGGGTCGTGACACGTTTTTAGTGGTGGCCCATGCAGGTCAGGCTTCGCAATATTGCGATGTCGTGGTAGTGCGATGACTTAGTTGTACTACTGCGAGCCTGCGATAGGATATAGGACATAGGATACTAGGAAGAGAGAGGGATACTCAATCACAACTAGGAATTCCAATCTGAATTGAATCACTAATTTTGATTCCTTCTGAATACTTTTGTCCTTCCTTGATGATATCTTATCTTGTGTCGAATTGATCTCCTTTGTTTCGATCTGTCTTCAGGATGCCGCCGAAGACTAGATCCCATCGATCGGGAGCAGTTTCTGCGAGGTCTGCCACCTCTCAATCTTCCACTCAGGCAGTAGGGTTTGTACCTCCTACGACATCAATTCATGTAGGAGTCTCGGCTGCCTTCGGGGGTTCTCCTCCACCTGTTCCAAGGACTACTCCAGTTGCTTCGGAGGGACTTCCACCACCTCCATTTTCAGGAGATACCGTGCCGATGGTTGCACTGTTTAGAGAGATGATGGAATTACAAAGGGCACAGATAGAAGCCCAGCACAGGCAGTCAGATTTGATGCGGCAGAGTATGGAAAACGCCCATCAGATAGCTATAACAGCAGTTCAGAAAGAGGCTCCTCCACAGACACAGGATATTCAGATCAAGCCAGGCAACATTCAAAATTTCAAGAAGCTTGAGCCTCGAGTTTTCAAGGGTACAGAAGGTATAGTCTATGCTGACGATTGGCTTGAAGATATCGAGCGACTCATGAAGGTGTCCCGTCTTGCGGAGGATCTGAAGGTTGAGGCGGTAGGACTTCAACTGTTCGACGTTGCCCGCACTTGGTTCAGGAATGAGCCAATTCTTACTGATACAGGGCAGTCTTGGGAGATATTCAAGGATATCTTTTAGAAGAAGTTCTTTGCTCGGACGGACAGATTGGAATTAGGAAGGCAATTTGAGAGCCTTACACAAGGAAGCATGTCCGTAGAGGAGTATGCCGCAGAGTTCGGGAGGCTAAGCCGATTTGCGGAGTACTTGGTGAGAGAGCCAGAAGTTTGGGCTATCCGTTTCCGCGAGGGTCTGAATTGGGAAGTGAAGATTATCATTCCGTCTTTCTACGAGACGTATTCTGAGATACTTTCGGAGGCACACAAGGTCGAGCGGGAGTGGAACTTGAAGCCGAAGAGGGACCGTGATATGTTTGGGGGTGACAGTAGTAGTGCGGGACCGACAAAGAGGCCGCGGTTCCAGCAACAGCAGTTTCCAATAAAATTTGGAGCCTATCAGCAACAATATCATATGCCAGAACCTATTATTGCTCCAGTACAAGCTCTAGTACAACAGATACCACAGCAGCCTCAGAGACAGGTGCAACAAGCTCCTCAATGCACCTATTGTAAGAAGACTGGGCACACTTGGGAGATGTGTCGGAAGAGACTTGGAGCATGCTTACATTGTGGATCAACGGAGCATTTGGTAAAGGATTGTCTCTGGACACTTCAACGTCCAGGCCAGGATGCAGATCGAGGCCAGAGAGGTGGAGTTAGGCCACCTGTAGCACCACAGATTGCTCATCACCCGCAGAGGGAGCTACCTCGGCAGGGCGGGGCATTTGTGATGACGGTCGAGGAGACCAATACTACAGGTGATGGGTTAGAGAGTCTGTTCTTTCTTTCTGTTCCTTTCATCTATTTTGATTGATTGATTCTTTAGTACCTTTTGGATGCTTGTGTTATATAGCTAGTGTAGCTATAGAATACCCTGACAGAGACAACAGTAATAAGACAGAAGACAGGTGGAGACCATGACCATGCATGTTATTCTTTGCATAGGACTGTTCTTAGTGAGATAAGACCTTATTAGACTATGATTACTGGGGGTTTGACCTAGAAGGAGTACGATCACCTTTAAATTTCGAGGACAAAATTATTTTAAGGGGGATAGACTTGTCACTACCGTATTTTCTAGAAAAGGGTATTTTGGTCATTTTATAATTAATTAAATATTGTGTATGTTAAATATTTATTTATTATATTATTTATTTAATATTCATGGTAGATTTATTTTTTTGGACTTGTGTTAGTTGACCTAACTAGTTTAGTTTAGACTCATGGACCAACATGTATTAATTATTAGAATTGAGCCCAACTAGAAAGCCCATTAATTAGGAGGATGATTAAATTAATTAAACCATTGGACTAGAAGCTTTCCTCCTTAATTAATTTCTTCATGAGAGGCCCTAAGGGGTATTTTAGACTTTACATAGTAGCTTGAGGGAGGGGGCAAGTGAGGCCTATATAAAGGGGATGAAAACTTTCTCTCTCTTCATTTTTTATTCCAAATCTAGATCTAGAATTTCCCTCAACCAAAATTTATCAAATTCCTACCAAATTTCCACCCAATTACTTCCCAAATCACCATTGGAGACTAGAAGAGTAAGGATCTAGAAGGAGGAAGCAAAGATCTACAAAGAGGAGCAAGGATCTACAAGTTGGAGGCCAATTTCACCAATTTTGGAGGTTTCATTGGGAATCCATCTCCCAATAAGTATAATTCAGTTTTTTCCCTTAAAATAGATTCTAAATCTGATATTTAATCATGAATAATCAACCCATATATATGTACTACCCATAGGATTTGGTTTTGTGTTCATAGGAGACCTATGGAGAAAGTTATGGTGCTTTTTGTGTCAATTTTGGAGAAATTCCGAAAATAACTTTTGTTGTGTGTGTCAATTGATCCTATAGATCAATTTGGCATATGTTTATGTGTTTGGGGCTAGTATCGTGTCCATAATTGGGTACATGTAGGTCGTATCCCAACAATTTGGTGATACGTGTTGTTTTGGGGGGTTTTCCTCCGACACGGGACTTTGTACATGTCGTATTTTGACACGGACACATAGATCTATATTTGATACTTTGTTTTATTCATAAATATTATATGTGATTTGTTTGTGTCCTTCGGGGTAAAATTGGATGTGTGGTGGACTCGTGTCGCATGCGTATCCTAGATCTAGTGGGATACGGTGTGATACGCTCCAATTATTATGTGTTTATGTGTAGATCTAATTAATTGTGCTTTAATTCTTGAATTATAATTGTGTATGTATCTATATATATTATATATGTATTATGTATATTTATTATAGTGTTTATTGTATCATAGATCTATGTATTATATATGTATTAATAGAATATATATTATGTAGCTTTCTTCTACATGCATTAATATATATGTTATAATATATGTTAGGGATGTAAATATATGTATATATTTTATATAAAATATGTGTATGTTTAATTAAGTAATTAGATTATTTATATATGATTATTTATATATATATATATATATATATGTATGTAGATATATATTTATAAGTGGTAGCATATGTATATATAATATAGTAGATATATTTATATGTGGTTATATATATAGTTATATTATATATTGTTATGTATTTATATTATTGTATGATTATATATATGTATACATATATGTATAGTTATATATACATATTACTATATGTGTGTGTATGTTACTATGTGATATTTTATACAATTTACTATGTATAAGTGTATGTATAGTTATATATAGTTATATATATATATATTGTATAAATATATATTGTGGGTTATATATATGTATTTAAATATATATTGTATAAATATATATATATGGTGGGTTATATATATGTATTTATATATATATATTGTATATATATATACATATATTTTCAGCGACAACAGCGAGCCAGAAGTGTCGCAACAGCAGCAACAAATGCAAATAATAGCAGCTTTTCAGCGACAGCAGTCAGCGACAGTTGCAGAAAACTGTCGTTGAAACAACAGTGTATCAGCAGAGTATCAGAAGCTTCAGCGACAGTTTTTAGTGACAGTGCAGCAAACTGTCACAAAAACTGCAGTGTATCTATATACACAGCAGCTTTCTGTGATAGTGGACAGGGTATTTAGCGACAGTTTGGCAGTTTTTAACATATTAGATATTAATATATATATAGATATATATGTATATATATGGTAATTAATATATATATAAATATGTTCATAATTGCTATTTGTATTATAGTATACTATATATGTATATATTTAGTTGTAGCATATAAATTTATTAGAATAGTTAGTATATTTTAGTTATTAATTGTTATGAGTATTTTTATATATTATATATTTGTAGGTATGTATGTACGTATATATGTATTAATAGTTAGTGTGTAGTTGGTAGTTAATATTATTCTATTAGTACATACTAGAGTTATATTGGATTGATATATATAATTATTGATGGGTAGTTAGTATATATATGAGATTTTGGCAAATACCTTGAGATACCAAGGTAAGTATCAAGATATACCAAGGTATGAGTAGTAGGTATTGGCATAAGTAATAGGATAGTTGTAAACTAATTATGGGTTGGTATTAAGGTGACTAAAATAAGGTATATAGTATTATATAAATATTAAATGCATAGTAGTTTATAATTATTGTTGGGTAGTTAGTATAAATAAGGTTTTGAATTTACCTTGAGATGCCAAGTTAAGTATCAAGGTATTGGAGGATAATCAAGGTATTGGGTTTGGATATCAAGATAGAGGTTTAGTATTGCGATACCAAGTTAGTTCAAAACCAAGGTATCCATTTAGCATTTGTAATTAGGATTTTATATATATAATATTGTTTGATATGTACATATGTGTTATATTTATCCCTTGTTTGTGTATCCTGAGATACGGTATCTTAGTATCCTAAGATTTAGTTTGTATGGCCTAGATTCATAGTGTGTGAGCCTAATATCTTTGAGTTAGACTCATGCAACCTAGAAATAGGTAGTTGACCATAATTTGACTATAGTTGACCATAGTTGACTTAGAGTTGACCTAGTTTGACTTTTGACTTAGAAATGACTTTATGACCTAGAAAGTTGACTAGTTTAATTTATTTCTCTTCCCAAAAACTTGTATTAATGCAATATTTCATATATAGGTCTGTGACACCAGTTCGAACATTATTTTTCATTATTTTCTCTGGACCACAGGCGAGTACATTCTCTGATAGTTTTCATTATTTGATTACCACTATAATTCAAGTATTTAGAAATGTTACTTATGATTCTTGACACGATGGTACACGGATTGGTATTGTTATTGGATCGTTAGTCCTAGGATGTTACCTTGATTATGGAGATGGTATCGGATACTGTCCTTGTTGGTATTGGATAACATTGAATATTGTAGATTAAACATTGGATACATTGGCTAGTGACATGTCATGATTCGATCCATCATATCAGTCGAGGCGGAGGAAATACCAATTAAATATGTGATCAAGAAACTATCGGCTAGTAGTGTAATCATTGGCTACTAACTAACCATGCAATTCACGTATGGTTGAGTTAGCTCCTTAGTGTAATCATTGAATCTCCCAGGCCGATCACATATTTAGTTAGTATCTCAAATCACATAGTTATTGTAGATTCCATTATTCAGTTCATTGATTACCTTGTTCTATTCTGATATTATAGTTCATTCCTTTATTCTTGTACGCATTGATTATATTCTGTTGTTAGTATTGCCTATTCTCTCATTGTTCTTGATTATCAGTTATATCCTCATCGTAGATAGCATCTTCTATTCTACTGCTTTATAGTTTTTGTCAATTAATTGGAACTGCTATTGGGTTGTACTTCGCTCCATTCCTGACTGGAAAATATTTTTCAGAGGATCCGGGAGATTGGTGTCCGACATACTACGGACCTCAGCCTATTGATGGTGCAGACTTGGACCCACTAGTTCTGGAGTGACTATTGAGAGATTTAGCCGGATTCACTAGTTAGCATAGTTAGTTCTCTTTAGCATTTTGGTACCGGATTTATTTTCGGCATATATTTGTGTTTGGATATTATTTCTATTTGTTGTTGTTATATTTTTAACTGCTTAGTTATGTTAGACTTCTGTGATATCTTCTCGTGCCATAGAAATATGATTGAGTATTGTGTTGAATTAAGTTGATTACTCTCTTCTTGGAGTTGAGATATTATTAGAGGTTTATGCTTTATAGTGAGATAATTAGATAGTATAGTTGACTACCGCTGATGCTGCGGCGTAGGCTGGGCGTTGTTCCCGACTTGCATCCCTATACCGGGTGCGGGTCGTGACAGAATCGCTTCAGTCGCAACAGGAAGATTTTGTCGCATGAGACGCATGGTGTCTGGAACTCAGGGGACCAGAGACGCATGGAACATATGGTGTCTAGAACGTAGGGTGCCAGAGACGCATGAAACGCATGGAGTCTGGAACACAGGGTGCGAGAGACGCATGGAACGCATGGGATCTGGGACGCATAGGTCCAAAGACGTATGGAACGCATGGAGTTTAGAACGCATAGGGCCAGAGACGCATGAAACGCATGGAGTCTGGGACGCATAGGTCCAGAGACGCATGGAACACATGGAGTCTGGGACGCATAGGACCAGAGACGCATGAAACGCATGGAGTCTGGGACACATAGGTCCAGAGACGCATGGAACGCATGGAGTCTGGAACGCATTGGGCCAGAGACGCATGGAACACATAGAGTCTGGGATGCACGTACACGTGGGGCTGTACGCTTGTCAGAAGTCATTATTAGTCTGACAAGAGCTTCTTGTCACTTAGTGTGCACACATTTTTCAAAGCGCTCATAAAATCCTTTTTACCAGGATTCTGTGTCAAACATAATCCTTGTGTTGGGGCTTTTTGCGGCCAATGTTTGGGGCGCAAGGATACAGCTTTTTCTTCGCGGCATGGTCATCATGCGACCTGGTTTCTTCTGAGTCGAATATGGGGCACATGGTTATTGGACCCAATGATCCAGATTTTCTATGCTTCTACAGCATTGATATGAAGTACATTTTCTATGCTATATCGGCTAGATCGCTTTGGAATAACAAAAAGAACAAACAAGCTGCCATGAAGTAATACTTGATGTCCCATACATTACACCCTTCCTATAGATGGCTACAAAATGCCTTCAAAATGAATTTGCTTCATCTATACTTCAAAATAGGAAGAGCTTCACATCGTCTCTTCGATCTTCAACTTCGGCCTAGTACCGTGCGCTCTCCGCATTCCCGACAACTGAGGAGTTAGACGATCAGTATACTTGGGAATGCACTGTTGAGCGGGACAAGCCCACTCGTCTAAACCGACGCTTCTTATTAAAGGGACGCATGTATTAAATTTATCTTGCTATGAGAAACTAGAGTGAATTTGCAGTTCATATAGTAGGTACATTTGAAAGCAATAGCATAGAATTTATATAGCACGTATCGATGATAGCTTATTCATCCGATGCGCGTGTCCCTACACTAAAACAAAGAATACTTACCTCCTGCATAAGACAATATGTTAGCATGTGTTCTATTCTTATATGCGGTCATTGGTGATAATTTTGACACCATGAAGGACGCTCACACAACATCCAAGACGGCAATTATCAATGTAAGCCAAGTGGCCAATTCTCAGTTGTAATTGAGAAACTTTGTAATATGTTGTAAACCATGTATTCAAATATCATTATCAATAAAGTTCTACTTTTTCTTCTATTCTGTTGTGATTTCAATTTGTCTACTTATTTTTCTGCTGCTATATCGATGTTCTGAGAAATACCATGACTTGTCTATCTTCTTGCCTTGTACAAGTGCAATCTAGGCTTATACGGCATCACGTCTGTGGCTACTTTTGATTCTTCAAAATTGGGATGTGATATGCATTGTGGCTATAAATCTATTTACATTCAACCGGGAATCGCCGATTTGATACTATTAGAGGCAAGAAATTTGTTTACACGACCGAGTAGAGAAGAAGGAACAAAACCACCCACCGATTAGAGAATGCGCCGAGAGAAGAGAACCTGCTTTACTATGATAAAACATCAACTACGCACGCTCCTGCAATGGCACCAGTATCATGTTAGAATCCATTCTCAAACCGTCCTATCTAATTCCTTAGAAAACAAAAACAGAAAACGATGCAGAAATACTTCATCCAAATCCTCACAATGAAAACGTTCAAGAAAAGCAACAGCTAACCAGTCCCGTCGAAAGGACTCTTATATGGAGCTCACTCGTTGAGACTTTGTCCACTGCATCTAGGACTTATTCCAACATAAGCCAAACCATGAGTTTGAATAATTCTCGTTTATTCATCTGAATCGAGTCGATGCCGAAAGTGTCATTTGATATTAAGTTCAGATTTGAATCAGACTAGCTACGAGCATATTACGTAGTGCGTCACCCGGTCGTAACGGGGACGGGACACTACAGAAATGGTCTAATCTCGCTTTGAGCAACGATGGTTATGATCACCTCAACAAGCTATTTAAATAATCTTATTAGTAAACTCTACAACAATTTTTACTGCTTTTTTGTCAGCAGATTAATCTATTTTGCAATTTTCACAGTTGTCAATTTTATTGCAAGCTAGATTTGTTGTCAGAAGTTCAGTTTTCATAGACTTGTATATAATTTTAGAAATTTCAACGACAATTTATTCACATATAATAATAGAAATTGAAGCAGGCACTTAACAAATTAAATATTGAATTTACAACACCGTATACAATTACAATTGTTGTATGACAAGTATATTATTTTAAAATTTGGTTGAACCTACAACTATCTAATTAGTACATTTCAAATTTATGATTTTGGAATCAACCATGTCATTGTCACACAACTATAAACTTCATCATAAGCTTCTATCCTTGTATATTAATAACTTCTACGGAAATTGAAACCAATAATCGTACATTATGTCTTAAAGAAAGATAATATACTATTAGCTGTATCTGTACAAAATATAGTTATTAGTATAGAATTATCATTGATTGGCAATATTATGTTATTAATGACTTATTAAATTAATTAGTAGTAAAAAGTAATTTGTTCATAGATCATTTCCTAAATGTAAGAATCATACATTTCAAAAGAATAATTAATCATTAAGTATGTCTTTATTAATAAATTAATTACATCGCTAATCATATCTTCAAAATTAATGACTCTTAAATATAATATTGAATTCATGTATTAATTCGTTGAAAATATTATATCATATTATTTTTCTTTCTTTCTTTTTCTTTTTTTTTTCTTTTTTGAGATGTCCGGCGATACGCACAGAGCTTTTGTACACGTTGCGTTGCATGTCATTTGGACCCACTGTCCTAAACCTCCTCCGTGGTTTGATCTCGAGACCGTCCGTCTAGCCAGAAAAGTTATACCTCTTCTCACTTACCATAAGAGCTAGTTGAATTATGTTTCGAAATAGTACAAGTTATTTTTTAGAATTACTTCATCTCGTACAAAGAACTAAACACGATTCTATTAAAAACAGTCCAAAACAAAAATCGGAATTGTAATGCCATCTATGAATGTTTAGTCTAGTCTAGGACCGGAAGGAATCCATTTACGCGAAAGAATAATGCTAACATATAATTTTAAAAAAAATTGTTGTACCGATAATATATTTAAATATATTAAAAAATATTTCGTAAAATTAGACGGGAAGAAAGAGTTCGCCATCTCAGTTGGCGACATTTTGGAAAACCATAATTTCGCCAACTGAGTTGGAAAAATTTTAGAAATTTCCAAAATTTGGACAACCCTGTTGGTTGGTGTTTTTTTTTTTTTGATTTTATTTAGTTTTAGTTTGATTTTATCTTTTAATTTGGTTTCTTTTTAGTATGGTTTAATCTATTAGCTAATTTGTTATTATCTATATTAATTTGTTATTACCTATACTAATATGGATGATAACAAAATCTATTATTTATTATTTATTATCAATATTTTCTTTTTTGTTAATAAGATATTATTTATTTGTTATTTTTTAAAATTTGATACCATAACTATAACAGACAATTACGATATCAAATATATTTTTAATTACGGTATAAAATATAATTACGGTATTTTAAAAAAAAATAACCAATAGATTTTCTATAGACAATTTAAAATTGTCACAACCGATTCCAGATTTAGTATTTCTTGAATTTTTAGAATTTAATTTTTTCTGGTAATGTATTCCTGCTGTATTTTCTTATGTTGGTTCATATCTTTTTATTAATTATTTTATTTTATTTGATGTTGAGAGAGATTACCCGAGACCAATAGAATACCCATTGGCATTACCATAGACACGGTTTAGGACCCGCATATAGAATGGACCCTTGGTTCGGTTCATTTTGGGTGAACCCATGACTAAACCCTCTTTCTCTCATCTCTTAGAGCTTTTCTCTCTCCCCTCTTTCTTCTTCTTCTTCTTCTTCCTTCTTCTTCTTCATTTTCATTTCCTTCTTCCTCCTCTCCCTCAAGCTCCCCCTAACCCTAACCCTAAGGGAAAGTTGCTGCAACTTGGACCGTTAGAGGTAGAGGCTATGAGCCACCCAAGGCAAGTACATCTTGCTCAATGGTGAAATCATGAATTTTCAATATATATATATATATATATATATATATATATATATATATATATATATATATATATATATATATATATATATATATATATATATATTGTTGTTTTAAAAAAAATATTTGATGGAAAATGTTCTCCTTGAGTTGCTAATCATATTTAGTTCTTGGAGTTTTGGATTTTGATGTATAGATTTTTGTAGATCTGAGTTTCAAGTTTGGAATTTTTATGTATTCCTTGAGTTTTTTTTGTTTTGATCTATTAAAACATAGTGTTTTCAAAAAATATTTGTTCCTTAAGTTGAGCATTTCATTTCGTGCAATTTGACTTTTGTTTCACTTGATTTGGTGTTTAAATGAAGTTGTTATGAAGAAAATAAATTTTTTTTTTTTGGAAATTTTGGCCATGGCGGAACCTGCTGTTGTAGAAGACGAAGTCTTCATGCGGCCAACGAGATATGCGGCCGAGAGTGCCATACGGTCCGAGAGGGTTATGCGGCATGAACTCTTGTCACATGCCGACAGCATGTGTCCATCTTGTTGGAAGCATGACTGCTTATTTACACAAGTGTCCTTGAACACCTTGTGTTTCACTCGCTAAACGAATAAAAATTTTGCTAAATCCAAGAGTGAGTCCATGCGGCCAGTAAGTCCATGCGGCTAGTGAGTCCATACGAGCAGTGGGTTCATGCAGCCAGTGAGTCTATGCGGCCAGTGGGCGTATCCGGCCAAAAAATTTTGTGTGCATTTTTGTGTTTCATGTTGTTATGTTCTTGTAGTAATTTTCTTTTAGTGATTATTGTTGTATGCTTCCTTATGTCGATACAAGTTTATGATACCAGACAAGTTTTGCATGTGAGTTCACAAGACAAGTTTATGTATAAGCTCACAATCCTCACGACACCGTGGGAATGTTTGTGTATGAAAATATATTGCATTTGGCATTGAAAAATCGAGTGTGGGTATTGTCCAATGTATCGCGTGTCGCGAATACGATAACTCATAAAAAGCTCATACTCGTGACTCCTCGTTTTTAGGGAGTTCTCAAGTGTCCACGACTAGAGAACTTGAAATAATTTATTAATGATTGAACAAGATAAGATTTACCTAGAACATAGGGAGGGAAGAATATTGCGCTACTGGCTACCCCAATCCCCAAGGGCCCAATGCGGCATGGACAACCCTGCTAGGCAAGGGCTCCATGACTGACCAAGTTTACGCGTGCTACAGCACTTACAAGACAAGTTTATATACAAGTTTATGTTTGTAAAGTAAGTTTATGATTTCAAATTCAAGTTTATGCTTTTGAGTTAAATTTTTGTTTATGACTAGTAACAAGTTATGTTGTTGTATGGTTGATTTTGTATTTAAATTTACTAGACAAGCGTATCCTTGGCCATCTAGGTTAAATGCAGTATCAGTGGTAGCAATATTCTTAAAACATGCATTTAATAATTAAGTCTGTGACAACTCTATCTAGTTAATCGTAGCAAGCCGTAAAGTTGCTTGGTCGTGCGATGAATGATGTTACTTTCATTATTGCTCGCTCTTCTAGTTTTATTTTCTCTCGGCGCTTGGTTAAGGTGCTAAGTTCTACTCGGGTGAAGGTCTGCAACCCCGGTCCTTATTTGGTATCAGGGTTGTGATCCCGATCTAGAGTAGTTCCTATGCTCTCTTCCCGCACGTCGCCTTACTTTTATTTCTGCACTTATTATCAATTCTTCCAGAATTTTTCTTGAGACAAGTACATTGGTACCGTACAAGTCTCGATCTGTATTTATTTCACTTATGTCTCCTTCTGATTATGTTATGATGTGTATGGTCTATCACCTCGAGCTCCTTTGTGGTACTTGTTGCTTAGGGTTCTGACCCCACTGGCTTTCCTTGGCCAGGTTACCCCGAAGAGAACCAGGACCGCGCTTCCAGCAAGATGACTCGCACTCGTATGACTGCGGCTGAAGCTCGCGAGTGGGTTTATTTTTTTTACCCCTCGTCTTGATTACTTTATTTTGTGGTATTTAGCAAGGGGCAGAGTTAGCTCATTATATTTTTGAGACTTCGGTCAACGTGATGTATATATATTAGACCACAGCTCGTATATTTGATCATGGATATTTAAACTCTGCTAGTGCAGCATTGTGTATTCACTAGCTTCATGATCATATGCGACATATAATTTGGGACACCTCTTTACTTTCATGTATGATATACTCTCATACTTGTGTTGTTGGATTAAGATTATAGGATATGTCAGCCTTAGGATTGACGTCATAACATGCTAGAGTTCACCCATTTGTCTTCTAGACAATCTTAACACATTGCGGCTTACTTCGGTATTCTGCAAGGTGCGGTTGGCCATGTCAGTCCCCGTATTTATCCAGAATTCTAGGTACAGGGCGTGTCAAAGTTTTCTTGGTGGCCCATGCAGGTCTGTCTTTCAGACTTGTGAGAGGACTCATATTGTTAGAATCTCAATCATTTACTTATCTTCGATTGAACTCCACTTGCAACATACACCTCTCGTTTTCCTTTAATTTCAAACTTGCTTGACATGATTGTTTCATTCTCGTCCCATGTTGATATGCTTGTGTCATTATCCTTCAGGGATACCCCACCTGATCCTCCTTCTGAGGGTTTCGTTATACCGATAACTCCAGCATATCCAGTAGGCCAGGGCCAGATCCCGAAATTGAACCAAAGGCAAGCATCAGTATCTTTTCATCAATCGGCTCTACAAGTCTTGCATGCCCGACCGGCACAAACAGCTCCACCAATCTTGTCGGAACAGCTAGTTCAGGCCGCTCTGTCATCCATACCAGCCCAGACAATACCACCAGTTCTTCCAGTACAACCAGGGCAGACAGGCTCTCAA
This sequence comes from Iris macrosiphon, assembly GCA_036927795.1. Taxonomy (NCBI): domain Eukaryota; kingdom Viridiplantae; phylum Streptophyta; class Magnoliopsida; order Asparagales; family Iridaceae; genus Iris; species Iris macrosiphon. The sequence goes on from JAYESA010000012.1 coordinate 162,387,242, forward strand.
CTATGTTAGAAATAATCCAAGCTATGATGATGGTACAACAATAACAACAGCAACAACAAATCCAGCTTCAGCAACAAGTGGTCCAACTCTGCCAACAGTTTCAGCAAGGACAAGAACAGACCAACACTACTCTTTGCCAGGGAATTAGAGTATCACTTGAGAACAGTGGGTATTATACTCACAACCCGCGACCAACGTTAGTCGCATGCGCCCAACCAAGTTTCTCGGCACAGAAGATGTAGTTTCAGCAGATTCTTGGCTCTAAGACTTTGAGGCCATCCTAGATGCAACCAAGACCCCAGATGATGAGAGGTAAAAGTCGTAAAGCTACAATTATCATATCTTGTCCGAGATTGGTGGGCAGCACAAGAAATTATGATTCTGAAGCCCATTGACTAGCAGACGTTCAAGGAGCGCTTCTAGGAAAAGTATTTTCACACCACCGCCAAGTTCCAGCTCCAGCAGCACTTCATCAACCTCCGCCAGGACACAAGATCGGTCGACCAGTATGTGGCCGAGTTTTGCCGACTTAGCCGATTTTTTTTCTCATATGGTAGCTTCCGAGGAAGACCGAGCCAAGAGATTTGAGGAAGGGTTACATCTAGAGGTTCAGCAGTTTACGGTGGATCATAATTATACCACCTACGATACAGTACTCAGGGCAGCTAGGTCCTAAGAACTTGTCGGCCAGAGATTAGTAGCAAGGGCTGAAAGCCAGAAGAGGTCACACTCATCCCTGAGAAGCACCAGTATTCATTCATCACCTCGAGCACTAGCAGTCAGAACTCCTCGCCCGCCAACAGCTCCAACCTCCACAGTAACCTCAGTAAAATCTACCAGGTAGTCTGTATCAGCAGGATGCAGCCACTGCGGCAAGCCAGGGCACACCAAAGAACAATGTAGGAGGGCCAATGGCCAGTGTCTCAGATGTGGGGCATCCGACTACATGTTGGTTCATGTCCAATGATGTACCTAGATACTTCTTCAGTCCGACAGTTACCAACTCTGCCTCGTGCAGCAATTGAAGGCCCATGAGGACCACTGTTAGAAGTTCGACCCCTAGCCCAACGTCCTCTCTTGACTCAGACTCAACAGTTCTAGCAGAAACGTTCAGCACAGTATGCGCAAGTTCAACAAGCCCAACTAGCAAGACAAAACTAACAGTAAGTCAGAGCCACAGCCCCTGAACGATGGCCTGACGAAACATTTGGCAACCTAGAGCAGTTGTTAGCCGAATGTGCTATAATTGTGGGTAAGATTTTCGAGATCTCTTTATCTTGTCTTATTCTTGGGTTATTGTCGAACGATCTCGTGTTCTGACGCATTCGAGATATGATAGTCGTTTTAATCCTTTCGTTGAGCAAAAGCCGAGTTCATCGTCCCGTAGGCGAGTTCATCGTTCTGCTCTTCTGCCTTTGTGACTCGTGGTACGTGGTGTCTATCATGTGTCCCGACTGCGAAGGTATGTCCTGGGTTAGAGTCATATCCTCGATATAGTCGTTGGTACCGACTTACCTCCAGGCTTGGCTCTTGTCCATTTGTGTGAGTCAGCATAGGCAAGCGAGGACAAGTTCCTATTCGACCGACTCAGGAGTATGTGTATCAATATGCCTCTATTTTCCTGTGTATTGCTCTTGTGCATTTATTCATTAGTTACTTCTGCAGCTATCTTTTCTATTTTAATTATTTCCTTAGTGTAATCATTGAACTGTGATTTGATTTCTTGAGCTTTCTCGTGTGTTCCAGCTCGACAAGCCTTGGTGAAATTTGGAGGACAAAATTTTTCTAACAAGGGTAAATATGTCATACCCGATTCCAGATTTAGTATTTGTTGAATTCCTAGAATTTAATTTTTCTGATAATGTATTCTTGTTATATTTTTTTTATGTTGGTTCCTGTCATTTTATTAATTTTTTTATTTTTTTATTTTTTGAAAGAGACTACCCGAGACCAGTAGAATACCCATTGGCATTGTCATAGACCCGGTTTAGGACCCGCATGTAGAATGGACCCTTGGTTCGGTTCATTTTGGGTGAACCCATGAATAAACCATGTTTCTCTCCTCTCTTGGTATATATATATGAGATTTTCTCTCTCCCCTATTTCTTCTTCTTCATTTTCATTTCCTTCTTCCTCCTCTCCCTCAAGCTCCCCCTAACCCTAACCCTAACCCTAACCCATAAGGGAAAGTTGCTGCGACTTGGACCGTGAGAGGTAGAGGCTATGAGACACCTAAGGCAAGTACATCTTGCTCAATTGTGAAGTCATGAACTTTCAGATTTATATATATATTATTATTTTTAAATTTATTTGATGGAAAAAAAATTCTTGAGTTGTTGTTCATATTTAGCTCTTGAAGTTTTGGATTTTTATGTATATATTTTTTTACATCTGAGTTTCAAGTTTAGGATTTTTATGTGTTCTATCAGTTTTTCTTGGTTTTAATCTATTAAAACTTTTTTTTTTCGAAAACTCGTTGTTCCTTATGTTAGAGTATTCTATTTTGTTCAATTTGCCTTTTATTTCACTTGATTTGGAGTTTAAATGAAGTTGTTATGAAGAAAATAAATTTTTGGTTTTTTTATCTTTCGGCCATGGCGGAACCTACTGTTGGAGAAGACGAAATCTTTATGCGGCCAACGAGCTATGCAACCGAGAGTTCCACGCGGACCGAGAGGGTTATGAGGCCTGAACTCTTGTCGCATGCTGACAGCATGTGTCCATCTTGTTGGACGTATGACTGCTTATTTACACAAGTATCCTTGAACACCTTGCGTTTCACTCGCTGAACGAATAAAAATTTCACTAAATCCAAGAGTGAGTCCATGCGGCTAGTGAGTCCATACGTCCAGTGGGTGCATGCGGCCATTGAGTCCATGCAGCCACTGAGTCCATGCGGCTAGTGAGTCCATGCGGCCATTGGGTGCATGCGGCCAGTGAGTCCATGCGACCAGTGGGCGTATGCAGCTAAAAATTCTTATGTGCATTTTTGTGTTCCCTGTTGTTATGTTCTTGTAGTAATTTACTTTTATGATCATTGTTGTATGCTTCCTTATGTCGATACAAGTTTATGATACCAGACAAGTTTATGTACAAGTTCACAATCCTTACGATACCGTGGGAATATTTGTGTATGAAAATCCATTACATTTGGCATTGGACAATCGAGTGTGAGTATTGTCCAATATATCGCGTGTCGTGAATACGGTAACTCGTGACAAGCTCGTAATCACGACTCATCATTTTTAGGGAGTTCTCAAGTGTCCACGACTCGAGAACTTAAATAATTTATTAATGATTAAACAAGATAAGATTTACCTAGAACATAGGGAGAAAAAAATATTGCGCTACCGGCTACCCCGATCCCTAAGGGCCCTATGCGGCATGGACAACCCTGCTAGGCAAGGGCTCCATGACTAACCAAGTTTACGCGTGCTACGGCACTTATAAGACAAGTTTATATACAAGTTTATGTTTGTAAAGTAAGTTTATGATTTCAAATTCAAGTTTATGCTTTTAAGTTAAATTTTTGTTTGTGACTAGTAAAAAGTTATGTTGTTGTATGGTTGATTGTGCATTTAAATTTACTAGACAAGCGTACCCTTGGCCATCCGGGTTAACTACAATGTCGGTAGTAGCAATATTCTTAAAACATGCATTTAGTAATTAAGTCTGTGACAACTCTAGCTAGTTAATCGTAGCAAACCATAAAGTTGTTTGGCCGTGCGATGAATGATGTTACTTTCATTATAGCTTGCTCCCTAGTTTTATTTTCTTTCGACGCGTGGTTAGGGTGCTAAGTTCTACTCGGGTGAAGGTCTGCAACCCCGTTCTTATTTGGTTTAAGGGTTGTGGTCCCGATCCAGAATAGTTCCTATGCTCTCTTGCCACTCGTCGCCTTACTTTCATTTATGCACTTATTATCAATTCTTCCAGCATTTTTTTAGACAAGTACGTTGGTAGCGTACAAGTCTCGATCTGCATTTATTTCACATATGTCTCCTTCTGCTTATGTTGTGATGTGTTTGGTCTATCACCTCGAGCTTCTTTGTGGTACTTGTTGCCTGGGGTTCTGACCCCACTGGCTTTGTATGGTCAGGTTATCCCGAAGAGAACCAGGATCCACCGCACTTCCAGCAAGATGGCTCACACTCGTAGGACTGCGGCCAAAGCTCGCGAGTGGGTTCTTTTCTTTCACCCTTGTCTTGATTACCTCATTTTGTGGTGTTTAGTAAGGGGCAGAGTTAGCTCCTTATATTTTTGAGACTTTGGTCAACGTGATGTATATATATTAGACCATGGCTGGTATATTTGATCATATATATTTAAACTATGCTAGTGCAGCATTGTGTATTCACTAGCTTCATGGTCATATGTGACATGTAATTTGGGATGCCTCTTTACTTTCATGTATGATATACTCTCGTACGTGTGTTGTTGGATTGAGATTATAGGATATGTCGGCCTTAGGACTGACGTCATAGCATGCTAGAGTTCACACATCTGTCTTCTAGACAACCTTAACACATTACGGCTTACTTCGATATTCTGCATGGTACGGTTGGCCATGTTAGTCTTCGTATTTATTCAGTATTCTGGATGCGAGGCGTGACAAAAATTAACTAAAATATTTTCTCAAATATTAGATAACACATCTTTATCATTCAAAATATAATTTTTGAAATAGCAACCATTTAATTATTATCTATACTAATTTGCTATTATGTATACTAGTATAATTTTCAAAATATAATTATTATCTATACTAATTTTCGAAATAGTAACCGTTTGATTGAATCAAAATCTATTATTAGTTAATTTTATATTATCTATACTAGTTTGTTATTATCTATACTAATATGAATGATAAGCGTTTGATTAAATCAAAATATAATTTGTTATCAAAATATACTAATATGAATTATAACCGTTTGTTATTATCTATAGTAATTTTTTATTATCTATAATAATTTGTTATTATCTATACTAATTTTTGAAATAGCAACCGTTTGATTAAATCAAAATATAATTTTTGAAATATAATTTTCAAAATATAATTATTATCTATACTAATTTTCAAAATAACAACCTTTTGATTAAATCAAAATCTATTAGTTTATTTTTTTATTATCTATACTAATTTATTATTATCCATACTAAGATGAATGATAATAAAATCTATTGATTATTATTATTATCAATATTATATTTTTCTTTCATATCACTAAAATATAATTTATTACTATTTGTACATAAAATTTATTTTAAATAATTAATTATATAGATAACAAAAATTAGTTTGTTATCATCTAAATTGTGATATCTATTTTAATTATGATTTCTCATAAATATATGTTTTAAATTTTAAATATGTGTTTAGTTAGATAATATCATGTAGTTAGTTTAAATATAATTTAATTTTTGAATATATTATTATCCATAATAATTTCAAATATGTCCATAGAAAATTATATTTTGAATGACAATAAATGTAGTATCTAATATTTGAAAAAAAAAATTGTTAATTTTAAATTGTCTTTAGAAAATCTATTGGTTAACTTTTTAAAAACAATCTATACGATAATTAAAAAATATTTGATATCATAATTGTTTGTTATAGTTATGGTATCAAATTTTAAAAAAATAACAAATATATAATACATATTAACAAAAAATATAATATTGGTAATAAATATTAACTAATAGATTTTGTTATCATCCATATTAGTATAAATATTAACAAATTAATATAGATAATAATAAATTAACTAATACATTAAACCATACTAAAAAGAAATCAAATTAAAATATCAAACCAAACTAAATCAAATCAAATCAAACCAAACCCAAAATAACAGCCAACCATACATTTTCGCCAACATGGTTGGCAAATTCCAAAATTTCACCAGCTCAGTTGGCAAAATTATGGTTTTCCAAAATTTTGTCAACTAAGATGACGAACTCTTTCTTCCCATCTAATTTTACGAAATATTTTTCATTTTTTCTAATATATTTAAATATATTATCGGTACATCAAATTTTCTGTATAATTTTTCTTTCAAGTTTGGTTAGCAAAAAAAAAAAAATTACTCTTTTCTTTCTTTTAAAAACTTATAATTGAATTTTTTTTTTTTTTACTGGTGTTTGAAAATTCTGATAAATTGGAAGAAAAAGTGAAAAATTAAGGGTGAAAATATATGGAGTGAGTGGAACTATTTTTCTCCATATTTTTTTTCTTTGGAATCAACTTTAATGTTCATATTCTTGGCATCTAAACACATAAAAAAATGAATTTTTTTTTTTCAAAGTCCTAATTCTATAAACCAAACATGACTTAAAATTATTGCAACTTTAAAAAAACACACAAAAACATTTTTTTCCCCCAATATTAACCTTACAAAACAAACAAAAATAATTATTTATGAAACCCTACACCTTGCTAACTTAATTAATCGATCATAATTCTTACAAATTTTGTTGGCTTTTATTTGACATGAACATATCAGATTTTAAATGAAGAAAATTTATATTCTATGTCCGACCGATAATCGAAACGAATCTTGATAGACTACAAAAAAAATAGGTCATGTCATATCGTATATGTATCTAGGGGTGAGCATTATTCGATTTTGGATCGAAAATCGGAACGAACTGAATAAAAGACTCGATTCGGCTTGATTTCGGTTTTGAAAATACTAAAAAAATTTGTTCGGTTTCGATTTTGGATGTCGATTTCTGTCCAAAATCGAAAACTGAATAAGATTTATACAATTATATAAATACAATCAATTCTATGCATATTCTCTGATTAAAAATGCATATATTTTTAAAATAATAATTCTATGTATGTGTATTGAAGGCCAACTTTGGACACAACTTTGAAATACAACAAATCTGTGTATAAAAATTATAAATAGTAATATAATTTAACCATGATCCAAACTTTAGGTCCGATCCATTAAACAACATCAATAGTCCAACCAAACAAAACGAATAGATCATACGGTTCTGTTTCGATTTTGGTTAATTTTGATTCGGTTGAAACCGAATAAACTGAATGCTCACCCTATCTGTATGTCAGACACGTCAGACATATATTAAACAAAGTCCAAAATACAGTATGACACACTAAAATTTGTGTTTAAGTCATCGTACTATTATAGATCGTCTCCTATCCATGTGTCCGTGCAAACGTAGCCTTCCATCTACATTATTGTCTTAAAAGTGGGAAGAAAAATGAAATGATGACAGAAGATCAGTGGATCGATAAATAGTGGAAGTTGGAGGACAGTGGACCCAAAAAACATACAGCATAAAGCGCATAAAGTTTCGAACGTCAAGAAAAAGAAAATGAAATGCAATGTAATGTAATGTAATGTAATGGGCAGCTCAATGGCCTTATCAGCCTGATCAAGAATGGCCACCTGATGATATCACAATGTTATACATGGGCTGAGAATAACGAGCTTTATGAGGTGAGGTGGCTTACTAAAGGCCCAAAGTGATTTTTGGGGTTCCAATGTTAAAAGTTGGATGCCACAGCACAAACAGTTTCCAAAAGCAACTTTCCACCACTGTTTTTAAAAGTTGACCCTTTTGTTCTTTTAGAAGAAGCCGTGATAAGCAATGCCAAACTCAGTGGTAGACTAAAGTTATCCATCGTACGAAGGTTGTTTTTATGAAAAACAGCTTTAAACTCGCTATAAACTTATTTTATGACCTTTTACACATTTTATGACCATTTACACTAGAGGTGAACATTATTCGATTGTGAACTGAAAATCGAATCGAACCGAATCGAATAAATTAGATTTGGTTTACAAAAATGAGTACGGTTTCGATTTTAAAAATACTAAAAAAAATTATTCGATTTTGGTTTTGGATTTCGGTCCAAAACCCAAAACCGAATAAAGTATTAATGTATATAGATATATACTAAATTTAATATATATATATATATATATATATATATATATATATATATATATATATATATATATATATTAACAAAAAAAAACTGAAAAATCGAACAAACCGAATAAACCGAAAACCGAACCGATTTAATTCGATTTGGTTCGGTTCGGTTATGGGCCATTTTGGTTCGATTTCAGTTTTGTTCATTCGTTTTTGGTCGAATTCGATTTTGCTTATTCGGTTCGATTTTGGACCGAATGAACCGAATGATCATCCCTAATTTACACTTTGTTTGGGAAAGGAAAGGAGAAGAAGGAAAAATAAAATTAGGAAACAAGGAAAAAAATGAGAAAAAAGTGGAAGAAAAATTAAAAGTTATGATGTTTGAAAAATGGAGAAAGAAAGTGGAGGAGAGAAATATGGGAAGAAAATTTACGTAGGTCCCACCAAAAAAAATTTCTCCCAAACAAGGAGAAAAAAATTAACACACATGAGAAGATTTTGGTAAAATTAATCTTCAATTAATTCGTCTTTTCCTATGTTGCATTTTTGTATTCATAAGTCAAAGACTAAATAATAATTTTATCAATATCCAACATACAAACCAAAAAAAATTTATTTATTTTTTCTATTTTTTTTGACATCCAACAAAAAGAGGTTTAAATTAAAAAAAAATTTATAGATTTTCTTTCCTCTCAAATTTAGTACGCCATGCATGATACTTAATTTATACTTTGAATCAGTGTCATATTTATAAACCATTGTGAGAATCGTGATCAAAGAGACTACGCGCACTTCTTTCCCACAAAGAGGTTAATGAAACATACATGATAGAATCACAAGATAAAGAATAGCACAAGCAAAATCGTAATATTTCAAATTAGTACTACAGATTTTAGGGGTAATTAGCGTTTAGACCCTGGATTTTATACCAGCTTAGAGCCAATTAAAAAGTTTAGACCCTAAATTTTTATTTGTTTTATCATTTTTTTTTTTTTTACCTTCAACATGAATACAAGTGCAACAACTAATCCATGTTGAAAATAAGATTATAATAGAAAAAATAAAAATATATATATAGGGTCCAAACATTCCAATTGAATATGTTAGAACTTAAACTCTAAATTGATATAAAATCCAAGGTCTAAAGGCTAATTAGTCCTAAAAAAATTTACGTTGTGCTTGCATCCGCATAGAATAATACGTAGGATTAGGAACACGTAAGCATGCCAACCGTATGTATATGGCAACTCCAATATATGGATACCATAATACACACGTACGCTGTAATATGAATATGAATACAAACTCACATGTGGTATATATATTAACACAAGTCACAGATATGCTAATCTCATCCACACAACTAGTCATAGAAGAAGAATACTAAACTAAAATAAGGAGTCTGAAATATCCAAAATAATAGTCGGGTGGAGACAAATCCGCTACCAAAGACTATATCCAAAACTAAAATGAGAGAGGAGTATAAAATCTCCAATATAAAATAATGTGAAGACAGAAGTGTATCAGCTAAAAAGAATCCATCGCTAGATGTAATCAAAGATGCTCAGAAGGTAATACCTCCTCGGCAGAAAGGAATGCGTCAGGTCCAGGCCCGTACTCCTGTGGATACTCCTGGTCGTCTATACCTGGCAAGGAACCAGGTCCTCAGAGGGACATAACAAGATACATAGAGGTAAGCCAATTTGATTATAGTGAACATGCATAATATTTGAAAATAAATAAGTACACTGTACAAGACAATCTATATGAATGCAAATGAGGACAACTTTTCGACGTATGGGCAAGGGTAGGCTACTCGATCTACCTCACAACTCACACACACGTCAATGGACATCAGAAATCGATATACCGCGGGGGTAGCGACCAGCGCGACACACGCCCGTAGTGCGAACTATATACTACAGTTTACCAGAGTGGTTAAAAGCCCATACGCCTAATGATTGTCCTCTCATGATACTAGGTGTCAAGTGTGTGTCAACATATCTAATATATATAGTAATGACTGAACGAACTACACACGCATTGAATATAACTGAACGAGACTACACAGGCAATGAATAAACAGAAATATAAATAGCATACAAAGTACTGTAAATAATTTGGCAAGGTATCTTGCCTGGCAAGAAAGCTGCAAAATGTAATGTCCCGATGTCAACACCAAGAGTCAGAAGCTACGGTCTCAGAATGAACGTCTCCGGATGCTGAAATAAACATCACCAGCATTCCCAGAATAAGCCAAATAGCTAGAAAGCACTTTCCTTTCGTCCAATTTGGACACAGGGGCAAAACGATAATTTTGAATAAAAGTGGGGTCCACGTGTGGCCCACTTTGCACCAAAAAATGTGCCAAGGGTAACAGTCTCTAAATGAGACAAATTATAGGTCAAACAAACTCTAGATGTCAATTCGAACCCAACAGTATGTCCAAATATTGATTCCGATGGGCCGAACACAATTTTGTCCAAAAAGTCAACTATGGGGTCCGCCAATTGGCGACTTGGTCAACTGTCTCAGAATTGCGTAAAAATTGGGTCATAGGACCAGCGCGTTACCACGAGTCCATTGGCGCAAATTTTGTCACAATCTGACGAGCGTGCACAAAATGCGCGCGACTTTCACAAAAGTTGTGACACGGGGTGTGTCCGCGGATACGGGCTGATTTCGGCGCGCACACGCGTCCGAATCAGTTTTTGCGAACTTTTACGTGTCCGGTTACGCTACGCGCACCGTTCGGTACACTTAGTACACGGTAGAGCGGTCCCGTTTGGCGGGGCGCGCTCCGTTTTATAACTTTTCCAACGAATTTAATTCTGTCTACAGCAGTTAATAATCTAGGGTTATTTAACAGAAATTAAACTAGGTCAAGTAGTCTACGTATACCAAAAAGAATCATCGAATTCGGATCTCTGTGGTGGGAGATACGAACTCGGAAACATGGGTGATCACCGCAGTTTTCTGCGATCCCAGAATTGAGTCTATTTCCGCCAACTTTGGCACTATTTTCGCCTATGGTTTTGCGTTGTTCGAGGTCTACTATCACACATATATTGAAGAGGGTTAAATAAGGATCATACTGGTGAAGACGGAATGTCGTTTGGTTGAGCGAGGCGACGAAAAACAACGTGGGAACACAGGTACCTCGCTGAGGAAATCTGCAGTGCGCGGGGTCGCGGTCGTCGGGATTGGTTTGGACGGCCTGGCGGGGTTCTCCGGCTACGGTGGCGGCACTCTCTAGGTCTAGATGGGAAGAGTAAGGGTTTGGATGATTTAAGTTTAGGGTTTTAGATAAAATAATGATATATATATATATATATATATATATATATATATATATATATATATATATATATATATATATATATATATATAAGAGAAGAGAGGAGAGAAGAGAAGAGGGTCGGGTTCGGCTAACGTGGGGCTAAGGGGTCTATGTGGAATTACTAATGGGGTGGCTCACAAAGCAATAGACGGGTGCTTGCTGGTTATTCCAGCGGATATAGCATGGATGTGTTAGTGGCTGTGAATGGCTAAGGGTTTTGCATGGGAATGGTTTGGAGTAGTTTAGTTATTAATAGTTTTTTTTTCTTTCTTTACTCTAACTCTTTTTCTTTTATAAATTCCTTTAAAATATATATGTATATATATATTTATATATACGTATATACGTATATACTCATAGAAAAAATCTAGAATTATATTAATGCACACCATTAAGCTGGCAACTGCTCAAGGGGTCTCCTACATGAAATAAATTCGAAAGAATTCCTAATGGCCCCATAAATCTTCTAAGTTCACAAACACCTAAAATAAAAATTTATAAAAATCTATTTCTCCTAATTAGCACATTATTACTATAATTAAATTAATAATTAATAATAAAAATAATAAATACGGTTTCTAGGAATAGGGGTTTTACATTCTACCCAACTTATAAAAATTTTGTCCTCGAAATTGACACTAACCCATATTTATAATGATAGCTATAGCTATTACACTACATTGGTATCTAGCAGGACTCCTAAAACTCATGGTCTGCCATTCTAACACTTCCTCATCTATTGTCCATACACTATTCTATCATCCTCTAACTCGTCTACACTACCCAACTTACAAGAATTCTACTAGTAGTCACATTCTTTGAAGCTATTGTCTAGGTTTGTAAGGCAAATATATTTTATTCGGTCAAGAATCTTGGGATACCTGTCTAGAATCTCATAACTATGACTTTTCCCGTAACCGTCAAGTATCGTAGTCTAATACTGCCACGCCACCTGGCCAGTATGGCTGCAAGTAATTCGACTACTATACCAAAATTGTCTGGCTGCAACTGTCGCTACCTCGCCAGCGATTTGTCATAGTCATCAGTTCTTAACAAGTGCCTTCAACTCTTTTCTAGGCATAGTCTAAGTTTTTTTTTTTTTTTTGGAAACACTTAAGGTCTTGACTAAAACTATTAGGAGTATGATCTATTTCAATGATCTAACAAATTTCTATTAGGCTACATGGTGCTACTTAAGGGTTAAACTAATAAAGAATACATACATTGCTATAGTGCATATACATATTAAGAACTCATCCTTAGTTATCAAGCATTATTAACACATTTATGTTTTATCTAACAAAATAAGGGTGAGGTTGATATAAATCAAACAATTCATAATGGCACGAAAAGATACAACTATGATAGACTTTGGGTCTCACATAAGTTATAAAATTATTGTTTGGGTCTCCAAAATAATTAGTGACATATTTGGTCTCAAAAGTGTCACCAAAAATGTACCAAAAGTGTCACTAATTATTTTTTGTGATACTTTTGAGACCCAAACACTAATTATTATTTTTTGGAGACCCAAATACTAATTTTATAACTTATGTCAAACCTAAAGTCTAAATATTCCATAAAAAATTATGCATCGACGTTCATGTTTGCTCTAATATATAATATAACCAAAAATCTATCATTTGTATCATTCCTACAAATTTTTATATTTGGTTTGATATAAATGATGAAATTGATACAACAAATATTGTATCATTTTCTTCAACTAACTTAACTAATGTTGTGACCAAAATAGTCATAACATCACTTACAGCAATAAATACAACATTGTTAGAATAAACATAGAGAAGGAAGAAGAAAATAGGAGAGAAGATCTTTTATTAGTGTAATCTCATAGTAGGAGGCAAAGGCCTTATTTATACAACCCAATGAAGGTGTAATACTAATCTCTAACCAATGTGGGACTAAAATACAAAGTGGGAATCCAACCCTTTAGTAACCCACGTTATAACACTCCCCATTTGGATGACCACCATCTCTAAGCCTATTGCCTCGTTAAAACTTACCAGGAAAATTCATTAGGACAAAACATGTGCGAAAGAAAAGAGTACAATCTTTAGGATGACTTAGATATGTGTTGGACACGCTTAATGTTGCCTCATTAAAACCTTGTCAGAAAAAATCGAATAAAAAAAAAATAATGACTAAGGAAAAAGATTACAACGTGTTATAGTCCATACAAAATGTGTCTCCCCCTGAAAACAATCACTCCCCCTGATGATGTTGATCCTGAACAGTCAGCTGATGAAGACGCCGCATTCCAATTCCATAAACTAGATTCTGAAAAGTTGACTTTGGCAATGATTTGGTGAACAAGTCTGCAAGATTATCACTTGAGCGAACTTGTTGAACGTCAATATCAAAGTTCTTCTGAAGCTCATGAGTATAGAAAAACTTTGTTGAGATGTGCTTGGTCATGTCTCTTTTAATGAATCTGCCTTGAATTTGTGCAATACATGCTGCATTATCCTCATGAATAACAGTTGGAGTATATGTGGTAGGAAAAAGGTGACAGGAGCTACGAATGTGTTAAAGCAACGATCTCAGCCAAATACATTCTCTACTTGCTTCATGGAGAGCCAATATTTTTGAGTAATTTGAGGAGGTAGCAATCATTGTCTATTTTGTTGAACGCCAAGAAATAGCTGCATTATTATTAAGAAACACATATCCAGTTTGTGAACGACTTTTATGGGGATCAGATAAATAACCCGAATCTGCAAAGCCAACTAGATTCGCGATGTCAGATAAACCACAAGTATAAAATAATCCTATGTCGGTAGTTCCACGAAGATATATCATCACATGTTTAATGACATTCCAATGTCTGCGAGTTGGCGTCGAGCTATATCTAGCCAACAGATTGACAGAGAATGATATGTCTTGCCTTATACATTGTGATAGATACATTAATGCCCCCAATGGCACTAAGGTACAGTACTTCGGGTCCTAGTATCATTTCATTATCGTCCTTAGGACGATATGGATATTTATTTATATCTAAAGATTAAACAACCATTGGAGTGCTAAGGGGATGAGCTTTATCCATATTGAACTGTTTTAGTATATTTTTTGTGTATTTGGATTGATGCACTAAAATTCTATTAGTGCAATGCTTAATTTGTAATCCGGGACAATATTTCGTGTCTCCGAGATCTTTCATCTCGAACTCCTTTTTCAGATAGTTTGCAATCTTATTGATTTCATGACTTGTCCCAATCAAGTTTATGTCATCGACACATACTGCAACTATAGCAAAATCCTCCTTATATTTATTTATGAAGACACATGGACATATAGGATTATTCTCATATCCCTCCATTTTTATATATTCACTAAGACGGTTGTACCATATCCTTCCAGATTGTTTCAAACCGTACAATGAGCGTCTTAGCTTTATGGAATGCATGTTCTTAGCTTTTGATCTGTGTAGGTTAAATCCATCTAAAATTTTCATATAGATATCGCTATCGAAATCACCATATAGATAGGCTGTTACAACATCCATAAGTCTCGTGTCCAGCTTTTTCACAACTGTCAGACTTATCAAATAACGGAACATTGTTGCATCCATTATGGGAGAATACGTCTCTTCGTATCAATCAAGGGTCTTTGAGAAAACCCTTGTGCCACTAATCGTGCCTTAAATCGAGCAATTTTATTCTTTTTATTTTACTTTCTTACAAATACACACTTGTAACCTACCGGTCAGACGTCTTTTGGTGTTTGTACTATAGGTCCGAACACTCCATGTTTATTAAGGGAATCCAATTCTGCTTGAATAACATCCTTCCATTTTGGCCAATCTTTTCTTTGTCGATATTCATCGATGCTACGTGGTTCAGTGTCATCAATGCCCTTAGATATTTCAGTAGCTACTGAGAATGAGAATATCCTATCTATTGTTATATCTTTGCGATCACATACCTCTCTTGTATATGTATAAAACATAGAGATTTCTTTGCTTTCAGGTACCTGAGCCTCCTCTTGGACTTGTGTCTTTTCTAAGACAATAATCTCTTTTGGATTTTCAGAGAGTATGGATCTGTCATTCATAACCTCTTCTTGAGCGTTATGTGTAACCTCCTTAAGAGAGTTACTTGGGCATTTTCTCTTTCTAGGGACTAAGTCCTTCGAACCTATAGGTCTACCACGCTTCTGGCGTATAGTAGATTCATTAGCCACTCTACTATTTTTTCCTATGGGGATATCAATTGGAGCTGGCGCATTTGCAGCGGGCACATGTGATTTAATCACTTCAGCTACATCAGTAAATGCATATGGCATTTTATTTGTAATCTCCTGTAGATGCAATATCCTTCGTACCTCAGTTTCACATTAATTAGTACGAGGATCTAGATGAGACAGAGTGGGATTATTCCACGACAATTCATGCTGTTTATTTGTGGCGAATGGTTCTGTAAGAACATTATTTTCTTTCTTATCTCTCCCTAACAGCGGAAATTTAGTCTCATCAAAATGGCAGTCTGCGAATCTAGCAGTAAAAATATCACCAGTTAAAGGTTCCAAATATATAATGATTGAGGGCGAATCAAAACCAATATAAATTCCTAAACGGCGTTGAGGTCCCATTTTAGAGCGCTGAGAAAAAAAATTATGAACATAAATAGCACAACCAAATTTACGCAAATGAGAGATGTTAGGTTGATGGCCTGTCACAAGTTATGATGGTAAAAATTTATGATATGCAGTTGGCCTAACAATAATCAATTTAACAGCATGTAATATGGCATGTCCCCAAGCTAAAACGAATAAGTTTGATTGCATGAGTAAAGGCCTTGCTATGTGCTGAAAACGCTTAATCAAAGACTCTGCTAAAATATTTTGGGTATGAACATGAGGAACAAAATGTTCAACTTCTATTCCTATGGAAGCACAATAATCATCAAAAGTACGAAAAGTTAACTCAGCTGCATTATCAAGTCGAATCGTTCTAACATGTTGTTCAGAAAAATGAGTCTTAAGCTTAATCAACTGAGAAAGTAGCTTGGAGAAGGCAAAATTTCTAGATGAGAGTAAGAAAATATTTGACCATCGAATAGAAGCATCTATTAGAACCATAAAATACATGAAAGGTCCGCCAGCAGGATCAATTGGTCCGCAAATATCACCTTGTATTCTCTGAAAGAATGGTGGTGATTCAGAAGCTATTTGAGAAGTGAAGGTCTTGTGATGAGTTTACCCTGTGAACAAGCTACACACAAATGTTCAGTAGGAAAGGAAAGACTTTGGTATGATAAATTATGCCCATTGGTATTGTTGATGACCTTTCTCAACATAGTCGATCCTGGATGACCCAATCTGTCATGCCAAAGGATTAGATTCCTTGGATCCTTTAGTCTTTTCACTACTAGAAAAAGCGGGATTAGCGACGCATTTTAGCGACTCCATATAAAAATGTCGCTAATTAAAATAAATTAGCGACTCCATGTAAAAACGTCGCTAGACGTCGCTAAATGGCGACATTTAGCAACGTTTAGCGACTTTTATTAAGATTTTAAAAGATTAGTCGCTATAAGTTCAATTAAGGTCGCTAAACGTCGCTAATATGTCTACTTTAGCGACGTTTAGTGGCGTAATTAGCGACGTATATATTTAAAATATTTAGCAACGTATTTGACGTCGCTAAATTTTAATTTAGCGACGTTTTTTATTTGACGTCACTAAATTTTGGTTAATTAGGGCTCGGTTTTCTTTTCCCCCATCTGCGAAAATTTCGAAAGTTTTCAAAACCGTCAGATTCCCCCCCCTCCGGCGACCGGCTCTCCACGGCTGCGGCTACTCCGGCATCCCCCTCCTCCTCCTCGAGCTCTAAGTAAACCCTAACTCTCTTTCTCTCTCTCTCTCTCTCTCTCTCTCTCTCTCTCACATGTGACACTGACACAACACACACTTGACAGACACGACACACACACACAAACACTGACAGTTAGGGTCACGACACACACACACAAATGCAGACACACACACACACACTACACACGCACACACACACACGACACACTCTCTCTCTCTCTCTCTCTAGGGTTTTTGATCAGGGGTTAGGGTTAGGGTTAGGGTTAGGTTTAGGGTTAGGTTTTTTGACCTGGGGTTAGGGTTAGGGTTAGGTTTAGGATTTTTTATCAAGTTTTAAAAAGTATGTCACTACTGAACAAATTCTGCAAAAAAATTATGATTTTCAAAGTATCAGGTATTAGTGAGTGTATCCTTATACTCGAGTTTTAAAAAGTATGGGTGTAATTGTTAGAAATGAGAGGAGGAGGGTAGTCAGTTGGCAGCAGGTTATGTATCTGGGAATATTCGCTAGGTGATATGTATAATTTCGATGTTGGTATCAATTTGGAATCATGGTATACAATAGAATATGTATTCCAGAATGTATCCATATACCAGGGAGTGTGTGAATGTCGATAGATGATGCATCTAGTACAGGGATCTGAGTTAGTTGTGTAGTGTAGAGCTTGTGGGCATGCTCGAGCAGCTGGAGTAGTGTTCCAGTCTGTTCAGTCAATGAGGTTCTTTACTGCACTGCAGCACAATGGGTATTGTGTGAAGGATGATTGATTGTATGTGTATTGGATGGAGTTTCGGATAATTTCAGTAGGGTAACGACAATTGGGATGTCTTGCACTGCGACAGCGGCTAATAGCTGCAAGCAGTGAGCTACAAGTACAACAGAGGATAGCAATGGTCTTGACAGCAAGTGACTTGCAAGCAGTGAGCTGCAAGTACTAGAGAGGTAAGTAACAGTTAAGTGTTGAGTGCCAAGGTAGATAGGTAATTGGTTAAGATAGGTTAGATAGTAAGATATTAGTTAAGAGAAGTTGGTATTAGTTACTTACTTGCAAATGACGTTACAAGTATCAATTGGGGATATATCAGTTAGAATAGCAATGTGGAGTAGTGTTATCAGTTGGGTAGTGCAAGAGTTAGTATGGGTTAGGACACTAAGTAAATAGCTAAGATTGGTTAGTAATTGATATAAGTTATGATATATATATATATATATATATATATATATATATATATATATATATATATATATATTAGTCTTGGTAGTAAGGGTTGAATATTGCTTATTTTAGACTTTGATAAATGAAAGTATGTATTATATCAGTTATGATTTTTATAGTACGGTTAAGTTATGAAGTTAGGTGATAAACCACTGTATGTAATAATTTATATGATACATACTGTCATTTTTGCAGAAGTATCTAGAAATCCTCTAATTTATGCATATTATATAACTTATCCGTGATGCTAACTTACTAAATTATTTATTGTAGCAAACGTATTTTTATCCTCCGCACCGGGCCGAGTTGATCGAGCGGCTCTTTCCTACCGTTGTCGCCAAGCTTATCCGAGATGCGCTGGATGACCAGAAGGCTCGTGATCGTGCTGGAAAACCGATCCAAGGTTGGATCACGCCTGAGCAGTGGACTGCGATGAGGGCTAGATTCGACGATCCGAGCTACAAGGAAAGGTCTGAGAAGGCCAAGGCGGCTAGGCAGAATGCTGCCAAGTGGTGTGGTGGCTCGATTCCGATGACGGAACATTTCTGTCGTTTGGTATGTTTTTTCTTTTAAAATATATTATTTTAATGTAAGTACCATAAAATGGTACTTGGAAAAAATATTTAAGTTTAGTAATAAATAATATATTTTTAACAGGTACAGAGGGGTGAGGATGCAAACATGGTGACCGTATTCTTAGCCACCCATCGCAAGGACAAAAATCTCATTGATGAGAGGGTCTCACAGACCTATGTAAGTATTACTTTACTTTGTGTTAATTTTAATATAACTTAGGCAATTATCGAGTTTTCAAACCTTTCTAGGCCGAGTATCTTAGGTTGTGTGAGCGGGCGACTGCTAGTGCACCTACACCTGGAGAGGCTGGTACTTCGTCGTAGCCCGCTCCAGCTCCGTCGGCGGACGACATGTGGGTGACCGCAGCTGGTGGTCTCCAGAGGGGTACGTACTACGGTACGGGCTCCTATGGCGCCCTGGTTGTGACACAGTCATCTAGGGCCTCCTCGACAACTGCACATTCCAGACAGCCCTCGCAGTCGCAGCCCTCGCAGTCGTCGGCCAGAGTCCAGGAGGCCGTCCAGGAGGCCGTTGACCGTCAGATTGCGTCTCTCCGTGACGAGTTGCTGCGAAGGATAGAGGAGCAGCCCCGATCCCAGCCGCAGGTGGACGATCCGATGCTCATCGCACGATTCGATATGCTCGACCGCAGCATGACGAAGCTCCGGGATTTGACAAATGATATTAGAGCCTCCAATGACCGCAACATCATGGAGCTGCAGGCGTCACAACTATCAATGGACGAGAGGCTGACGATGATGCAGGATTCAATGGTTCATAGCAGTACGAGGCTGTTATCTACCATGGATTCTTACAACCAGCGACTCGCAGACTTGGAGCGGGCACGGCCTCCTGGTGCGCCTACATCGATACAGACTCCACCGACGTCACTGCCTTCTCCATCGACATCGGTGTCGATTCCACGGGACGAGTATGAGCAGTTCTTATCCTTCAAGCGCGCCGGTGGTCAGCCTCCTGCAGATCCGCAGTAGTATAGTTAGTTACTGGATATTTATATTTTTATTATTATTTAGGATGCGATTGTATGGATATAAATTTGCCATATTCTTTATGTTTATGATGAGATTTGCTGGATGCTTTCTTTTCTTCAAATTTTATTATATTATTCATATTTTGGTTTACAACTGATGACTGATACTTGGTGCTGCTACTAGAATCTTCAAATTTACCCAGTGCACTAGAATTTTCCCCCTTGGTGCTGCTACTGTGTTCTTTATTCAATTATTTCTGCTACCATCATATACCTGATAATGAACCCAAGGGGGTTGGTAAACCCAGAAATGCAATTCAGTAATAAAATTTTATTTTAAATTAGCGACGTTCATTTACGTCACTAAATACGTCGCTAATTAGCGATGCTGTTAAATGTCGCTAAATACGTCGCTAATGACGTCGCTAAAATCGTCGCTGTACGTCGCAAACTGCTGACATGGCAGTATTGCCAGGTCATTACAGACGTCAGTATAACGTCACTATATAAGTCGCTAATTAGCGACGTTTAGCGACTTCAATAAACGTCGCTATGTAGTCACGCGGCGTCGCTAAACGTCGCTAAATTTAGCGACACGTTAAAGTCGCTAAAAAACATCGGTATAGCGACGTTTAGCAATGTTTTTTGTTTTAGCGACTTGGTTTTTTTCAACTGCTTTAAAACGTCGCTAATTACGTCGCTAAACCAACTTAGCGACGTTTTTTGGTTATTTAGCGATGTTTTTAGACGTCGCTAAATTGACTTATTCTGGTAGTGTTTGCTAGTGATGGTGTGATATTCTACTACCTTCAGAGTAGTTTGATATAGCCCCGAGGTGATTAACTTGCACTTTTCTAATGTGAGCTTATTGCTTCCAATATTATAGGTGATACAAAGATACTCTTTGCTATCATCGTTCATGGTTTCAACATGAAATCTGTTCATTCGAATATCTCTAAAGCTGAGTAAATTTCTATTAGATCTACTAGAGAATAATGTATTTCGAATGATTAAGTGTGTTCTATTTGGCAACACAACATCGGCCTTACCATAACCTTTTATAATCTGCACGGGCCCAGCAATGATGGTTACCTTAGCAGTGTTTGAGGCATATGTTGTGAAAAACTTCCTAGTTTTTAATATAGTATGAGTTGTTGTACTATCTATCAAGCAATTGCCATCATCATTGTCCATACCTTTCAAAAATAAAAATTAATAATATATTAATATGCTACTAAATGGTTAAACTTGGCATATTGTCAATTATTACAGCTTGATTTAAATCTAAATAAAACTGCTTCAGAGAAAGTAAACTACCTAGACTATTGATCATATAATGACCAATTTATTCAAAGTGAAAAGTAAATAAACTTAGATAAGCATACAATAACTATTCATTGACTTCGCCTATCATGGCATTGAACTGGTCTTCCGAAATTGTGTTTCCATACTTATCTTGGAAGAAATTATTAAAATCCATGTGTGTTGTACCATCCATGAGATTAGTCTCCATACCCTTTGCAGCTCTATACTCGTCCACTTTCTTTTGTGAGGTGCGACAGTTTCGCATCCAATGACCAGCTCTTCCATAATATTTGCAAATATCAGTTGGAGCAGCTGGATTGGAAATTTGGGCATTATTTCTTCGAGGATTAAATCCCTTATTTTTTGAACTGTGTATCGTTCCTTAGACCCGGATTGTAGCCATTTTTTTTGGCTTCCACGACGTCCATGCCCCCTCTGTGATTTTCTCGACCCCTAGTATTGGTCACATTTTTTTCGAGCACTAGTCGCATTCATTTCAGCTGAAATTGGTGCAGACCCAGTTGGTCTACTAGTGTGATTTTTGATTAATAACTCATTATTATTTTCGGCCACGAGTAAGACAGCAATGAGTTCGAAATACTTCTTAAAATTTTCTCCATATACGTCTGTTGTAGGGTCATATTAGTCGCACGAAATGTGGTGAATATTTTCTCTAGCATGGAATAATCTGTCACTTCTTCACCACATAACTTCAATTGTGAAGTAATCCTAAACATAGCTGAACTATAGGCTGCAACTGTCTTATAATCTTGAAAACGTAGATTGAGCGATTCATGGAGTGCACCTGGTAGTATGACCATTTTCTGGTGATCATATATCTCAGCTAGAGAATTCCATAGCACCAAGGGGTCCTTGACTATTAAGTACTCAGCCTTGAGATCATTATGAATATGGTATCTTAGAAAAATTAAAGCCTTCGCTTTATCTTGTGGAGATATTGACTTATCAGCCACAATTGCGTCACCTAAGCTTTTGGCTTGAAGGTGCAATTTAGCATCCAATCTCCAGTTGAGAAAGTTCTGGCCTTCTAAGTTTAGAGGCTTGAAATCATGCTTTGTAAGGTTCGACATATTGTTGTATAAGATCAATAATAACAAGTTAACATAAGAACTTGGTAAATCACCAAACAATTCATGTTCATGGTGTATGCTTCAAACAATGATGTTTCAGAAGTCTATTTATATCAAACAAATTTTGTTCATGGTATGTTTCAAACAATGATGTTCCCGAAGTCATAGGTAAATACCAAACACTAGATGTTCATGGTATGCTTCGAACAATGATTATGTTCAAGAAGTCTTTCAAAAATACTACATATGGTATGCTTCGAACAATGATATTCCAGAAGTCTTATATATATAGACCAAACAATTCATGTTCATGGTCATCAGATCTCTAATGGTTTTGATCTGAATATATTAGCATATATAAAATAAATAAATAAATAAATAAAGAATAACTCCAGCGTTCTCTCCGAGAGATCTATATACGATTAACATCGGAGTGCTATCAGAGTTAACTAAAAAAAGTGAGATAAATGGATAAAAATTATTCTTTTTGTCCTAGCGGTATACCAAGAGATGTATAAACATCAACATCAGGCTGCGTCTAGGGTATGCATATACAAATATATATATATATATATATATATAACCATACCTATTACCGAAGTGGAGAATCTGCAAATGATAACTTCACTGAGATGCTCTTGCTTATTCCTTCCCGTTAGAACTTTGTGCTGATAATGTGTTAGAATAAACATAGAAGAAGGAAGAAGAAAATAGGAGAGAAGATCTCTTATTAGTGTATTCTCATAGTGGGAGGCAAATGTCTTATTTATACAACCCAATGAAGGTGTAATAATAATCTTTAACCAATGTGAGACTAAAATACAACGTGAAAATTTAACCCTTTAGTAACCCACGTTATAACAAATATTATTTTTCGTTATTCTAACATAACTTTTTTAGGGAAAAGATGAACTTTGAAAGAATTCGGGAAGAGAAGAAAAGTATCAAAACAATGAGAGAGAGAGAGAGAGAGAGAGAGAGAGAGAGAGAATTCTCCAACTCTGTTGGCTAACTAAAAAAATAATAATTCAAAAATATTTGAGGATTGGGGGCAACGGCCAGATTGGGGGTGCAGAGGAGATCTAGGGAAAGAAGATAGCAGCAACAAGGACATAGTAGAAAACAGGTTAGTTATTTTTTTAGCAATTTTTTATTTATTCTTATAAAATTATAGATTTTTTTGTTAAAAAAAATTAGAATATTAATAAATTATTTTGAGAGAAAAAGATTTAAAAATTTTATAAGAAAACAACCAATACGCACTTAACAAATGTGTTTTCCTTTTCGAATAATTTAAAATTAGAAAGAAAAAAATGCACTTGTTACGAGCATTTTGAGTGTTTTTTCAAAAATAAATTCTTTTTTAGAGCCGGAAAAACAAAAGTAACATTATAAATTTGAATACACACGTTCTATGTGCATTTTAAATTTAAAAAAATTTATTTAAATAAACGAATAAAAAGGACAAGAAAACAATAGCTTTTTCGGCGGAAAGAAAACGTACTTACTATGTACTTATTCATTTCCATTTAATTTTCTCATTCCCCTCCTCTCCTCAATCCGCACCCAATTCAGCAACCCCCATCCACCGACACACTGGCCCCACTCAACAAAACCGCAAAATCGTCACTGTGGGCCCAACTCCACCAACCTCTTCATACTTCATACTTCCCTCATGAATAACAACAATTCCCAAACCCTAAATAATAATAATAATAATAATCCTTTCTCTGAGATGGCGGAGCACCGTATCCTCCTCCTTGTCCTGGCTCTTATTCTCACCGCAACCGACCCCGACGATCGCTCCACCCTCCTCCTCCTCACCGCAACCGAACCTCGTCGTCGTCGCCCCCTTCGGCCGCATCCCGCCGGAGCTCGGCGCCCTCACCTCGCTCACCCGGCTCGAGCTCCCCTCCCTCTCCCTCACCGGCCCCCTCCCCCTCCAGCCTCCAGGTCCTCTTCCTCCACGGAAACATCCTCCATTCCGTACCCTCCATCTGCTTCGCTTCCCTCGTCTCAGTCCTCCTCGACAACAACCCCTTCGCCTTGTGCATCAACGACTCCCTTAAGAACTACTTCCGCCTCGAGCAGTTCTTCGTCCGCATCGCCACCGTCAACGGTCCGTTCCTGGACTTCCTTGCCGACCTCCCCTCCGAAAATAAATGGGAAAAGAGCCAAAACAAAAAAAAAATTAAATTAAAACCTGAAAACGCATGTAGTATGTGCATATTCTAATTGCTAATTTTTTCCTTTTTAATTCGTTTACTTTAAAAAAAAAAATTTCAAAATACATATAGTACATGCATATTCAAATTGATAATTTTAGTTTTATCTTCCGGGTCAAAAAAAAATTAAAAATAATAAAAAACACTCACAACGCACATAGCATGTGCATTTATTTTTTAATTTTAAATTATTCGAGAAGCAAAACGTCACTTGTGTGTATTTGTTTTTTTCTTACAAATTTTTCTAATTTTTTTCCTCACAATAATTTATTAATATTTTAATTCTTTGTACAAAAAATCCTGATAAACTTAATGTTTTATTATTAAATTATTTTATTTAATTAGATAAAGTATAAGTTTTAAAACCTAAAATCATAATCCTAACCCAACCCTAACCTTAAAACACTAACCCTAATATACATTCTTTTTCAGTATTTTCATTTAAATAATCACTATTTTCATCATCATCAACTTCATCTAATATATGTTCGTCTTCAGTAAATGAAATAACTTGATGAGAAGAACTAGACCCATATTAACAAATTGATTATTAGAAACACGTTGTCTATTTATATTACCAATTATTGGTGATGATTGAGCAATATAAATATTTATATACGGTGATTGTAAATTAACTTTAAAAATAAAATTACATGCTTCTTCACCGTCTAATAAACAAGTATAAGAAGAAAGAATGTGTTTTAATATAAATTCATATCGATAAAAAATGTCATATAATAAGATTGTGTAAATTATCTAATGTAATATTCCAATAAGTTTAAAGAAGTTGTATAAAACCTCATTCGTAAGAAAGCTCATTTAATGTACTTTCGTGCAAACATAATATTTTTAGACTTTGATCCATGACGAATAGAGATTATGTACAGCTTCTGAAAAATGAATGCAAAACTTATAAATATAGTGTTTCTGTAGAGAAGAATAGAAAAGATTATAGGAAGAAAAAAGTTTGAAAGATGTCTCACATTTCCCTTTAATTTATAGAAATTAAAATATAGAGGCTAGAATCCAAACGTTCAGAAAACGGTTAGAAATTCGAATGTTTGAAAAAAAAAGCATCAACTGGGTTGGCAAATTTCCATTTGGACTTACCAACTCAGAGCATCCACAGTGGGAATAGTTTCAAGTGCTATATTTTGACTTTTGTCAAATTTTATAGCACTTGAGGGCTACAATGGACTCTTGTCCACACTTGAAAAATGGTAGAAAGTCAAGAAACACTCCAAATTTGGCGAGTCTCGTAGCTGGTCTATAGTAATCGATGGGCCCAACAAAATAACCTATCATTTATTTTCCTCCCCTTCCGCTCTCTCTCTCTCTCTCTCTCTCTCTCTCTCTCTCTCTCCTCTTCTATTTTTTTTACAGAGAAAATTTTTCAGACCCTTTCTTCTTCTTCTTCTTTTTCTTCTCCACATATTATTTCCTTCCCCACCCCTTCTTCTTCTTCTTCTTCTTCTCCACATATTTTGTTTTTATTTATTTTCCTCTCCTTCCGTTCTCTCTTCCCTTCCCCTTTTTTTTCCAGAGAAAATTTTCCTTTCCCCCTTCTTCGTCTTCTTCTTCTCCACATACTCTTTCCTTTCCCCCCTTCTTCTTCTTCTTCTTCTTCTTCACATATTTTGTTTTTCTTCAGAGAAACCGTCAAGGAGGTCCTTTGCGGGAAGGAGTGCTCCCCGTTCGCGAGAAGGTCTGCTTGGTCATCCCCACCACAAGTTCGAGGTAAAAATAACATGAACCCTAAAATGTTATTTTGCGCACCACTTTGCAAGTCAACATATTTTCTACTACTAGTTTAGTTTGTAAAAGAGAATACAAAGCCTGTACAATAGGGGTTTGTTTGGTAACTGAAGTTAGAAGGAAAACAGAGGAACTTTTGGCTTGGTTCTTCAAGTTTCTTCATTTCGTGGATGTAAGTCATGGAGAAAAACTCCTATACGAAGCTCTTGGTTCCTCCTTGTCCCCCTGGCCGTGTCAGCAAGTTCCATTCTATTTCCTAGTAACATGGAACTAGCAAGATGTCACAAGAAATTTATTGGGTTATGTTGCCTTTGCAAGTCATCGCCCCCATGGCGAGGTAAAAATAACATGAACCCTAAAATCGATTCGTCAACCGGACATGCCACAAAAGGTCACGCCGGACACGCTGGACACTCCACAATCGGCTCTATATTTCTAGTTCCACTCAATATATGCATTCTTATGGTGGAATCAACTGAAGGATTTTACCTCTTTTATGTTCATGAAAAAAATAAGAAAGATGTATGATAATGCTTCACTATTTTATTTCTAAATTTTGTGTCTAATTTTTCTTTTATCATCACTTGTAGCAAATTTTTTTATGCTTATACACGACGCGGAGACTCCATGGCACAATTTTATTTTTATTGAGTTTTTATTAAATATTTTTTCATTTCAGGTTATTTGGCACTTTAAACATAAATAATGGATCCCTCCACTCCGACACCACATCAATATGCTTCACAACAACCACCCCAAATGAACAACTGTTCCTTCCAAAATTCTCCGCATTTTCATGTACCATATCCTACCCAATGGCCATCCGAAATGTCATTTGCCCCATCACCAATGCAAGCTGCCCAAGCTACAGCATTTGCATCATATTTTTAACAATACTTACTTGCCCAAAATCAGCCTCCTAATCATAATCCCTTACCTGGTGGTGTATCCAATTTAGAATCCCCTTCAGCCCAGTTTCCATCAAATATTGAATCTCAACCCTCTTTAACTCAAACTACAACACGGACGACACAAGGGACCAATATAAAAGCACCAAACTGGAAAGTAAATAAGGACATTGCACTATGCCAATCCTGGATAAGAGT
This sequence comes from Iris macrosiphon, assembly GCA_036927795.1. Classification (NCBI taxonomy): domain Eukaryota; kingdom Viridiplantae; phylum Streptophyta; class Magnoliopsida; order Asparagales; family Iridaceae; genus Iris; species Iris macrosiphon. The sequence goes on from JAYESA010000012.1 coordinate 162,414,603, forward strand.
TTTAGAGGACCCAACTGTGGGAAATGGTCAGCTTCATGAGGCATTCTGGAAGAGCATTTGGGATGAATTCAAAGGACGACTACGAGGGTCAGAACGTGTTCAAAGAGCATGTAAAAATAGATGGACTACGATTCAAGCTGATGTTTCCAAATGGAGGGCCATTGTGAACAGGGTTCATAGAAACAGGAGTAACGGTACCAATCCGAATGATGAGGTAATATTATATTTTTTATGTGTTATGTTATTGGAAATTGTAAACCCCCTGTTTTTTTCAAAATTTTAAAAACTGGATTTTCACAATTTTCTGGAATTTTCTGAAAATTTTCTGTAATTTAAAAACAGGGTTTTAATTATTCAATGATTTTTAAATGGTAATAAATGATATTAAAATATTATTAAAATAATATTTTTGGGTGTAAAATGAAAAATTGGACTTAGGACAATTTTTCTGGAATTTATCGGACCCCGGACCTATTTTAAAACACCTAAAAACTATTTATTTAAATTAATTATTTATCAATTAATTAATTACTATTTTTTAAATATTATTATTATTATTATTTCTATTATTAAACCAGCCCGCGGCCCGTTGGGCCGGCCCGGTCCATTTCCCCGAACCCAGCCCAGCCTTAGCGGGTCGGATCCGCCCGAACCCGACCCGACCCGGCGTACCCGTCTTCCCAACGAACCCCAGCCCCCGAGTCCTCCGGCGGCGCCCGCGTCTCCCGCCGTCCGCCGCGCCACGCCCAGCGCCCCTCGGCCACGACGACCCCGCCACGTCCTCTGCCATCCTCGGCCTCCCCCTCCCCTCTCCAGCCCTATAAATCCCCCTTCCTCCGCCCTAGCCCCGTCGATCACCGCTCCCCTCCGGCAGAACCATCCCCGACTCCGGCCGCATCCCTCCACCACCACGCCGCCACGCCGCCACGCCGCCGACGTCACCCCGCGCCGCAGCCCCGCCCGCGGCTCCCTCCTCCGCCTCCTCCCTCGGCTTCCCCTCTCCTCCCAGCACCCCGACGCCCCTCAGGCCGCCGTGCCCGCGCCACCGCCTCCGCCAGCAACGTCGGCGCCGCCCCAGCCTCCTCCGGCCGGCCTCCCCCGCGGCAGCGCCGTCGGATCTCTTGCCAGATCCCCAAAACCCTAACCCTAATTCCTAAATCCGCGTGTCCGACACGTGTCGGACACGATTCGACCTTGGTTTTCGGGTCCCCTTCAGGTGCGTGTAACTTTTTGCTCGTAGCTCCGTTTTCGATTCCGTAAATTACGTTGCGAAGCCTGTATGACCCTCTCGGTGCCCGGATAAACCGCTCGGGACATCGCGCCTGTGGTGATCGCACACCGCGATCCAAAAACAGAAAAAACCAGACTCTGTTTCACCCCGGAACTGAGTACGTCCCGCCAAACGGGACGACTTGGTCGCGCGCGGTCTTCACAGATACGTGCGCATCGTCGATACGGACGTGTGAGATTTCGCAGAAGTCGATTCGGGTGTGCGTGCACACCGGGATCAACGCGTATCCGCGGACATCGTCCCGTATCCGTACTTTCTGGAACGCGCCCTAACTTTGTGTACACACGTCGGATCGAGACGAAACTTGCGCCATCGGACTCGTAGCAATACGTTGGTCCTGTGAGCCAAGTTTGGTTCAATTCTGAGAACGTTGACGAAATCGCATGTCGTGGGCCCCACAAGCCCCGCTCGACGGACGATTTTGTGTTCGGCTCATCGGAATCCAATTCTGGAAGTTCCGTTGGGTTTGTATCATCGTTCCTGACCTGTTGACACTAAGTTTGGTGAATTTGGAGACCGTTGACCCGGATGCGTTTTTCGGTGCAAAGCGGGCCCACCGGTGGACCCCGTTTTGACCCGAAACTGCCGTTTCTGCCCTTGTCTCCAAATTGGACTCAAGGACAGGCATTTCTAGCTGATTGATATTTTCTGGATCTGATGGTGATGTTTGTTTCAGCAACCGGAGTACCGCCTGCAATTTCCGCCGAAGTCAGAACTACAAACTGAACCGGAACCACAGGCAAGTGTACCTCGCCAAAACTTGCAACTTTGCTACCTATTTCCTGGACTTAGCTTTGCATCAGTGGGCAAGTAAAGCTTGCCAATTCTCAGATATTTCTGGTTATAGTATTTTACTTGATTTCTTGTAGATTCATATGTAACTTGTTTAACTGCTCAACCCAGGACACCTGACACTCTTCATGTGACGGAATTGCCTGAGATATACCTGGTGATTCCGTATAGGCTACATTTTCATGTCATTTCTAGTTTACATGCTTAGATTCTAGCCTGACTCATTGCATTAGTTCAAACTTGCGTGACTTGTACCTGATATTTTCTGGAACTGTGACGTGAGATTTTATGGGGTGGTGAGAGTATTATCATATCAAGGCTGAATATAATATAATATAAATACTTTTATCTGGCGGTGCCTTAGACTCTGATACAGAGCTTTGGTTCCTTACTGGCTCTTCGAGAAAATATTGCTATGGTTTCTTCAACACTGATCCTGTAGTAGTCAGCCTGAGTATGACTAAAACTCTCACTTGCATATCACTAGCTGGTTTACATATTTACCCTGTTGTTTATTATATTGCTGCACTGCATATGTTTTGGCTTGTATTTTCTGTACCTTGTTATGTCCCCTGAGGACCTGGAATGGACTATGTCCCCAGGTATAGCCGCAGAGATCTACCCCGAGGTGTACGGTACAGGAGCACTCCTTGGAGCAGAACCCGGAACCGAGGACGAGATAGTGGCTGAAGACTTCTCCTGAGCACCGGCTTCATATACGCAGTATTTTCATTTCAGTATTTTATTTCCTGTCTTTCTTCTTAAATGTAACAGAATAATTCTCGGATTTGTTTCCCGAGATAACCTTATTTATTGCTTATTTATTTCCATTGTAATATTTCTGGCATTAATCTGTATTTATTCTGTGGATGAGATTAGAAATACCTGAGACTTGTAACATATTACTGCTAGACTACAGCTTAAGCATGCCCTGATGGATCCATTAAATTGGGTTGTCCATCGGTGCGTGCTGCTGGCCATTGCTCACGTGCTCAGTCCCTTGGCATTTTGGGACTGGGGCGTGACAGAAATTGACTATAATGTTGGATATGTATATGTCGTAGATCTTTTTTTATTTTTACAGTGAATTGTTATTTGGTAATCTTAACTTATATATTTACTTCATTTATACTACTGAGTCCACTCATGAGATATTTTCTTTCCACCCATGGGATATATATAATGAGTATAATTCCTCAACAAATGCAGTTAGGAAGGCTTTTCAATCCCCCTCATGCGACTGCATCAGCTTTTTAGATTCTTTGTGGTAGTTGATATGTGCGTTTGCTGATACATGGAACCTATACCCATGAGATATTCAAATCATCTGTAGTTTATATTTTGTGTTTTTTAATGCTGCTCATTTTACAGAATGAATTTTGGTCTTGTTCACTTATGTGGTTATATGTTGATGCCATGTTTTTGTTTTATTGATTCTATTTCCTCTCAAAAAAAAGAGGATAATGAGCCATATGAAATTTGGCTTTTGTTATTTGCTAGTCTCCCAAAAGACACCAAAGGCAACTTCGATTAATTTTTGATATCATCTGAAATATTTTTTTATTTTCTTTTGTTCTTATAGCTATATCTGACAACATCATTTAATATCATCTGAAATATGTGGTTATATGTTGATACTATGTTTTTGTTTTGTTCTTATAGCTATATTTTTTATTTGATATCATCTTTTATTTGGCTTTTGTTATTTGCTAGTCTCCCAAAAGACACCAAAGGCACTCTGGATGTTGTTGATGTTTGGTACTTTTTCTCAAAAGTGTTTATACATGCTATTTAGAACTTAATAATCAGATTATAGCAGTTGTAACAGTAAAATTCAAGGCCGGGGAGATTAAAGATTGCATTTGTATATTGTGCTTGCTGAAATCTTCAACTTTTTGGTATAGCAGGTGAAGCTAGCTTAGTACTGTAGTAATTGAATACTGCGATTATAATTTATACAAATGAATTTTGTTTGATTTGGGGAAGATTTTGTATACCAGCTTGGTGTCTGAGAACTGACCAATAACTCTTGATATTTTCTAATATTCTCCTTCAATAATTCTATTTCTGAAGCAAGACGAGATTATTGAGAATTATGGTGAAGATAGTTGCAGTCCAGTCAAATTTCAACTTTGCCATATTATTGGTGAAGCTTCTTCTTCTTTTTATCAAATTCATTCACAAAGAATCTGCTCTAGCTCTTTGGCCTGGTCTTCTATCGTCTTCTTTTGAACTGCTTTTGAACTGCTGCTTATTTTGGAGTTCTTGATGTTTCATATTATACTTGTATTTTATTATGGTCTTCTTTTGAACTGCTTATTTTATATTATAGTTCTTTGTGTTATCATAATTGATTTGGAATATCGGTCCTGTGAACTTGTATTTTCTTTTGAAGAAACTGTTTGATCTCTTTATTGAGTTTATTCAAGGTCCTGCAAAAAATGTCGAGAACTGGACTGTTATTTGCTTTCATGTTCGGTATTTGATTATTCATATGTATATTTCATGTTGAGTATTTGATTTAAACAGATAAAAAAATTTGTGAGAAATCTTTGATGTCGTACTTTGGCTTTGATTCAGCTCATAATTCATAAAAACTAATAATTTGACATGTTTCATTGCCTATGGCGAGTAAATGAGATGATTGCAGAGGAACTAATATTTGTGAGAAATCTGTGATGTTGTACTTTGGTTTTGATAGCTCTGTTTCTAAGATACCACTCAACTGTTTTGTTAGTTTTTTTGTTTGTTTTTATTTTAGTTTAGACTAGACTGCTCCGTGTTGTTTATGATGACTGCTCTGTGTTGTTCATGGCTACTGTGATATGATTCATCTCTCTACTCTGACTTACTCTCTTATCTGTATTGTTAATTTAGTCTCTTCATTTGCTCATGTGTTGGTACTTTTTCTCAAAAGTGTTTATACATGCTATTTAGAACTCAATAATCAGATTATAGCAGTTGTAACAGTAAAATTCAAGGCCGGGGAGATTAAAGATTGCATTTGTATCTTGTGCTTGCTGAAATCTTCAACTTTTTGGTATAGCAGGTGAAGCTAGATTAGTACTGTAGTAATTGAATACTGCGATTATAATTTATACAAATGAATTTTGTTTGATTTGGGAAAGATTTTGTATACCAGCATGGTGTCTGAGAATTGACCAATATTTTTAGTTAGAAATTTACTTAGTTTCTATTGTGCCGGAAGCTGTTTCTTAACACCAGTACATAATGTTATTTGAGTAAATGTTTGGTATCCCCTCTTTGAATGTCATACAAGGTTTTTCACCTACTATATACCACCCATTTGGTAACTATGTACTTATATAATGCCAAGATATATATAATGAGTATAATTCCTCAAAAAATGCAGTTAGGAACCTATACCCATGAATGCATTAGTTCCATAACATGACCATAATTGATGTATTCATTTTTTTTTTTTGGCAGTGGGGAGCATGTATGGTTGTTTTCAAAAAAGACCACAAGCGAGATTTTAAATTTCTCCATTGTTGGGAAGAGCTTCGTCATTGCACAAAATGGCACTCAACTACCGATGAGATGGAGGCCAGGGATGTAAGTAGACAAGGTCGGGTTGGTACAAATCGAGCAAGGAATCCAAATATAAGTAGACAAGGTCGGGTTGGAACAAGCTTTGACACATGTAGTCCAGGACTTGATAGCAAAGGAGTTGATAGCATAGAGGACTCTTGCAACAATGCAAATATAAATATTGCTGCAGATTCAACCACGGATACACCCTTTAATGTTGATGAAAATCCTCCAAATAGTTTCCATTCCGATGCACCTATCCAACGGCCATTAGGTCGAAAATCAGCCAAAGAGAAACGTCGTCGTAGCAGGGCAGGTGTTTCAGAAGCATCCTCTGCTGCCAGTGAAAGGCTGAATGCAACTGTATCTGCCTGGAGAGAGTCATCAGAGTCCCGATTTGAAACATTGAAACAAACTGCAGAGGAGCAAGCATTTCATGCTATTAAAAATGCAAAACTTGACTCTGTACAGAAGAGTATAACCATTACAAAAGAGCTTGCGGAAGCTGAGAAAGAACTGTTGCCGCTTGATCTAACTCTCAGTGCAGATCAGATATTAGCAAAAAGGATTGCAAGAATGAGGGAGTTGGAGGCTCTAGACAGAAAACACAAAGGTAATGAGAGTGTCTACTTTTTATTTACGTAAATAATTTCAATAGTGACCCTTAATTTGATTCTGTCATAAATATTATTTTTGTGACAGAGATTATAACACTTGAATATTCCCCGGGTGATACTGGAAGAAGGCGTTTGAACATGGATGGAATCTGCCTGAGTCCTCGTAACCTTCAAAACTATTTCTATGATGAGAATTGTTCTCAAGATGAAGTATGAGATAATTTATTTATTTTTAAATGATGTGGTGGTTTGGGTTCATGGGTATTTTGGATTTTTTTTGTATGATACTCTCAAGTTTTGGAACACATACTCTCAAGTTCATTTGGATTTTTTTTGTATGCTACCCTTCTATTGTTTTGGAGCTATTCTTATTATATAAATCACATGGGGAGTTGGTGATTGGTTTATAGATGGTAGTGGGGCTTTGGGGCCTCATTTACAGATATATTTCATTCTTTACATTATTTACTTGTAGGATATATTTTATTCTTTACATTGGTTTATAGATGTATGATACTCATATTTGGTGTTTTTGGTGCATTCATATTGCCCAGTTTTATTTTTTGTATGTGCTTGCAAAGATATTATGGACGGTTGGACTCTTAGGGACCTGTTGCATCATGAAAGGAATTGATAAGCTGCCTATAGGCAGCCTAGGCAATGGTGTTTTTTAACTACCTATAGGCTGCCCAGGCACAGGTGTCTTGAATGTTTCATATTGTGGAGGGATTTTAATATTTTAACTGCTGATAATCTGAAGCAATATTCCAAACTTATTATTCTCTCTTTTGTAGACATTTCAACCATAATTCATACTGAGGACTCACTGACATGATTTTTCTTCACTCAGAAAATAGAGCAATGTCTCCAGCACATGAAGACCAAATATAGGCACTTCATCATTTCCATTTAATCTATCACCGACATATATAGTCTAAACTGTCTTATAATCCATATTTGGCAGACATATATATAGTTAAATAACATGCAAAGTTTCATTAAATTCAAATGACATGAGAATACACTAGTTCAAAATAACATGAGAATACACCAATACAATTAATAATCTCATGGATATGCTGTTGTCGTTTCTCCTCCAAAATTTGTCCACAAATGTTCCATTAAGTCTCGCCTAAGCCTTCCATTAACTGACTTATCCCGTACTTGTTGCATTCGCGAATGAATAAAGCCTCCCAATACATCTGCATCATGCTCAAGTAATTCATGTGGAAGAATCTCACCGGAAATTGGTTGCCACGGTTCAATTCCAATATGTCGCTCGTCTTCAATTATCATATTGTGTAATATGATGCAACACTTCATAATGTTATTTAAAGTATTTTCATCCCAAAATCCTACCGATCCTTGAGTGATCGTCCATCTTGCTTGCAACACTCCGAATGCCCTTTCTACGTCCTTTCGTGCCGCCTCTTGCTTTTTTGCAAAATGTTTCTCAATTTCAGTCCGAGGATGTTTGATTGTCTGGATCAATGTGGCATAGTGAGGGTAGATGCAATCAGTGAGATAGTATGGCACATTGTACACACTACCATTTACTTCATACGGGGTGTGTGGAGTTTGACATTGAATGAACATGTCAAAGAGGTGTGAGTGATCCAATACAGATATATCGTTGTATGTCCCCGGTGTGCCAAAGAACGCATGCCAAATCCAAAGATCATGATATGTGACAGCTTCAAGAATTAGTGTTGGTCTACCAGTGTGTCCAACAAATTGACCATGCCAAGCAGTAGGACAATTACGCCATTCCCTATGCATACAATCTAAAGAACCGATCATTCCCGGAAACCCACGAGTCATATTTTCCTCTAATAGCCGAGTAAGGTCTCTTTCATTGGGAGCTCGTAAATATTGTTCGGAGTAGATGTCAACAATAGCTTTGCAAAATAAACGAATAATTTCTGTGGTAGTCGTCTCTGCAATCATAAGAGCATCATCCTCACGGTCTATTGGACTGCCATAAGCAAGAATTCGTAAGGCGGCTGTCATCTTTTGGATGGATGAGAATCCTGGTTTGCCAACACAATCATATTTTAACTTAAAATATGGTTGAATTTCTTCTAAGTCAGAACGAATCCGGTGGAACAACTCCCTTCGCATTCGAAACCGACATCGAAACATACGCAGTATGAAAATAGCATCCACCGAAAAATACTTCTTGATAAGGTTGTCGTGTGCTTTAGCACGATCATGATTTATGAACATACACTTATTTACTCTGGGTTGCTTGGCCTCTTCTAATTCTTCAACAACTTGTTCCAGCATAAAAATATCTTCCATTTCTTTTTGTTGTAGGACGACATATTTTTCCATGAATCTCATTTCAAAAGGCCAAGACAAAAAACCTGCCATAAAAATTAAAAATTATGCACAAAAATATGGATACCCTTGGCTCCTTTTTAACAAACCCTAATTCAACTTCAAGTGCCCGATATCAATGCTTTACCAACAGATTGACGATATATCGACAATACATCGTCGACAAATCGGTGTGATACCCTTGGCTCCTTTTTAAGCTCCATATAATGTTTTGACTCCTCCTAGTTTTCTTTGCATCTTCCAAGCATTTGTCCTTTGATTCCAATGAAAAATGGGTTCATGTATAATTGTTTTTTCTATGTTGCACTGAAACTTAATAGATGTTAATCTTATGCTTTTGCAACCGTTCATGTTTAATTTCAGATTATACATCTTCTTAACTTTTTAGAAGACATTAGTTAAGGGACTGTTTGGTAGCCTAAAACTGGGGGTGGAAGTTGGCCATTCTTTTTATTCAACCGAGTTTAGCTGTTTGGTGGGGGTGATAGAAAGTAGGTTTATGATGATAAGACCTACGACAAAGTTCATGCCCCCCGTTACTTTTTCACTTTTGACATCCTAAATTTTTCTTTGAAACTCCTCTTGAGAAGTCTCTGGAAGAGGCGACAGTTTTGGATGGATGTGGCTAAAAGTGCTTTTCAGTTCGGTGACCCCTACTCTCCTGCAATTTTTTGTTGTAAATCTTCTGTTTTTTGAATTTTTTTCTGAAAATTATTATAATTTTTTTTCAATGTAACTTATCTTCAATTTATTTGTCAATGAAGTTTATCTTGAATATAATTTTTAATATAAGTTTTTAATTCAGTAATTATTTAAGAAAATTTATATTGCCGTCTATTTATGTTAAAAAATTCATAGTTTAGAAAGGGTGTAAGCTTACTCGACCCTACCATATCTCCAACCAACTTTCACTTTCATTGTAACACCTAAACAAATAAACTACTAAAAATCTTACTTTCAAATCCAAACATTCGAACTCCATTTTTTTTCACTTCTATTTCTTCCAATTCTATCATCCAAACAATAATTAGAAAGTCGAATCTTATTTGTACAAATCGCATATGCAAATCCCACTTTTCCACTTTCACACTTTCGGACAACCCAACATGCCCTAACATCGAGTAGAAACTTTATTTTAGTTAATATTTCTACATTTTTAAATTAGTAATAAAAACAAATAATATTTATCAAAACTCAGTTATATTAATTTATTTTCTATCTTTTATTGTTTACAACAGACATAAATAAAACAAATATTAATTTTCATAAATACGTGATGCCAAAACAATATTACAATATTTGATGTGGTTTGAAATTACAAACAACAGTTACAATCGTAAGATTTTTTAAAATTACCCTTTTTTTCAAAACTACTGTAATTAGGATTTTAGAATCACAACCACGTTGTATTTGTATAATCTAATTTGACTAACACAAATACGCCTATAGGAAATGATAAATACTGCTGGGTATCTCTCAAGTATGAAAGATTTGACAAAATTTTGTCTATTTTGTGGTATACTTGGCCATGGAGTTCAAAAGTGTCCTTCCCGCCAATCCTATATCACCATGATCAAGGATGACTGGAGCCGGGAGTACATATATACTATATTAGAAAAACGATTGGATCATTCCATATTTGTCAATCATGCAGCGAAATTTAAGCAGAAGTTGACTGCTCGAAGTTCTGCTGATGTTCCTACAGAACAACCTGGTCACTCTTAAGAGTATGAATCCATCTTCTACAGATCATGATATTAATGAGACCTATAACAGAAGGTATTATCGTGATCTTAATTCCTCTTCCAATTTTGCTATGGCAATTGATACATCCCCTATGCTGGATAGTGGTATTGATATCCCTTTCCCTACCACCCATGATGATCCTCCACTCCCGCCGACGATCACCGGAAATTCTACGACTTCCCTTACCAACTCCCAAAAAATGGTTCCCGTAACTGCCCCTTCTCCCACTCCTGATTCGACTCAACAACCCCCCATGATCCACTCTGCTATAACTGACAAACACCAGGACTTGCATCCTACCACTCAAATTAACAAATCCTAATCTAGACAACTCACCCATCCAATATATTGTCACATCCAGCTCTGAACCCCCACAACATACTGAACCCACATCTATAACATGCACCCATTTTGACCAAAAATCCCCCTACCCTTTCCAATAATTCGCCAAACTTAAACCTGAACCCCTCATATCTTTTACCTGATCTCACTACTATTCCTATATCTTCAGAAACATCTGTTCCAATCTCTGTCAACTTCCTTAATGATCCTTTCCCCATTCAAATATCATGTGAACTAGCTATGAGCCAAGTACCAGATACCTCTGATACTAAAAAAAGTGATACCCAATACCTTCAGTCCTATCCATTCACATCACTTTTAAACTCCATTTCAAAGCAATCTAACATTCCAGACACTCTCCTATCCCCTCAGCACTCTTCCTCCAAACAACTTCTCACCCATCAACCACCCAATGAGGTATCACAAAAACTCCCTGTTTACTCCCTCAAGAGGACCCTCACCCTTGACTCTGATGAGGAAGCTTACCATTCCACTGTACGACCTGTGAAGAGATTTCAAGTAGTTCAGGATAACAGCAAGGCTGCGGCTGGCCTCCAACAGCCGCCATCCAAATGATTCTCTCCTGGAATTGTCGGGGGTTGAGAAATGACCCGACAATTCGATACTTGAAATCATTTCTCCGGTCGACGAGCCCGATCATTAGATTCTTGGCAGAAACACGGTGCTCGTCTGCTGATGCTAATGCAATCTCTCCTCTTCTTGGCTTTGATAATAGTATAGCACACCCTTCTGAAGGCAAATCAGGTGGTCCCCTTGTAATGTGGAAATCTGATATTTTGGTCAATATCATTTCTACTTCATGCCACTGCATTCCCTACTCATCCGTCAAAACAACTCTTCTCAAACCTGGCACCTGTTTTGTTTTTATGGGCCACCAAATGTTGCCGCTAGGAAATCATTCTGGGAATATATGAAACAAGTTTCTGCAATATCTGAACCATGGGTATGTATAGGAGATTGTAACTCCATTTTGAAGGCATCGGAGAAGCGTGGGGGTAACAACTTTAACATCCATCATCACAAGTTTTTTATCAACTGGGTGAACAACTCTGCTGCGATGGATCTTGGATATTCTGACCCTGCCTTCACTTGGTCCAATCGGAGGGTTGCTCATCTGAATGTTGCAGAGAGGTTGGATAGAGCCTTGGCAGACATCTCTTGGAGATTATTATTCCCTAAGACGGGCATTGTTCATCTTCCTTGTTTAAACAGTGACCACAATCCTATTCTCCTCAAACTTCATATATCCACTAAGAAAAGATTTTATCCCCATCGATTTGAAGCAGCGTGGATTAAAGAATCTGATTTCAAAGATGTTCTCTTGGAGACATGGAACAATCATTCAACGACATCCAATTCAAACTCAAGAACTTTCTCCCAGTTCTGAAATCTTGGGGTGCAAAGAAACTAAGCAATTTCCCTGAAGACATTAAGTGTTGTGAGAACAATCTCCTAAAGATTCAATCTGAGCCGATCTCTGATGAGCGGATTAGTTAGGTAAAGATATTACATATGGAGCTGAATAAACTTCTCCTTCAACAAGAATTTTTTTGGAAACAGAGAACATCAGCAGCCTGGCTTAAAGAAGGAGACAAGAATACAAAAAATTTCCACATGATGACACTCAATAAAAAAAGAAAAATACTATCTCTAACCTATTGATGGGAAATGGAGATACGTCTTTTGACCATTGTGAGATTTCTAAATGCATGGTCAAACACTTTTCTACCCTGTTCCAGCAATCAAACACAACACCGGTTCCTGTTTCCTTGCTAGTTGATCTTCAGAAAATTGAACCTCACGAGAATGATTCAATCGGCAGTCTCCCTTCTCCTCAGGATATAAAAGATCTGATTAATAAGATGGGATCTTACAAATCACCGGGAGCTGACGGCTATCCGGACATCTTTTACCAATACTGCTGGGACTTCATTGGATCCGTCATGATTTCTCTAATCCAAAACTTCTTCATCTCTGGCTCTTTGCCCTCCAAATTGAACCATACCTATATAGTTTTAGTTCCAAAAACTCACAATGCTGCTAGTCCCAGTGATTATCGCCCTATAGCTCTCTGTAACGTTCTGTATAAAGTCATAATATCCAAACTGCTTGCAAACAGAATTCGACCTTTGCTTAATAAGTTGATTTCTCCATTCCAAAGTGCTTTTGTCCCCGGTAGACAAATTAATGATAACGTCATCATCGCACGAGAACTCTTCCATTCTTTGGCCAATTTCAGTCCAAATAACAGTTCTTTTGCTCTTAAACTCGATTTATCAAAAGCATATGATAAACTTAGTTGGTCTTTTATCGACCAAGCTTTAAAAAGATTTGGTATCTCAGGTAAATCCCATAACCTCATTATGCAATGTATCCAAACTGTCTCCTTTTCCATTCTTATCAATGGTTCCCCTTCCTACAGTTTCCTTCCTCAACGTGGAATCCGACAAGGTTGTCCCCTATCACCTTACCTATTCATTATGTGTAGTGAAATCCTCTCTAAACACATTAGCATGATGGAGAGAAATGGTCTTTATGAAAGTATCAAAATTAACCGTTTGTCCAAATCCTACTCCCATCTATCTTTTGCGGTTGACATTATCCTCTTTGGGAGATGTTCTATCAATAACATTCTTCAGATACAAACTATTCTAAAATTATTTGAAGCTTGGTCTGGTGATAAAGTGAATTACACTAAATCTTCCATATTCTTCTCTCGTAAGTTGGATCATAACATGCGTCAAATGTTCATGGACATTCTTAATGTCAAACTCATGATGACCAATGATAAATATCTAGGTCACCACCTCCTCCTCCCTAAAAGTCACAGCTCCACACATTCTAAAATCATTACTGCTACTGATTCTAAACTTGCTGGTTGGAAGAGTAAATGTCTGAACCATGCGGGGAGAACGACCCTTATCAAATCCACTTTGTCTTCACTTCCTACATATTATCTATCATCCTACCTTCTCCCTAAAAAGATAACCAACAAGATTACCCAATTCCAAAGACGTTTCTGGTTGGGAGGGACTGAATGTGTTAAGAAGATGAACCTCTCTGCGTGGTCTACTTTCACTAAACCAAAATACCAAGGAGGATTAGGCATTCGTGATCCGAGAACTATTAATGCAGCTTTGGTGACTAAATTAACTTGGAAATTCCTGACTAACCCAAATGCAGAATGGGTACAATTGCTGAAAGCTAAGCATCTCTCAAAACATAATTTCTGGAGTGCCTGTACTACCTATTCCTCTTCCTGCATTTGGTCAAGTATGCTGAACTGTAGAGAATATCTTCACAACAATGTATATTGGTCAGTAGGGAAAGGGACCGGTATTAATATTTGGCAAAACCCTTGGGTGCCATCCAGCCCCAATTACAGAGTTCAGGGATATCCAGGTGCTGACCGGATGATAACCTGGGTTAGTGACCTTATTGATGCTGCTACCTATACCTGGAAACACAATCTTATCTACAATTTATTCCCTCAATTGGAAGCTGAAGCTATCACCCGCATTCCCATAAATCATTTCTGTCAGGAAGACAAATGGTTTGGATATGGACCAATAATGGAGAACTTAATTCCAAATCTGTGTATCGGCTTATACATGACAACTTCCATCAAAACTCCAGTTCACACACTGCTCCTGATTTCAGCAATTGGAAGAAATTGTGGAAGTTGAACCACATTAGTCCAAGAGTTCTCTTATTTATCTGGCGGGCGATCCATAACTCTGTTCCTACTGCAGAGAACATCCATAGAAGAATTCAAAGTTTCAGTCCCATTTGCTCAATATGTCAGGTAAATAACGAATCTTTGGATCACCTTATTCTTCATTGTTCATATGCAGGTACAGCTTGGAATCACTTTGGACAAATTAGTAGACACATATCTCAACAATGAACCATGATGAGCTTTACTCAGGCTATTCTAGATGAAGATGATCAAGAATCAATTACTTCAAGCTTCTACCTAATGTGGATGATTTGGAAGACAAGAAACAACGCAATCTTCAGAAGAGAGCCAATAAATGTTGAAGACATCATTGCAGCATCTATAAGACTTAAAGAGAAGTATGAAATGAATAACTCACTCACACATTCTTCACCCCCTGTACAATCACCTACTGAGCATCAAGGAAGATGGCTTCCCCCTCCATCCAATATCTGGAAGATCAGTGTCGATGGTGCATACTATGACGGCAAGATGGCGGGCGCAGCTGTTCTTCGAGATAAGAATTGTGTATTCAATGGAGCAATCACATTATCCAAATTGGGCGGGTCTCCCCTGGAAGCAGAAGGACTGGCTATTCAACTAGCCCTTACCCTTTATAAGAAAAAGAAGATAGATCATCTCATCATCGAAAGTGATTGCAAAGTACTAATAGACTCTATCAATCACAGGGCTTTTGATATCCCATGGCGAACAAGGCATGTTGTTGAAGAGTGTCGATTTGCTTCTACTCACAGTAATATCACTTTCACCTTCACACCAAGAGCAGGAAACTTAGTTGCTCACTCCTTGGCGACTCAATCCTTGCTTAATGATTTATCATTCTCTGAAAGGTTCTTAGAAGAACCTCCTTTATGTACTCTGGTTCATATCTTCCATGATATGACCACAACTATTAATGATTTGAATTGAATGAATTTCATTTCTGCGGGAAAAAAAAAAATTTGACTAACACCCTTTAATTTAAGATCACATGCATTACTCACATCATTTGAAGTGCTACTCCACTTGCTGGTCTTTGAAAAAAGAAGCTTTTATCTGGAGATATTTTAAAACATTTGGACCAAGTTGACAAGACCCATAGTAGCAGTTGGATCCTTGATCTTCCTCTTCAATAACTGATAAAAATAAACCATTCTATACTAAACACAGATATCAACAATATTAAGAAGGCATGGGCACATTGATAACCATATAGAGCATGAGCATATTCGTAGTGCATGTGAGAAAATGGAGAACTGAAGTACCTAAAACTTTCTAAACGAGTGGACGGTGGTTATGACATCCTTCCCACATGGGTGCCAAACTTAATTAACCACCTAAGTTCCCATTTATAAGAACACTCACTTGTGATTACTTCTTTTTCTTAATGGCTTAAGATCCAATCCAAGTCAATTATTAGCCTTGTGTTCTTTCCTTAAAGTGAACGATCAAACTATTGTTAGATATTCTCCTATTAAAAAGACTAACCTAATCCCAGAGGCAAGTTGGATCCAAATCCCAAAATCTGATAAGTGCAACCTAAATTGAAATCACGAATGCTCATCAGCAAACTTTTCATAATAGAGTTCCATTGTTTATGTTCATGACCACCTTATCTCTTCCCCTAGACTTTTTACTAGTCTAGGTCAAGTTGTCTTCTATATTTTACGACGGGTCCTCTTTTGTACCCAGGCACAAAAGATTGACAACAGGTTATGGTAAAAACTTCATGAATCTTTTATGTAGCTTTTTTGTGCTTCATCCACTATAATGGAAGAAGGTGCCGATAATAATGATGACAGAAAACCAAAAGCTAGTCAAGTCTAGCGTTTAATGCAGCAAAGCAAAGACGAGTTACTCATGGATTCAAAGCTAAACCATATTTAGTGGCAAGAAGATTTATAGAAAAGAAAATATGGACCGGTAACGGGATTTGTAGAGCACA
The DNA here is from genome assembly GCA_036927795.1 of Iris macrosiphon. Classification (NCBI taxonomy): domain Eukaryota; kingdom Viridiplantae; phylum Streptophyta; class Magnoliopsida; order Asparagales; family Iridaceae; genus Iris; species Iris macrosiphon. The sequence continues at coordinate 162,430,967 of JAYESA010000012.1, forward strand.
GTGATGGTTGTCATAACTTACCCTTTCATAAGGAGCTTCTCTTGGGTGTGATTGGCAACATGAATCCCAGCTGAAATGGGTTAACCGCAATAAAATCATGAAACTAATCAACCACCATGGATTCCATACCTAATTGACATAGATGGGGAAAAAAATGATTTTTTTACTTTAATTTTGTTTCAACATGAGAGAGATGTAAAGTTCATTTAAAATTCTGCTTAATAAAACAACAGAATGCATGAGTTTCGTAAGGTTTCAGTCAATACCTGAGGGTCACGATATGCAATGTCGTGATTACGACACAAATCAAGTTATCCGTCCCCAAGCTGAGACAAGATCAGCATCGTGCCGGATGCATGCCAAGGGTCTGAGTCCAATTCAAAATCCTAATCATATACAGCTCTACAATATTTCGAACATACAATGAGAGTAGGACGAAATCAGCATGATCCGACAGCCAGCTAGAACCAACCAATATTCACCTAAGATGTCCACATGATCACGATCGAAACACCATGTCTAGGATAGGGTTCGTGACATGACTCCATGTTCAGGTTCCAACTGGTTCCCTCTAAAAAATATGACACTGATGTTGCCTTCATTTCAGTTATTATCCCAACTGATCAGTCTTTCTCCACCAGCTTACTCACAGTTTAATGACATCTTGTGACACAGAAATCACATTTGTTGTGGTCAGAGGCCAACCAATACTAATTGGGTAATGATGCCTAACATGCCTCTCTCTCAACCCAAACAAGGGAAGAACATGGTATAGGGCCCAAGCAGCACAAGAGATTATAATGTTATAGCGGACTTCAAGCTGTCAATGTTCCCGATAATGGTCTTTAATTGGGTCACATGATCCACTGGGGAGCGCAGCACATGCAAACACCTTAACAGATCTCGGTCATCCGATCAGCCTATTTATATGCACCACTTCCCGACCTATTCTCTCATTCCTTCTCCCTGCCTCTCTCTCTCTCTCTCTCTCTCTCTCTCTCCTCTCTCTCTCTCAGTACTCCATTGTTCATTCCATCTTAGGAATAGCCATGGCTAAGCTTCTTGTTCTCCTAGCCATTGCCCTGCTTGCCATTGTGATGGCCAAGTCCTCAAAGGTGAAAACTTGCTCTCTAGTATCTAAAGTGATGTGCCTCTAACAAATGCTCTATACACCAATTTGTCTCCTAACCAATATTTCAATTGTTCTATTTGCAGGCTTTGGCAAAAGAAGTAGAGTATGTTGGAGGAGAGTACCATGTGGAGGGATATGGACCAGGAAGCCTTAAGAGCTACCGTAAGTAGTAAATGCAAACTTATCTTCATTGCCACATTCGAAGATTTTCTTCCAAATTGTATATGCATAGCCATGACACATTATGTACAAGCAAGTGTAAAAAATCTCGAGCTCAGGGAATGTAGATTGTACCCAGCAGTTTATATAGGGAGCAGAATGATTTAGGCTAACAAATATTTTTACATGCTTCGTCTTCTCAGGGTGTGCCCCTCAGTGCTCAAGGAGGTGCGGCAGGACACAGTACAAGAAACCTTGCCTCTTCTTCTGCAACAAGTGCTGTGCAAAATGCTTGTGTGCGCCAGCTGGGTAATATGGGAACAAAGCCTCCTGCCCCTGCTACAACAACTGGAAGACCAAAGAAGGAGGCCCCAAATGCCCTTAAACTAAACTATACTACATCAAACTTCCCCATGATATCATAATATGATGTTCTGTTTCCTTACTTTAATTTGTCTAACCCTGGTTAGTGGCAGCACTCACTCAAGGGTTTCTTATTCATTATTAGCATATTCTAAGCAAGCAAGTGTGGCATCTGTTGCCCCTGATTGCATTTAATTATAATACCAGCATAAGTTCTATATTTAAACATTGGGATCCTATTCACAATTGGATCAATATAAAATCATTGGTCTAATTAAATGGATGTAAGAATATAAAAAATTACACCAATTTCAGAGGGTCAGCTTCAATTTACACTGATGTAAGAGTTTTATTCTTTAAGTCAGTTTTAGAAGAAATGATAGTAAATTGATCCAATGGTGAATACGATCCAAATATTCAAGTATAGAAAGTTTAGAATTCAATTTGCACAAACAGTCCTAATTAGTATCAATTTGTCTATCACCTCTTTCCAGTTATCATACCATGAGAATATTCCTATGTATTGTTATGGAGAGCATTATAATATATGTTGTAGTGTATTTTGGGAGATCGTATGTATTTTCAATGGCATTCTTCCTTCAATTACTTTTCCTATTGAGTCAAAGTCATGTTTCTTCTTCTCACGGTTTGACTATCAATTGACTAGCGTACTCCATGAGGACAACATAGATGTCCCCTCAATCAGTGTTTCTTAATTCCCAGAACCAAGCATATTAATATACTTCAAAAGAACTTTAGAAAGAATAATGCATAAATTATTATAGCTTTGATCTATTTCCTCAAGAACATGTATACTCGTGTCCCATGGTAATACTTAGATGATTAATTATGAAAGGGTAAAGTGCAAAAAAAAATATTCGTAAAATTTACACTTTTAGCAACAAAAAGAAAATTTACTCATAGATATTTTGATCAATTAAAACCCTCCGTCCACTAGAAGTTACAATTTGAACGTTAGAGTCAAATTTTGACTGAAAAAAACTTGAAATACCTAAAGTAATCATGCATGTGACCATTAAAGATTGCAACGGTTTTACGGACCATCCTTCTGTATATATGCTTAAAATACTCCCTATTTTTTCATTCTTTCCATTTTCTCTCTCATGTTTCACTTCATTCTCACTCTGTTTCACATTTGTATATTATTAATTTGTTTTCTTTCCTGCGTAAATAATCCAAATAAGTCTTGTTGACGGTAAATTGACGGTCCGTTAACGTCGCCTTTTAATTTGTGTATTGTTGCCATTCAATTCGGATACAAATTGTACTAAATTAAAAATTAGAGGATTTTTTTTTAAAACTACGAGTTTTTTTTTTTTACAAAAAGTGTAAAACTTGCGAGAATTGTTTTTGCACTTTACCGAGTATGTAAAGAATTCAGATAGAGAGATAAAACAATTCCAAGCATACTATATCTCAATTGAACTTTTGAATTATTGCAGATCCAAATTTGTCTACAAGAACTAACATCCAGATCTAACTAATTAATAGGTAAGTTTGGAGGATCCTTACACATCATTGAAGGAATCATTATAAGGTAGCCTGCCTTCATATCTCCAGTTTTGGGAGCAGAGTCAATGAGTTCCATAAGCGCCACACAATTCGAAGAAATTTGCACCGCTAGAGTAATCATCCATTTTAACAGTCTGTAGCTACATCTGCGAACAAAATTGCATAGAAGCAAAGATTAAATTAAGAATGCAATAGATATCATATGTTCAAGCATAACCACTTTCTACGAAGGTTACTCGGTACTCACGTTAGAGTTCTGCCATTACGCATTTTCCAAATGAACAACGATAGTGCATCTCCATCAGGAGCATTATCTCTAATAAGATTTTGGCTGCAGAGTTGCTACTTGTCCCTAATTCTATGATCAAACAAATCTTGGATGAAGAGACGATATACAGCTTCCCATTGGAAAACTTCGCAACAACCAAGACTGAGGGAGGGGGGCATGACGCCCAGTTTGCTTTGGGGGAACTAATGCCAGTTAGAAAAAAGTCCATTAATTTGTTTGATGAATGTACTCTGTACAATTGGACATGTTTGGTTGAAATTTCTGATACACTTCACCAATAATCCCCACATGAACATTGTCCACCGCTAAAATGGTGAAACCTGTGCGAGTCTCTGACCAGAATCTCCCTCCCAGTTACTTCAGAAATGAACTTGGTAGCAGTATGGCAGTCCCCGCAAACCCTTAGATTCTTATGGATCCTAATCTCGCTGTCGGGCCCCAAGTACATAAGCCCGAAGACGATAGCAAGCTTCTCACTGTGAACATATAACGATCTTTCCTTCGTCTCCTCCTCCAAATCATGCAACACAAAGTTAGTGTTTGGCACATAACCAGCTTCTCTAATCCTATCCATCAATTTCTCAAGCTCTCTGTAAATCAAATCCGAGTTAGGATTCGTCTCATCGCCCACTAAGAACTTGTAGGTCTTGTTCTTCACCTCAATGACACTGTAACCCGCTGTTTTTTTCACTCCTCGCCTCTTCATCAGAGAACGGATCCAATTGGCCTCTTTGATCTTGCCCAAGGAAGTGTACACATTCGACAACAAGATGTAGCGGCCCGAATTCTCGGAATCCATCTTGAGGAGCGACCTTGCTGCAAATTCAGCGACCTTTGCGTCCGGATGTATTCTACAAGCGCCGAGCAGGGATCCCCAGACGCTAGAGTCTGGAGGTATCGGCATTCGCTCGATGAACTCTTGTGCTTCCTTCAACTTTCCAGCTCGTCCCAACAGATCGATCATACAAGCGTAATGCTCGGCTCTAGGAACAACCCCAAAATCCCTTTCCATGGAATAAAAGCATCGCCACCCTTGGTCGATCAAGCCCGCGTGGCTGCAGGCCGATAGAACCGCAATGAACACAATGTGGTCCGGCCTCACTCGATCTTTCATTCTGTCAAACAGATCCAAAGCATCCTTCCCGAACCCATGCATTCCGTACCCGGATATCATCGTACTCCATGTCACCAAACTCTTCTCCTCCATGCGGTGGAACAATCTCCGAGCGGTCCTCAGCCTCCCCCTCTTCACGTAAAGATCGACAAGAGCAGTCCCAACCATAACATTTTTATCCAACGTACTCCTAACCGCGAACCCGTGAACAAACCTCGCCTCCGCAAGCGACCCCATCGTCGAGTTAACGCAGGCCCTGATCAGCCCGAGCAGGGCGATGTAGTCCGGAAAGATCCCCCTAACCTTCATCTCCCCAAAAAGCTCCAACGCCTCAAAGTACATGTCTGCCCTCCCGTACCCGTCGACCATCAAGCTCCAAGTCACCAAATCCTTCTCCTCCATCGAATCAAACAACTTCCTCGCGTAACCTACCTTCCCACATCTCATATACATCCCGACCACCGCATTCCTGACATAACCGTCCCCGTCGAGCCCTTCGTCCAATATCAACCTGCACAGGTCGTCGGCGAGGTCGGCGTCCGAGATGCATGGGATGATGCTGAGGAAGGTGGGGCGGTTGGGGCGGATGCCGGTGTCGAGCATTGCCCGGAAGAGGGAGAGCGCGGATTCGGGCTGCCCGTGACGGGCGTAGGCCCCGATGATGGAGGTCCAGGTGACGACGTTGCGGGCGTGGTGCGGCATTTCGTCGAACACCTGGCGGGAGGAGGCTAGGTGGCCGCATTTGGAGTAGAAGGAGATGAGGGAGTTGGGGATGGAGACGTCGGAGCGGAGGAGGGAGAGGGAGGAGAGGTGGCGGTGGAGGGAGCGGCCGAGGGGGAGGTCGCGGAGACGGGAGCAGGACTTGAGGAGGGGAGGGAAGGTGAGGGCGTCGGGGACGGAGGAGGAGGAGGAGAGCATGAGGGAGTAGAGGGAGAGGGAGTGGGAGTTGGAGTTGGAGTTGGAGTTGGAGAGGGTGTGGATGAGGGTGTTATAGAGGGAGGTGGGGGCGTGGTGTCTCAGGAGGGTGGCTTGGAGGGGTTTGAATAGGGTTTGGAGGGAAGTGGGGGATTTGAGGAGGAAGTGGGTTAGCTCATGGAGGTCCACTGCCATTGAGGATTTGTATTTGTTTTGCTCTGATTTTTCATGGGCTATTTATTTATAACAATATGTCTTCGCAGTCCGAAGGTGGGACCGAAAGGAGAGCGCATGCCACGTGTCACCTCCAAAAGTCCTCTGTTAACTTCAAAAAATAATTTCAACCAACAGGAAGACGACACGTGGTATGCGTTCTGCAATTCGGTTGTTCCTTTCGATCTGTGTAGAAGTATTATATTTATCAGTTGTGTTTTACAGAAAGAGAAACTAAACCGCGCTGATGTGGCGATCTCCTATTGGCCAAACATGAGACCCGATGCTTGGACGGAGGACTGGAGTCACAGGGAGGGTCACGTTAGCCTATGTCTGACTTTCGATTCCTTCCTCGGTTCATGAGATATTTCTGTTTATTTATTTATGTGTAGTCTCTTATTGGGTCGGATATGATATTCTTATCTAGGACGAATCCATAACTTCTAACATCTCAGTCTTTGGAGTTTCTTTTGAAATCAGGAAGTCCACATCCTATTCCCGCTAACTTAAGCTCGGATCTTTTATTATGTCAATCACTACAGACTGTATTCTCGGATATTGTTATACGCATGTCGATCCTTGCTTACTGTGTCCAGTAGAGCCTTCTTCTTTTTCGTTCGTGTCGATCTCTATCGCACATTCTATTCGAAGTTGCTTCAATTATCGTAATCCTCTTATCTGATAGACCGTTTCTCCGGAAGGAATCGTCTCTTAATTGCCGTTACTTGGTTCATTTCTCATTTAAAATTTAAAGGCATAGCGCTCCGAAGTGATTGGAAGTTTCGAACTACCAACCTAGTACATCAGCATAAAAAAAAAAAATAGAAACAATTTTAGAATTACTTTTAAAAATAGACGGGAAGTTGATCTCCTAAGGTGTTGATTTCCCAAAGCAGGCCTTACTGTAACCTATAGACACCCAAGGGGGTTGTTTGATTCGACAACATACGTCGAGGTAGAAAAGTCAATAATCGACGTATTGCACATTTGGATGCTTTGAGAGAGAGAGAGGTTTGGTGTGAGATCAGAATGGGAGAGCGAGAGAGAGAACTTGTTAGCTAGAACAAGGGTAGGGTACCAAGAAAAGTGGTTAGGAAGGGACTCGGTGATGATAAAGACATTCGTGGGATGATCCATTTCACATTTTAACTCATTGATAATATTAGTTGAATATATTTTTTAAAGATTTTGTTAAAGATTTATAAGTGAAATTTTTTAAATTTTAGTGTTTGATTGATTGTTGAAGTAAATGAAAAAGTTAACTTTTTTTTAAAATGACATGAATAATAAATTTTTTTTTTGTTAAAATAAAAAAGGAAGTGGTCCCCCAACTAAACACGCAAAATGGGAATAAAGATTTTTCACTTCCGTGCTATATTTCGGAGGAAAAAAAAACTTTGATGTCAAAGCTCTAATTTTATGACAGACAAAATTTACTGTTAACGTCAAATCACAATAAATATTTCTGCAAATTCTCCAACCAAATACGTGAAATACCAAATTCATATTTTGGTCATTTTCGTGCTCTAAATCCGTGAACCAAACAGCCCCCAAGAGCACAAATGGATGCCAAGAATTTGCAACAACAATGATACAAATTTCTCCCAAAATAGAAAAATTGTAGATGTTTAGTTGGTTGTTAAAATGAGTAAAAAAGTATAATTTTTATTGAAATGACATGAATAGTAAAAAAAAAATGTTTAAGTAGAGAAAAAATAGTCCTCCAATCAAACACGCGAAGTAAAAATAATTTTTTTATACTTTTGAGCTCCACTTCGGTGTGGAAAAAAAAAAAAGCTCAAATATCAAAACTCCGATTTTGTGATAGATAAAATTCGTTGTTCATGTCATATCATAGTAAATCATGTCTATAAATCCTCCAATCAAATACATAAAGTGATCCCAAATCCAAATTTTGGCCACATTGGCACTCCAAAGCCTCAAACTATAAGCCAAAAGCAAAAAAACAATATCCTGTGCATAGATATCCATAATTTTACATAACCATCAAATATTAACATGCCGAAGAGAGGGACACGAGGAAATCCTGCTTATATCATTTTTTTCAAAAAAACACTGCAAAGATAATCCGGGCTGGCCCAAATTTTTTTTTTTTTTCACTTAAAATTTTACTCACGGCTAGCCCAAAATATATTTAAGACTGTCAAAATTTCGACAGTCCTTCTAATAGTTTGGACTATCAAAATTTTAACAGTCCTCCAACATATTGAGAGAACTGTCAATGACTGTCCTACATAAATTTTTGACTTAGTCCCTAGTAAAATTTCAAGTGAAAAATTTAGGAAAAAAAATTATTTGGACCAACCTGAGTTTATTTTGTAGTGCCTTATCATCAGCCCTTGTATCTATCTACAGATCAGCACCATCAGTTCTTTTTATAGTTGGTCACTTGCTTTGGCACGCCAGAGTTTGTTTCTGCAGTTTATGAAGACAGGAACCAATGGGCATAGTTCAACTGTTCTGTCAGCTTTTTTCAGTTTGAACCAAAGGTAGAAGAGACTGAGAGCACATGAATGTAAAATAAACATGCCCGATGGAAAGCTAATACTGAACTAAGAGCTGAGCTGCATCAAGATTTACTCGAGCCATTCGATTAATGTATACCTTGAGTGCAGAAAAGATCAAGGATATCAGCTTTGTCTACATATATGAAGGACCAAAAATTTTGCTAACCATGCACCAAGACCCCATAACCGACCATAGAGAGTCGGTCACCACGCCACCAGATTCTGTAGAAGATTAAGAGGATACGAGACCACATGTATTTATAAATATCTTAGTTGCAAAGTTCCTTCCTGTCATCAACTACACATCTGACAGATTAGCTTAGAACCCCTTCCCTAAACAAAGGCGAGAAAAAAGAAGCACAAGAACATGCAACTATCCATTAACAAGTTGAAAAGGATTCAGCATCGACTCTGAAACCACAAGATTGCTCTGATGGGACAATTGACAGAATACTACTCTAGAAACCGAAAAGAACGAATAAACTGACTTCCATAATGGACAGCTGACTGAGTATAAAACTGCCTCTCTCCTACAGTTTAATTGCCATCCTCATCGTCTTCATCTTCATCGTCATCACCATCTTCATCTTCTTCATCGGTACCCTTATGAAAATAGGCAGGTGTAAATATTTAGGAATCTATAAAGTATAAACAAAGACTAATAGAGATTTACTCACTACAGAAAATACTACAACTTAAATATTGTGTACACCATTTATGTGCACCACAAGAAAGCTCTAGTATAAGCAGATGATGGTTTTCTCCGGTACTTAGGCCAAATTTATATCAAGGGTAATAGAAAATACTCCTTACACAAATGCTACACAAATATATTGTACACCATTTATGTGCACCAAAAGAAAATGCTTCGATATAAAACATATTATGGAGCTTGGATTTTAAGTTGGCTACACAGATAAACCACTCACTTTAAGATAACTAGTATATATGCATGTGTATTGCACGTATTTCATATTACTTGAAAAGAACAAATAATAATAGTATAGATTATTATATTATTTTAATATAATTGTTCTAATAATTAGCGTTAATTATGTTGACCACTCCTATGTTTTATATTTATTAGACGGGGTACTCCTACTTTAAAACTAATTACACGGACCACCACTATGTTTTATATTTTCTATAGAAAGTTATAATACTAACTACCCCTATGTTTAATTTTTTTTTCTAAAGGAGGGGTACCCCGTGTAATTAGTTTCAAAGTAGGGGTACCCCATGTAATAAACATAAAACATAGGGGTGGTCAACGTAATTAACCCTAATATTTATTAAGACTATTTTGGAAGACTAAAAGATAACCTCCTTAATTATTTTAAATATATTGTTAAATTAGTATTATTATATATATAATTTAAGAAGACCAAAGACAGTTCTCGTAATTACCTAGATGTTCCTATTAATTTTAATGAATAGTTTTAATTAGTTCCATGGTGAAGCTAAACTTTTCCAATTATATAATAGTATAGATTATATATATAATTTAGGAAGACCAAAAGACACTTCTTGTAATTACCTGGATGTCTCTATTAACTTAATGAATAATTTTAATTATTAAACATATGCAAGGGTATATTTGGAACAAAAGTTCCACAGTGAAGCTATTTTTTTTCTATTATATCGTAAGTATAGATTCTAGAAATATGTAAAAAGGTGCTGCCAACAAAATTGGATGGAAGGATTTGTTTGGGCATCAGATATATAAACATGAGTTTTGGTGAAAAAACCATGCAAAAATTTCTATCATTTGACATTTGAAATCATTGCTCTGCCCACTTGTTATCACTCTTTTTATGGTGAGTGGGACTGAAGTCTTGTTGAGGGTGTAATACTGATTATACTACCTTTTGGTTCTCTGTTAACCAACAACAATAAGTTAAGCAGTTGTCACAAAACATTTGATGGAAGTGAGGAACTGTAGCTTAAATCTCGGAAGTGCAACAAAATAAGCTGATGAATCAATCAACTACAGTCTACGGATTATATGTACAGGGCATAAATAACATTTGTTTCGTCATCGTAATAAACTGCAAATGAATGAATTTAGCAAATATAACCACAATTTGGTGTTTAAAATAGCAATTGCATTGAACGTCAGAGTTGTAATATTTATTCTAAACAGGGGAGAGATTTACCTCCTCTTCGTCGTCTTCTTCGTCAAACTCCTCATCAGCCTCCTACACATTTAAAATCGTTAAGTACTATCTATTTTGAAAGAGAAAAATGATATTCAGAGGCAATAGATATTCCTAAGGTGAAAGTGATCAGATCAGGGCACTAACGTTGTTGAAGTACTTCAAAGGATTGGGCCACAGATCTTCCTTGATAATATCAGCCACCTGAAATATTGTTTGAAAAATGTTGTATCACGAAGGGAACCGATATTTAAAGATGCCAAAAGGTTAATTCAGTTCACTGAAGCCCACGAGGACTCGACAGAAATTGGTTATGAACCGAGACTAGAGTTTGCACACATATACACGTACATTTCCCACCATTTAGAAGTCAACGAAATTAATTAAATTACAAAAAGACTTATTGAAACAAATTGATTGGTTTCCTTCTGAACAAATATTTACCTCGTCGCTTATTCCCTCAGAAGTATTATTTTGTGTAGTTTCACTGAACCAGCTAAAGAAACTGCAATGACACAAAGAAAAAGGCAAAAGAGGTAAAGAGTTACATAACTGGGCAAAAGTAACATGATGAATTTGGTATGCACAATGGAGAACTCAAATATGCATTTACTATTAGATGATCAAGTGAAAGGGCAAGTAAATATAACTTTCTAATACTATTATAGTGAGCTGGTCAATCATTTCTCTTTGTATACTTCTAGACTAACCAGGTTATTTCATGGAGATGGACAAATACAGACGACTGGAATATAAATGCATATTTTATCACAATAATCAAGCTAAAACTAGGTAGGCTTGAGGCATTTATCTACCTAGACCAACAAGTGAAGTAACAAGAAGATAAAAATTCAGTCCTGGACAAAGAGATGGGACTTGAAACAGCATTCACCTATGATATCAATAGTCATGAATATCTATCTACAAAAGAAAGTGGAGTGAGGCCGAAAGATTCATAATACTGCTATCTATTAAGTATTAACACAAATATTTGGTCAATATTGTGAATCCTTTTTATCAACCTTTCTGAATGGTGGACCAGTATTTGCTGCAGAAAGCAGTATTTGCTGCAGAAAGCAGTGATATATGTAAATTTATGTTTCTCAGAACACAATCATGACCATAAGTATCATTAACCTAGAAAAAAAAATTCAGAACCATAGTCATCAATGGTTCGCCAAATTGCCCCTGATGAGGATTTTGATACTTGAGCAATAAACCAAGTCCAATTCTTGCCTAAATATCTCACATGCTGCTCTGTTTGCCGAAGCCTTAATGGAACTTGAAGCTACTAACTCTTTAAGATATAGTTACACGTAATTGCTTACTTTCGCTTCATCTAGCAATTCATTAACCATAAGTTATCATTTAAGCACTAATAAATTTCTTTATATCAGGAGCAACATTTTTCTACTGCATCTCTGAAATCAAAATATACTGACCTTGTCTAAATAGAATAAGTATATAATGGTGCTAAAAATAAAATAAAAAGGTGAAAACGATTTCCAAGTAATATAGCATGATAGGATTTTAAGTGACCGCTGGATCATAAGTGACTTAAGCATCAATATGTAATTAAGAACTACATATAACAATCGGTTTGGTGTTTGGGTTGAGTTGCTTTCTCCTCTCCGGAAGCCATAATCCAGATTCCACTATTCGAGCAATGCAGTGTTCTCTGAATTCTGCATAGCCTAAAAGCATAGATTGGTTGATGTTGTTTTCTTTATGACAAAGTTACAATGTTGATGCATTGGTGGAATCTCTAATTCATGACATGCGGGCTTTGTTCAATCATATGGAGAATTATAGAGGACAATGGGTTTAGAATATCTGATACGGCTTTGCTTGTTGGGATGCAGACTATTACTAACCCTTCCGAAATGCCAGGTGTCAATGATAGAAAACCAAAGGTTGATACTAAAAAAAAGTAGACGAATATTGAAATACAAAGAAACAAATTAAGATTATGTCCTAAATTTAAATTTTGCTGCCACTGATCATGTAGGTCAACATATAACTAAACTACCATTCTATTATATTTCAAGAACAAGTTACTATCATTATTATGGTATACCTTAACAATAGTTGCAGTAAAGCAGGGAGTCAAGAACCATAAGTTATCTTCCGTTGAAACTTAATGTGGCATTAGTTTATCCCTACATCTACATTCTAAAAGCAATAGAAGTAGGGCAAAGAAACAACCTTTCCTCAGCCAGAGGTCGTTTGACTGTTTTCTTCCCGTGAGAAAACCCATTGGCAATATCCTTCAAATTTTATTCAGAAGAAGCATTACAAACAGAGTTATATGAGGGAAGAAACGCAAAGGAAGACAATATAAATGATGTTTTCCTTACCATACCATCCTTCCAGTTAATCTTAGTACCAGTTATATTAAGAGTTCCTTCATCAGAGAAATGGTATTCCTTTGTAAGCTTTGTATCTTCAAAGTATGGGTTTGGGGAGAATGTCTGAACAATTGAACAACTTGTAAGATAAAATTAAGACTTGATTTTTCTATCAAGGATCAGGTCAAAGAAGAGAAGCAAGAAACTCACAAACATAATGGAGAAGCCTGACTTCAAATACTTGAAATCTTCCACATCCAATGAAAGCAAGTACTTCAAAATCTACATATCATTAACTTCAGTACACTTGGAATGCTTACAGGATGATCATAAAAAGATATGCAAACGTTAATGTTCACCGACTTCCATGAAGTACCTTTTGGTCTTCATGAGTTAAGAGGTCTCCTAGTGTAGGATGACTAAGAAACTGCAGATTGGTAACATCCAAGGGGTAATTTGGTAAGCATGTTTGGTAAAGATAGCTAAACCACACATTCAAGAAGACATGGCAACAAGAGTATACAAACCGCAGTTAACCAAAAATCCGGAATGGATTGGATAATCTGATTTCGTCTACTGTAGACTGGTTTACGTATATCATTGTACTTTTGCTCCACTTCCAAAACTTTTTCACTTGCTTCCTCATTGACCTACAAACAATCATAATAGCATAAGGGGAAACATAAGCAGATATAGCAATGCAAAAACATAATGAAGTGTAATTTGGAGCAAAATAGCCAAATCTAGAGAGATTCAAAGATAGCAACACTCCATAAGAAACAAACTAAGCTAATTAATAATAATTAAACCTTATGAATGATGTTGACAGTTGACACTTGTCTTTCGTAATTGAGAATTGATCCGCTACTTATACTTGCCACCTATCACAATTAAGAATGCTTCTACTCAGTGGCGGATCCATGATTATAATCCACTGGGGGTACAATCGTAAGGGGGTTCGGAGACAACGTCCCCGATTTTTTTTTTTGGGATATAATAATATTATATTATATTAAATAGTACTATTTTCATACAATAAAGCATCACATCTCACAATTGTTCTCTACGAATTTTCATACTTTGAAAGCGTTTAACTACAACATCATTTGTAATACTACTAAGCAACTCTATTTCTATGAAGCATACAAGACAATCATTTAAAAATTGATCACAATTGTTCTCTACGAATTTTCATACTTTGAAAGCGTTTCACTACATCATCATTTGTAATACTAAGCAACATCATTTGTAATACTACTTTCTAAAATAATAAAAAATTCATTAGAGGCCAGCCCCCTAGTGCAGTATATGTAGTCCGCCTCTGTTTGCGATCAGCTATTAATAATAGTAACTTATAAATACAGTTTAAAATAACAACTTATAAAACCAATTTAAAACAATAACTTATAAAATCGGTTCATTCATCTTATAAGTTTCATCACCAAGCCACCCTAATTAATTCTTCCATAATCCCCTTTTAAACCTAAACTTAACCATGATGAACTTGAAAGTTAGAAGGCACTCACAAACATGTGAAGTGTCTCACTTTTGAACATGGGATCTTTGACGCCATTACATTTGATGGTTGACAATGGGACATGTTAATGACTCTACAAGCCAAGTGTCCTGAACATGGGGACTCTGTCGCCCACTACTGTGTTTGCTTCTTTCTAAAAAAAAATCGTTTTTAGTGAACTACATGTGCGTCTGCCCCTACTTCTACTTCAACCTTTACTTACCCTATTGGACTGAAATAGCACACTGATACATAGTATGTAAGTTTAGAATTATTAGCATAATGAATATTCTTGTTAATGTACTTTTCTCTAGAGCTAGTTGGTTATCATTCTACTTTATTAAGCATTTACAAAACAGCTAAAGAAATTAGGAATTTGTGGATAAACCTTTATAATGTTACAAGTACGAGGGTTTTAATGTTAATGTGAAAGTAGTAAGATTTTCTGTTGTGTTGTAACGTATAGGCTTACATGTATTATTGTACGGGGTTATTCACAATTTAACCATCACTTTCTTCTCCCCAACCTGAGGAAAAAAAACATGAGAGAGAGAGAGGAAGATCAACTGAGAGCCTGAGAGAGAGAAGGGGAGAGGCCCAAGATGGATCATAGAGGTGGCAACCCAAATAAAATCGTCCATCTAAAGGAGACCATAGCAAAGATGAGATATATAGAAATCTCTTTTTGGAGGAGGCTGTAGCGAAAAAAAGATAAGTGAATTCATTTCTGCCAAATTTGGGTAAGGGATTATTACCTCAATTGGAAATTGGAGTTAAATATCTCCAGTGTTTAACTTAATTGGTAAAATAATTCATATCTTCTATATGAGTCAAGTTCTCTTAAAAACTGGTATTTGTTCCAAAATTATGTCGATAGCTGAACTAATTGTAGACCATCAGTTTGTACTAGTTACTTCTCAAATTTCTTGTAGCTTAACTCGAAGTTCTTGAACCGTTTCTTGTTGAAAGTCATTCATAATCATGACTAGATTATACAAATGTGAAAAAGGACAGTAAATCATTGTAAAATTCAGAGGATTTAATGATTGCAAAATTCATTGGCACATGTTACCAATTTGATTGCTAGAAGGCATTTACTATAAAAGTGTGCTCAAGTCTGTGTTTGGTTGGCACAGAACTGAGGGGAAGGAAATAAAAAGGAAATGAGAGAGAAAGAAAAGGATCAAATGAACACACACACAAACAAATATATATATATATATATATATATATATATATATATATATATATATATATATGTTGGTAATTAAATGGAGCTAGGGTTTCATGAGGGCGATGGCAATCGGGGGACGGCGGGTACCTCAGAGACCTGTGAGCAATGGGAACATGGCGAGGAGACGAGGACTTTGGGAAAGGCCATCATCCAGACGGGGGCGACGGAGGCTGCAAGAGACGCGGAGGTGGTCGACAGTGAGATGGGTTGGCGGGGGCTGATTGCAGATCTGAAGGCTTGGCCGGCTGGAGCGGCCTCGGATATGGTGGGGAGGAGGTCCGGTAGAGGAGGGTGGACCACGGTAGTGAGGGGTCAGTGGACCGGATAGGGTAGAGGGGAGGAGATGTAGCCACTTGGGTTGTGGAAGGGGCTACTCCTAGTACGGGGATGCCTCAGAGGGGATTGAAGGACCGAAGTTCGAAGGAGAGGGCTGCGGTTGGCAACATAGGGTCGGCACATTCTCAGATGCAGTCGCGCCTTACGTTTCGACATGCAACGTACGACGAGAAGGGCAAGGCGCTGATGAGACACACGGGAGACAGACCACAGAGTAAGTCGTGGACGGAGCTTTGTCGTCCTGAGATGAATAATGCTAATAGAGAAATGAGATTTGTCGAACCGATGAAGGTCGGGTCTGGGGTGCGTGCTACTTTCCCGGAGGCAAAATTGGCGGAGACGACGGAGTATTGGCGTCACACTGTGATTCTCAATGTACTTGAAAACAGGCCCTTTTACGGCCAAATCCAAGCATATGCCAATCGGGTATGGTGGCCAAAAGGTAATATGAAAAAAAAATCAGGAAAAATGGATTCTATTTTGTGCGATTTTGGATGCGAGAGGATATGGAACAAATTTTGCAGGGTTGTCCTTGGACTTTCAATTGCCATCATGAAGGAATGGACATCTCGGTCCCAGTGTGAGCGGGAAGTACTACATTCAGTACCAATCTGGAATCGGTTTCGGGAACTCCCTATTATGTACTGGAGTATCTCATTGATGATAAGATTGGCTAGTTTGGTTGGACGACCCATCAGAGCGGACGAGGCTACGACGAATAGGTCAAGACTGGGATATGCTAGAGTGTTTGTGGAGATTGATGCAGGTAAGGACCTTCCTTCGCATGTAGAATATGAGATTCCATCTGGAGAGGTCTTTCAACAGAAGGTGAAATATGATTGGGTTCCACGTGTGTGCCATTTCTGTCAATGCTTTAGCCATCCGTCCAAAGATTGCAAGAGCAAGGTCGATGGAGAAATGGAGGCTGCAGATGAGATAGGGGGTGGGGAGAGAGAGCCAATGTGTACGCCAGTTGGGGATCCTGAGACCCATCTGAAAGAGAGCTCAGAAGGAGGAACGACTAGGGGGGTGGAGGTAGAGATTGACAACGAAATCGAGGAAGACAGGAATACTGGGTGTAGAACACATCAGAGTCTGGAAGGGGGTTGATGCTATGGCCCCTGTTGAATTCCTCCCGGGGATTTCTCCTAATAGCGGATCGCTAGTGGTGTTTAATATCGGATCGGGTAGAACAAGGTTTAGTGGGAACAGCGGAAAACATGGTGGGATGACCACTCGACGAATGACTGCGTACAGTAGGAAAGGAGGTAAAGGGAATCCTGCAGAATTCCTCTACTGGATAGTAGGAAGAGGCATGCGGGCTGGACCTATGAGGACATTAGCACAATTCAATCTCATATGGAGGACGGGGGAGGGGGGCGGCCAAGGATGACACTTGACGTGCTGAGCAAAGTCCACTTGTTAGCGACAATCCGGAGTGGACTAGGTTGATACGGGAAGCGGAGGGCGGAACAACTTAAGGAAATAGTTTCTATTTGTGATTGAGTAATGTAATCAAGATATTATGATATAGTGTTTTGGATGTAGAGTGGTGGGGAATTCCTATTGATGTCCAATAGGGTGGTTGAGGTGAAATATCTTGTCTTATCAATACAATTACCTTCTTCCCAAAAAAAAATATGGATAATCGAGAAAATTTAAAAGAATTAAGAAAGTTGTGTGTGTGTGTGTGTGTGTGTATATATATATATATATATATATATATATATATAGCGCACTCGCGCTTTATGTTCTTCGCCCCATTCGCCATTCAATCATGGTTCAATCCCTGGTTGTCAATAGTGAAAGAGTAGCTGAGTGGAGAGGGAAGGCCCAATATTTTTTTGTATTTCGTTTTGTGTGGTCCTGGGAGAAAGGAAAACATTTTCACTACGTGAAGGAGAGAAAGGGAATAGAAAATGATTAATATATGAGATTGAGAAATTCTCTCTTTTTCTTTTTCTTTTTCTTTTTCTTTTTCTTTTTCTTTCTCTTTTGTAACCAAACTTCCAAACAAATAAATCCAATTACTTCATCTTTTATTTTTTATTTTCCATTTCCCCCCACTTTCTTACCAACAAATGCATCCTAATAAATAAGGAAATCTACATTAGAAAGCTATGCTTATGTGTCTTCATGGCACAAGGGCTCTTATAGAGGTTGTATAAACAAACAATTTAAAAAATTGATCCTAGTATCCTTTACTAACAAGAAAGTGAACCATCGGTTTGAGTTTCGGCATTAAAGCCTCTGTGATCAGCACCCACCCGCACTCCTCCCAAATCGGATCCTAATTCTATTTTCCAAATATCTCGGAACTTCAAGGAAAAGTCACCGATCAAAGAAGCAAAGAAAGGGACAGTTCGTACCCGAATGCTAAAAAGAGGCACAAGTAAAGTTATAAAGTTCAATCCGAGACATGACCATCACAATTGTGGAATCTCCTACTTAAGCAAAGAGACAATTTCGATTCTAGAATTCGGTAAAGAAGGGGGCTAGAAGCATTAAAAAAATCTCATTGCGTAACTCAAGGATTACGCATCGCCTTTCTTCCATTTTCTTTGTTGGAGGATAACACAATAGGTCATGTCACGTCTACATTCCCCCCACCCCTTACTATATTACCGCCTTCGTAGCAAACCTTGCCTTCCTTACTAGCAGCCTACCTCAAGCGTCGAGTGGGCTGGATGAAAGGAAAAGTGTATTGGATCGTATGGGGTTAGTCGCTCTCTTTGCTAGCCTGAAGGGCATTCTCTGGACTCGGAAAAGTCGCACTCTTTGCTAGTCCGAAGCACACCCTTCCCCTACTTTTCTGGATTTGGAGAACGCTTCCAGGGTGCCTTTTGGGCATCACTCCTTCCTTTAGTAGCCGTTCGAAAGCTCAAAGCTCGCTACACCTACACCAACAACAAAACCGACAACCCTAACTCCCAGACATACATATTGTTTCTTACTGGGATTCTGATTGTCACCTCTACTCGTCCCTCCAATTGCACTTGGTAAGTAAGGGTCGTTCCATTCAGTAAGCAACCTTGCTTCCCTCATGTCACTTGCTAGGTGCTAACTTATATGCATAACTTCCAATGTTTAGTGTCCACTGAACACCAGTTATTGGAAGTGTGTTTTTTGTTGTGTGTGTGTGTGTGTGTGTGTTTTTTGGGGGTGGGGATGGTTGATTTACATCGACTTATAAGCCCTCATTCATTTATGTAATTTCAATTTATTAGAGTTTCTAAGTAACTTCCAGCAGTATAATTAAAGAACTTAAATAGAACACATGAACTTCAATAAATACACTACAGAAATATGTCAAAATAGTGACAAGAAAACGCCGTAGAAATCTGTCGCTACGTTGAGTACGTTGAGTAATGGCCATATATCAATAGATTTAATACGTCAAATGATCGAAGCAAGTAACGACAAAAGTTAGCATCCGTCGCCAACTACGTTGGTATTTCATTGTATTTTAGTAGTGAAAGTGATGATGGAATAAATTCCAACCAAAGTTAAAAATCACTAACCCAAAATCCAAATGTGTGAAACAAATTTCTTAACCAAATCTTCTTTCTCTAAGCTACGTTGCAAAACCAAGCAATCTTGATCCTACTCAGGGCGTTGTCGTTGCAATCCACTTCAGGCCCATCTCTCCCCTATTCCACAGTCAATCTCCTCTCTTTCTCATGTGTTTTCTTTCTCGTTAGTTTTTTTCAAATTGGGAAGAAAATTATGGGTTAAACAATGTGGTGATACATGTACAACCATGTGTTACCAAGATAACACAACCTTCCGATTACAATTTACATCAACTTATAAGCCCTCATTCATTTATGTAATTTCAATTTATTAGAGTTTCTAAGTAACTTCCAACAGTATAATTAAAGAACTTAAATAGAACACATGGACTTCAATAAATACACTACAAAAAGATGTCAAAATAGTGACAAGAAAACGCAGTAGAAATCTGTCGCTACGTTGAGTAATGGCCATATATCAATAGATTCAATACGTCACGTGATCGAAGCAAGTAACGACGAAAGTTAGCATTCGTCGTCAACTACGTTGGTATTTCATTGTATTTTAGTAGTGAAAGTGATGATGGAATAAATTCTAACCAAAGTTAAAAATCACTAACCCAAAATCCAAATGTGTGAAAAAATCCTCAACCAAATCTTCTTTCTCTAAGCTACGTTGCAAAACCAAGCAATCTTGATCCTCTCAGGACGTTGTCGTTGTAATCCACTTCAGGCCCATCTCTTCACTATTCCACAGTCAATCTCCTCTCTTTCTCATGTGTTTTCTTTCTCGTTAGTTTTTTTCAAATTGGGAAAAAAATTATGGGTTAAACAATGTGGTAATACATGTACAACCACGCCTTACCAAGATAACACAACCTTCCGATTACAATTTACATAAGAGTTTAAATACCAGCCGAGCATCAAGTTCAAATTTTCAATCCATGTCACTTCCACATCAAGTTCTGTTCATCTGAACCATGATCTAATAGCAATTCCAACATCCCTAAAATGAAAGCTAGTGTTATAATTGATCATGTCCCTGATTAAACATCAAATTGTATTACTTTATTATTGGCAATATCAAAAATTTCCACGAGAAATATAGCTACATTAATAAAAAAAGGACTTGGTGCGATGGCATGGTTCTAAAAAACGCTAGACGGAGTCGGTGCGGCAGCCCTCCGCCTAGCGCCTAGACCGCCTAGGCGGTGAACTGATTTTTTTTTTTCCTTTCATGTATTATGGTTCCCATATATATTATGCATATATAAGTGAAACACAAAAGCTCATTGGCAATTTGGCTAGCGAGTGGATTTGTAGTTCATTGGCAATTTGGACGGGCGGTCACGGGTTCGACTCACAACAGTACCAAATTTTTTTTTAAAGCATACCACTTCGGGTCGGGCTTCAAATCCGACCCATTACCCAAACCTTAATCCTAAATTTCTTTATAGAGCCCGATTCTCCTCTCCTCTTCGTCGCTCTCCTCCCTCCCTCCCTCCCTCCCTCCCCTCTCCTCTCCTCGTCTCTCTCCTCTCCTCTCCTCTCCTCTCCTTGTCTCTGTCCACCCTCCCTCTCCTCTACTGAAGAAGAAGAAAAAGCAGTAGCAGCAGCTGCAGTAGCAGCAGAGAAGCAGCAGCAGCAGCAGCAGCAGCAGCAGAGAAGCAGAGGAGGAGGAGCCGCCGCATAGGGGCGCCAGCTGCAGAGGCGGAGGAGCAGCCGCCAGCAGCACCAGGTTTTTTTTTTTTTTTTTCAATTGTCAAATATTATTTTTTTTGATTTTTTCCGAACCGGCAGCCTAGCACCTAGGCCGGAGGCCGCCTAGAACACTGGCAGCGATGGTATGAAAACATGTGGTGCGTACCTACAAAACCCTAAACTACATTGCCGATGACAAATTCCTCATAATTAAACCCCCCACATTGCCAAAATTGAAACTTCACAGAACAACTGAACAAGCACAGTCCATGAAGAAAATTTAAAGGTATTTTTAGGAAATCGTCACCATCTACAACCCAGAACTCTAAATTTGGATAAAGTGAGAATGACCACATACATTCCGGACGGAAATTTCCTCATAATTAAACCCCCACATTGCCAAAATTGAAACTTTACAGAACAGTCAAAATCTACGAACGAAAATATAAAGAAATTTGTTAGGAAATCGTCACCTTCTCGAGCTCGTCCTGGATCTCCTGGAGCTTCTCGATCGAGAGCACCAACTCTCCGTCGATACCACCATCGCTCCCCTCATCCTCCTCGGAGACCTTAGTCCTCTTCCCCTTGTCCACCATCGGAACCTTAACCCTAATTTACCGAAACCCTAACCCTAATTTTTTTCACTCGCAGAGGAATCGAGAGGACTGCTTTCTTTCGTACTCCGATGAGCTCGAGAAAAATAACCAGCAGGGTGTTCCGCTATTTATGTTGTCCAGCTCTAAGTGGCGCGGTGCATTACTCCGCGGTGTGATTACCGGTGTCCGTAGGAGTAGTGATTTTCTGCTGGTCAATGTGGTTTCCGAGTTGGGGTTAGTTTAGGAGAGGTGATGGGAACTGCATCTGGAAAAAAAACAGCGGATGTTCGAATTATTTTAAAACCCTAACCTTCAATTGATGATGACCATCTGGCCGTTGGTTTGGTAGTTCTTGAAAACGGACGCTCCAGATTGTTAGATGTGGAAACCCAATACACGTGCGCTAGAGCAAAACATTCACGCGTGTTAGTTATTAGAGATTTATTAATTTCTTGGGATATTTTTATAATTTAGTGTTACTCAAATGTGGGTGGGAATTGTATATTCTCATGAGATGTTTTTGTAATGGTAAGTCAATTTAAATTGGAAGGTGAGATTAAGTCACATATTAGTCTATTGATATTTTAGAATCTGAATTATTGTAATTTTATAATCAATATTTACAAATTTATATAGATTTTTTTTTCCGTATATGTCACTTATAAATAGTATTGTTTTCAAATTTATATAAATTTTTTAAATATCAGCCGTACATTTTTTGCATATGATTCTTTATTTCTGTTTTCATCTTTCTTTTTTGCTTGTAGGGTTCTTTCCACCATCTTTCATGGATCTCATCGTCGAAAAAAATGGCGTTGTTCCTCCTACCGCCTCAAAGTCGTCATGGTGTCCAGAGTCCTCCTACAAGTAACTAACTCCTTGTCATCTTCTCCTTTGTCGTGGTCATTGATTCATTTTTTATCATTTTCGTTATTCAGATAGTTGTTAATGCCAACTTCATTTCATCAAGCATTAACATAACTTCTTCTCTTTCTTCATCAAGCATTAACATAACTTCTTCTCTTTCTTCATCAAGCATTAACATAACTTCTTCTCTTTCTTCGACAAGGTTGATGATGTATTTCGAGCTCCAAATTTTTTATATGATGGTTGCTAATTACACCATCATCAAAATCCATTATTCTTAAAAAATTTGACAGAGTTTTCCTCTGTATTTCGAGTCAAAAAAAAATCATAGTTAATATATCGACCCGGAGCAACTCTCCGTAGAATTTTCTCGGTTAAAACTCCTTCGGTAGAATAACTCAACACCGGAACACATAAATATAGACATATATATGAATTACAAATTCGATTAATAAGAAGGAATTCTTCTTGCCTTAGCAGCACCTTAGCAAATTAGCGATCTGACCTTGCTATATTTATTACACCAAGTCAACAAACATAAAGATTAGAAATCAGATAATTTAAAATAAAATATAATTACTGAATTATACAATGAATCAATATAATTTCCACATATAAATGAATTTGTACAATTCAATTTATTTGCAAGGTATTGATCATTCAATTTATCTATGTATTGATTTTCACTTAGGTTATTATTTCTAATTCCCATCAAGCTAACTAGGAAAGTCTAGGAAATTCGATACTAAGGTTGATGTTACGCCTTAATTTCAGATTACCCTGCTATCTAGATTTGATTTGATATCAGTCCTAAAAATTGACGAAATACGACCAACCAATATAGGATTTAAGTTATACCTAAATAAAGAATCTAAGTTGGTATCCAAATATTGTCAATTCAAATCCTAAATTAGGATTATAACCATGCTTTGCCACATAGTGATTATTTTTCTAGATAACAA
Source organism: Iris macrosiphon (assembly GCA_036927795.1). Taxonomy (NCBI): domain Eukaryota; kingdom Viridiplantae; phylum Streptophyta; class Magnoliopsida; order Asparagales; family Iridaceae; genus Iris; species Iris macrosiphon. The sequence goes on from JAYESA010000012.1 coordinate 162,454,441, forward strand.
TACCTATACTAGATTTCTTGGGACAATTATGGTATCTATATTCGATAGGATCCGATATGTATGATATTGTATTCTTATTTTCAATTTTTATACCACAACTATTGACAAAGAATTGGCACGTGGCATTCAAAACAAAATTTCGGAAAGCTCGCTAAAAAATTTCCATAGAGAGCCAGCCTCGCTAAAGCTTTTATGCTCCCCAAATTTTCCAAGCTCGTTGAAATTTCCAGACTCGTCAAAATTTTAAATCTCGTCAAATTTTATGCACTTTGTCAAAAAGTTGACCGGCATGCATTTAATGTAGTGGCGGCTCTGACAAGCTCTGTCATGCATTTCTAGCAACTCACCTCTTCTTTGGTTGCCAAAAGCTCCTAAAAATAAAAAATAAGAAATTATTTTTTTTGGGAATCATGAGTGTAGTGCCAAGTCACTAAAAATAACTCTCCAAAATGGTCACGTGGTGCTCAACTACGATCAATTCAATAGAAATGTGCCACCTTAGTAAGAAAATGTGTTGTTGCAGGAAGTATTTTTTGCGGGGGTCTCCTTTTGAGGTCTTATAATAGCCCATGTGTGGCTCATTTATTGAGGAGAATAATTTAACTAACGAGTTACTGATTTCGAGAACGTACTAAAAAAGAAAGAGAACAAACAAAAGTTTTCTCTTCAAACAGAGAAAGCTCCTTGTGCGATCTGCATCAAATTTAATTTCCATTTGGCCTTTATTAACAAGCAGCAAAGCCAATGTAAGATTGTCAATGGAGAGAAGGGGTCGGACATCGACTCACAATACCTCCACCATCACGGCACCCAGAACAAAACAAAAATTTGTAAATAAGGGTTCCTCGAATTGTATGCATGCGTGATTGTAATGCGATTTAAAGGATTTCATTTCTCTTTACATTACTCTCCAATCTTCTTTGCAAACAGACCATAAATAGGAGTTTTTTGTTCTCTTTTTTTCGACGAAGACAATGATACCCCTGGCATTTGGGTTATATATATATATATATATATATATATATATATATATATATATATATATATATATATATATATATATATATACACTTGTGATCAAGGCACACACGTTACATATGCAACATATTTTTTTTTTTCGTTAGAAATGTTGATACATATATATTACAACTTGCTTGACGGAATTGTCTTCATCTCTATTGCATTAAGCTGAAGGGCCAAATTCGAATGACAAAATTCTCAAAATATATAAAATTTTACATTGGCACCAATTAATGACAACGTTTCCTGAGATGTTGTCAAATTGCTCAATAAGACACATTTGCAAGGTAAAGATTGGGCACTACTACAAAATATACCATGGGGAAAGAAGGCTACGTTCTTGGGCACATACTATAAGCTCACGTGTCACGTTTCTTCCCAATTTCTTATTTTTTGGTATTTAAAATTTTTCTTTTAAACTAACCTTATATTGTGTTTCATATTTTTCATGCATCTCGTTTATCATATTCCTATGATTTTATTTCGTTTTCGAGTTCTGATATGAAATTAAATTTTTTTTTGTCTTGGGAGACTACCATGAACTTATAGAATACTCATTGACATTTTCATAGACCTGTGATATGACCTGTACATAGAACAGAAAACCTGATTTTTTTTCCAAAAAAAATTTGGTAGGCAGACCGATTTACCGCGGTATACCATCGATATACTGTCGAACTGTGGTAGGCCCAGTGAAAGGAGATTTCTCTTCAAATAGAGAGAGCTTCTCATTTAACCTACATCGAATTTAATTTCCTTTATGCCTTTGTTAACAAACAGCAAAGCCAATGTCAGATCGTCACAATTAAAAATTTATTAGAATGTTTGTTGATGTAGCAAATGAAACATAAATGAATGAATAGTATGTTGCGTGTGCTTGAAGGATTGATATGTATCTAGAATTAACAAGCATGAACAACGAATATTCCGTAACCGTAAGGAAATTGTTGGTTGAGCATATGGACTCATTAGAGTATGAATGAGTTATGTGATTCTTGTCACATGATATTATATAGTATGATCGTTGATGCTAAGGATTGTTGATGTTGGATAATCTGTAACGTGGTTATGTGATCGGGGTATAATGGATGTTGACATCGTGGAATAGTGTAACGAACATGGAAACGTTCTCTATGAAACATGGATGGATGTGATGCGAGTCAAGTTGATGGTTAATAAAGATTACTAAGTTGACCCCTATTATATCGGAATGGATATTGCAGAAGTAAAAAATATATATATAATACATTGTGGGAATGACTTTACCTTATGGATTTGGTGAGAAATTCAACGAGATTGTGCGGACACATAGGAATGCAAGAGAATTAATATAGAGGTAGAAAAATAAAGTGAGAGCAAGGATCGTAACAGAATAAAATATTGAACATAAGTGAACTAGATTGTGATGTCAGAATAATTTATCGTATTGCATGAACAAGTTAGATATATAGAGAACTCAAGTATAATCTAAGGATACAAATCAGATTTGATGTTTTGAAAGTAGCATTGTGGAGCTCGAGATTCGGATTGATAATTTTAAGTGACGGATTCAGGATTTGACTAGAAAGTTATTGGGATGGTTTTCATAAATGGTGATTCAATTGAAGATGATCCTTGGCAGATATAGTATCTCGGGTATTGATCATGGATAGATAGATTTTGACCCTAGACAGTTGAATATTTTCTTGGTTAGCAGATTCGTTGACGGTAGTGCATGTGTTGTTCTGATTGGAAGTGTATTCTTGCATTGGGGTAGAGTTTCCTAGATTGGTCGGGTTATGGTTTGGCCCGAGGATATGATATAGCATGGTTCTTAGTAATTGTCCCTCGTTGATGAGTTGTCACGAGGACTGAGTATAGCTTCTAGATAATTGGCCTTAGAGACTTGACCGAAGAATCAAAGTGACTTGTTGAAGACCCATAGGTCTTAATAATGGCGCATAAGAAATTGCGCAGAGGATAGATATTAAGTAGTACATGTTGAGATAAGTTTAGGTAATCGAATATTGGTTTCAAAATTTGATAGAATAGTCTTCGGCCAAAAATAACATAGTTAGATTTGAATTTGTTGGTCGAATGAATACTCGAATGGTTTTAGTTGGTTGATAATCAGATTGGAATTTGATGGATGAACTTATCGTAGTGATAAGGATGTACGATTGCATGAATAGTGCTATGAACACGAGCGATTAATGAAGGAATGACCCTTAGATTTTAATGTTATTAGATCTTGACTCGTGTCACAACTGCACATATATGTGTTGGAATTATGATCAAAATTATCTATACAGACAAGTTGTGAATTGGAATGGAGGAATTTGTAAGGTGATTTCTTACTCGGTAAAGGGTTGAATGTAAGATGTGTCGGATAAAACTTTTGTGTCAGATGGATTGCTGCTTTTAAGCATCGTTGATTTCATAGAGTAGACCGTGATATAAGTTGGAAGAAAAATATAGTGGGAATTGATTCATTAGAAAGTTGATGGAATTTCTAAGTGAGTAATTGGAAATATTTTGAGGAATTGTCGGATAAGTAGTGGCTTTGAATTTGATGTAGAGAATCGAGGGATAGTTGATATTGATTATCGATTTGATCGACGATAGCAAGATATATCGAAATGATGTGATAACATATCGGAGGACTCTTGAGAGGTGGAACAGACGAGAATTATTATTGAGGAATAAAATTTTGTTGCGAATTTAGTGAACATTGATATTGTCAATTTAAGTTAGTCCCTTGTGTCGGAAGGATTTAAGTGTGGTGTCTGGGTTATTCGTCTACCAGGGGTAGTCCCAGATGTGGATGTGTTGGCAATTCAGAAAATGATGATTGAAATAAAATAATTTTATGTGAGGCATAGTATGATTGAAGGCAAAATGATTATTGGATATGATAGACTTAGTCCATATCAGCGAGACTTCGAAAAATGGTTGAAAAAAATTGGATATACAAGAGATGGATAACGGTTGGATAAGATGGCATTGCAAAAACTCGTTGTATTCAGATGCATAAGGGCTTGATGTAATGGATACATAGGATTATCGATGTAAAAGATTTGAGGATGAAAAGGCGTTGAGAAAACTCGTTGCGTTCAGATGCGTAAGGGCCTGATGCAACGTGTATGTGGGATTATCAGTGTGAAACATATGGAAATGTGGTTATGAATCCTATATGGTGCAGAGATTATAATTTGAGAATCATGCGCTCTAGGATAGTGCATATGTGAATGAGTTATAAGTATGGATACTAAGGACCAATTGGCCTAGAGTACTGAATATTGGGTATTCTAAAATCAAGTTGCACATGTAGCTATTCGATTTCACTATCACTGGCTTTGGCTGAATTGTATTATATTTTTGAGACGTCAAAGATATGTGTATGATCTAAGCTAAGTGGTATGATGAGTTGCATGGAGGACTACGGTGTGTTAAGGAATTTGTACGAGTGTTGGACAAAGAACAGAGAAGGTAAACTTGAACCAGCGATCGAAACAAGAGTTTTGTATTGTCGAAGGAGACAAGTTGGATATTGAACCAGAGCCGATTGCTTGTGATTATTGCGATAAAGTGGCATGAGCATGGTTTTAAGTTTCGAGGATAAAACTTTTTCTGAGTGGTACATTATGTAATATTCTGCTCCACACGGTGTATTATGATGGTGCGTTGACTCGGAGAAGGACTGATTGGATTTGTTTTTATGTGCAGGTAGTATGCATAGTTCCTTGTGATTAGAGTATTGCTCCACGACGGGCTGAGACACAGTGTGGATCTCATGGTTTGGATCAGTGGGTTAGTGCAGAGCAGTGCGAGAGATCAGGGGATTTGAGCAATGGTGCAGTCTTGCTTATTCTGGTCGGATCAGATGATTGAGGATCACTACATGCTTGTATAGTTATACCAGATAACAGGATGGGGCATCACGACAGATCTCATAGTTGGAGAATGAAACTGTGTCGACTCGGCAGAGCGATAGGCGAATCCGTATAGGTGGGTGGGCTCTGGCCCTTCTCTTCTACTCCTTTATGCCCTTAATAAAATGTACTCCCTTGTGTGCTTACAATGTTTGTAGATTAAATAATACCTAGTTGATTGTATCAGATAAATAGAAGGTACTATGTATGTTGAACACTGAGAGTAAAACATTGAATAACTGTATCAGGAGTTCATATGTGCATGAGAATCATGTAGCAAGGCTTCATATGCGAAGTGGACAGTTGTGGCACAATGCCACAAAACTGTCGATATACGGAAGGCAGGCTTCGTACATGAAGTGAACAGTATGGTCGGTACCACAGAGGAAGGGGTGCGGTGTCACGCCCCGATCTCCCGCAGGCAATCGGCCGTTCCCGCTAGGCGGGAATCACCCTCGCCAGCGCTCCTGCGGAACGATCGCTTAACCCATCCGGGCGTGATGCCGCACGAGCGTGAACCACGCCCGTGCAAGGCCATGGTTCATTGGCTGGCGGCAAGAGTTCTAAGCCACAGTCGCACAGATTGTCCGAGTGCAGCGGAGTTTAGGAACGCATATGCGATCGGTAACAGGTTCACTGAGTCGACAATAGCGAAAGCATTGAAACAAGTAAAGTAATCTCTTTATTGATATGAACAAGTGTTACAGGCGGCGTATAGCCGAGATTACAAGTCGCTCAAGCCTCTCTCTCTGAAACAGTAAAAGCGTGCCAAGTGGCTACAACTGTGGAATGATTGTACAGGCGATGGTCAGGCGATGTTCACAACTTATGTCTTGTATATGTGCTTCAGTCCCGGACGCACCGTTGCAAGGCTTCAGAGGGAACTCCTGGCCTTAGCACGCACGAAGGAGGCGTCTGCACCGCACGAGGTTCTCCCGCACCTTGCATATCAAACTGGTGGATTATCAGTACATTGAATGCACTGGTGGGGAAGCTACTCGCCCGCTCGACAAATCCAAACACGTAATACAGGTTCCGTGCACAACTATTAAGTTATCTTTCTAGTTGCCTTAGGATCAGTTTCATGCAAACATTGAATAGCTTAACGTGTCGGGCAGTGCGCCGTGCGATGTTAGAAGAAACACGGCGAGACTTACCAACTTACCATTTCCTTCCCTTTCCAAGGCAAACATTGAGGCAAACATGTTAATTCAAGCACGGGCAAGCATAAACATTCAGGAGGCATAGAATATGCAAACATGAGGGTCGTTTTAACATGATCGTTCAGGTGTTAAGTCATTCATTGATGCGATGCAGTAACTCGCACGCGGATAGCCGCTAAGCGAGGATGACTTATCTATATGAACAGTTGTCGCTGGCATAGCCATAAAGGACCAATTTTAGTCTCTAACGAGAATGGGGTACAGCGAGAATACAGGATGCGCTCCACACCATTTCGTCTTTGCACAGGATGACTAAACAGGAGAGTTACCAATTTTAGTCACTAACGAGAATGGGGTGCAGCGAGAGTACAGGATGCGCTCCACACCATTCCGTCTTTGCACAGGATGACTAAACAGGAGAGTTCCATCCGGATCGGGTCGGCCCCAGTGCCCCGGTGACCGCCCGTGGAACGGTGCCTCGTTTCCGAGTTGTCCGCGACATGCAGGTCTGTATTCAGGTCTGGCTAGGCACAGGATCAAGTTCAGGATAGGACATATCATGTTCAATGTACAGGCATGATTGTTCACAGTCGTATATCGATTGCCAGGCCAGTTGATTCAGTAGTTTGCTCCTCGAGCTGTGATTCAGAGATTTATTCATTCAGGGTGCAGATTCCCTGGTTCGGGAATTGCCTTGGTGACCTAACGGTCCCGAATACTTTCAGGTTCTTCCATGTGCGGAATGACTACTTAGTAGTCTCCCGGGGTTTGGATGAAAACATGGCAACATTCAAGCAGACAAGCATGCGTTTCTAAAGGAACATAAGCAGGCACGTTGCTCGGACCCGAAGGTAAGCCGAGAAGTGAAACCGTTAAAGGACTTAGCATGCGAGGGTCTGAATATAAGCAGTATTTCCATTTTCCATGTTCTAGCAAGCAATACAAGTTGGGATTATTCCCTTAGCTAGGTGCGTTGGATTTATTAGCATGCAGGGATGATTCACCTAGCGACTAGCATAAATATTCCAGATTTTATGTGTGCTGGCTAAGCAAAGACAAGTTCACCATAGCCACCCACCTTAGCGATGATTCGCCTCGGTAGAGCGATACGTCTGAGCGAGCCTCTGAAAGTCCAAGCCGGATTCCTGTAGGGACAAGTCTGGATATCCTTTGCTTCTTGATCGAGGCAAAGCGGGTCGGGACAGTTGCACTATTGCCGATTGAGTCGGCAGTCCGCTTGAGCAGAACGGGGTATTACATCCTACCCAACTTAGAAAAAGTCTCGTCCTCGAGACTTACTAAGGACAAGCAGTAATCTAGGGTTGAGGCAATCCTAGACAAGTCGTTTGTACTTGTTCATTTGGATCTTCACTTGCACAAGCTTCGAAATCAGCATATCGCTTAGACTGGATCGTGCGCACTTTCGAAGGTACCCTCTAGCGTGAACACGTCAACCAGCTCAGTGATAGCGAAGTCTTAGCACTCGAGTTTCACCTTTTCTAAGTCTTGGATGGTGCACTAGTTCAAGGCGTCCCTCGAATAGATGCATTCAACCAAACTTAGGGTTAGTGAAAATCGGACAAGCTACTAGCGATACTCTCAAGGGTTCGCACAGGTTGGCACAAAGGCCACTCGCAGCATACAACCAGACAGGCAAGCATATCATTCAAAACGTATTTTGAAAGTATTTAGACTTATTGTTGGAACATCCCATCGAGGCATTGAGAGAGAGCGCGGACATAACCCACGAACGAGCTTTCGAAACAGAGATATCGAATCGAAGTCCAAAGGCGTAGAAGCCAGGCTCTGATACCAACCTGTCACGCCCCGATCTCCCGCAGGCAATCGGCCGTTCCCGCTAGGCGGGAATCACCCTCGCCAGCGCTCCTGCGGAACGATCGCTTAACCCATCCGGGCGTGATGCCGCACGAGCGTGAACCACGCCCGTGCAAGGCCATGGTTCATTGGCTGGCGGCAAGAGTTCTAAGCCACAGTCGCACAGATTGTACGAGTGCAGCGGAGTTTAGGAACGCATATGCGATCGGTAACAGGTTCACTGAGTCGACGATAGTGGAAGCATTGAAACAAGTAAAGTAATCTCTTTATTGATATGAACAAGTGTTACAGGCGGCGTATAGCCGAGATTACAAGTCGCTCAAGCCTCTCTCTCTGAAACAGTAAAAGCGTGCCAAGTGGCTACAACTGTGGAATGATTGTACAGGCGATGGTCAGGCGATGTTCACAACTTATGTCTTGTATATGTGCTTCAGTCCCGGACGCACCGTTGCAAGGCTTCAGAGGGAACTCCTGGCCTTAGCACGCACGAAGGAGGCGTCTGCACCGCACGAGGTTCTCCCGCACCTTGCATATCAAACTGGTGGATTATCAGTACATTGAATGCACTGGTGGGGAAGCTACTCGCCCGCTCGACAAATCCAAACACGTAATACAGGTTCCGTGCACAACTATTAAGTTGTCTTTCTAGTTGCCTTAGGATCAGTTTCATGCAAACATTGAATAGCTTAACGTGTCGGGCAGTGCGCCGTGCGATGTTAGAAGAAACACGGCGAGACTTACCAACTTACCATTTCCTTCCCTTTCCAAGGCAAACATTGAGGCAAACATGTTAATTCAAGCACGGGCAAGCATAAACATTCAGGAGGCATAGAATATGCAAACATGAGGGTCGTTTTAACATGATCGTTCAGGTGTTAAGTCATTCATTGATGCGATGCAGTAACTCGCATGCGGATAGCCGCTAAGCGAGGATGACTTATCTATATGAACAGTTATCGCTGGCATAGCCATAAAGGACCAATTTTAGTCTCTAACGAGAATGGGGTGCAGCGAGAATACAGGATGCGCTCCACACCATTTCGTCTTTGCACAGGATGACTAAACAGGAGAGTTACCAATTTTAGTCACTAACGAGAATGGGGTGCAGCGAGAGTACAGGATGCGCTCTACACCATTCCGTCTTTGCACAGGATGACTAAACAGGAGAGTTCCATCCGGATCGGGTCGGCCCCAGTGCCCCGGTGACCGCCCGTGGAACGGTGCCTCGTTTCCGAGTTGTCCGCGACATGCAGGTCTGTATTCAGGTCTGGCTAGGCACAGGATCAAGTTCAGGATAGGACATATCATGTTCAATGTACAGGCATGATTGTTCACAGTCGTATATCGATTGCCAGGCCAGTTGATTCAGTAGTTTGCTCCTCGAGCTATGATTCAGAGATTTATTCATTCAGGGTGCAGATTCCCTGGTTCGGGAATTGCCTTGGTGACCTAACGGTCCCGAATACTTTCAGGTTCTTCTATGTGCGGAACGACTACTTAGTAGTCTCCCGGGGTTTGGATGAAAACATGGCAACATTCAAGCAGACAAGCATGCGTTTCTAAAGGAACATAAGCAGGCACGTTGCTCGGACCCGAAGGTAAGCCGAGAAGTGAAACCGTTAAAGGACTTAGCATGCGAGGGTCTGAATATAAGCAGTATTTCCATTTTCCATGTTCTAGCAAGCAATACAAGTTGGGATTATTCCCTTAGCTAGGTGCGTTGGATTTATTAGCATGCAGGGATGATTCACCTAGCGACTAGCATAAATATTCCAGATTTTATGTGTGCTGGCTAAGCAAAGACAAGTTCACCATAGCCACCCACCTTAGCGATGATTCGCCTCGGTAGAGCGATACGTCTGAGCGAGCCTCTGAAAGTCCAAGCCGGATTCCTGTAGGGACAAGTCTGGATATCCTTTGCTTCTTGATCGAGGCAAAGCGGGTCGGGACAGTTGCACTATTGCCGATTGAGTCGGCAATCCGCTTGAGCGGAACGGGGTATTACATGCGGTGCCCAGTAATGTCGGTTGTGGCTTGGTGCCTCGGTATGTTGGAACCTATGGGTCGCCAATCGAAATATTGTGAGAGTATGATATTACACCCATATTCTGTATAATCGATAGTCGTCCCCCAGACGTAATGTCGTGCGAGTCTAAGTTGCCTCACACAAGGCATAGTCATTAGGTTTTGGGTATCATATGTTATATAGAGCTCAACGACAGAGTTACACAGAGAAATTGAATAACACATTGCATAGAAAGGAATATTTCTTTTATTGATAATGTACATCAATTACATGAATTGAGTACAAGTAAAGGGTTTTCGCGCGAGCTTACAATATGAACATAAAATAAGATAGTCATTCCATACATCATTTTTTTTACTAAAACAAAATGTATAAACACCTTTTGAGAGAGCTCCGACTGCAACAAGAATCTCCAAAAGTTATGTACACAAGATTCTAGAATTATGTACATAAAAATTGGTTGATGGACAAAATGAGATGGGCCTTATCTCCTCACAGTGTCTCATTGGCTCGCAGAACCTGTGAAGACATGGGTCACTACATTTGAAATATACTAGTGAGGGCGAATTAACCCAACTCACCAAATCGATACGGTATTCATGTGAAGCATACAATATTATTATGTTAACTTTTTATCTTGTCTAAGTTTAATTTACAAGCATACGATGAGGAATAAAATAACATAATAATGTGTGTCACCAAATAATGACTCTTACTCACGTCTGACTTATTCAACATGCACAATTCTTACCATATTCTTTCATGTGGACTAGATATCGTTAAAATGATAGTTCAAATATATGAGTATCACTGGCACCATAAGTCATCCTCGACTATAGCCTGGTTATATGGCGATTCTTTCAGTGCAGGTAGCGAGTCCAGCTAAATTTTTTTGAATAATCTGTGCTAGTTTGCCAAAACTACTATCCCTGTTCTCCCAGGACGAATCAGTCCCAGTGCTCCGGCGACTGTTCAAGAAAAAAATATCCTTGTATGCAAGTTGCCTATAACCATGCAATATCTAAGAACTAAGTTAATAAACAAGCGTGCACGACAATAGAGATTGGATGTAACCATGCATCAATATTTGATAGTATAGTCTACCAGCCTCAAGTTATCGCATTAAAATTATGTACTACTCGGTGCACAAGTATAGATGAATTTGTTCTAAGTACAACATAGATATGGTATATATTTATAGTAGACAAGCATGCAAACTTACAATCATCCTAAGTATTCAAGTATACTCTCTTTTATCTTGATTCTTTTTATTAAGGTATCGTTGATCGGAACAAGCAATAAGAGAGTCATTTTAATTAAGTGTGAAGACTTGGAAAGAAGGGTCAAAGATAAAGCCACTCACTAGTTGATGAATTACTCACAGAGAGAGAGAGAGAGAGAGAGAGGGGTCTTCAATGTCCCGTTTGAGCGTCGCCTACATGGTCACCTACATTGGCACCAACAAATGATTAATACATTCTCTTCTCTTTCTTCCAGAATTTGATATAAATGCGAAGGTCAAAGAACGCAAGCAATAAAATCCATCCAAAATAATTCAAGAAAATGCATTCATAAAACCAACAGCAAAAGCATCAGCAAAACGACAACGAAAATCAAGTAGTGGAAGGGTCCCTCGTGACTCAGAAATAGAGTCCTTCCTCTAGACACGATCCAATAAATATATGACCTGATTCTGAAGTGTCATGTCCCAATCCCAAAATACGCGGGACTTGGATACGTGGCAATAGCCAGCTATGCACCAAGCAGACTCCAGTCCAGTTTAAGTATGTATACGATGTATATGTTATAACACTATCCATGTAAAACATCTAATACATCCACAAGACTACCTATGAAATAAAAACTAACAAGAAAATACCAATGGTAGAACAAGCGAAGAAGGTAAACACTAACTATACCTAAATCAGAAGAACTAGCCCAACACTCCCACGACAAGCAGCTCAACAAATAACCTAGAAAGGAACCGGGTCCTCAGAGAGACGTAACAAGATACATAATATATATGTCGAATGATAAACAAAAAATACAGACAAGAGGGCTGTCAAGTAACTCATGAACTACAACTCCTAACCATTCTAGGTGTTATATGCACTTTGATGACAATGTTCTACGCAGGGGCTCTTCTAACAAAGAATCAATGCACTACAAATGTAATGCTCAACCGAGTCACTAGTGGCCAACTAGAGGAAAGTAAATAACTAGTAGCCCCTATGCTAGTAGCTGTCCCCTTCCACCCCATGATACTGTCGAGTCAAATCCACGATGCGTCCAATCAGTCTCTAATAACTAATGAGTCCAATTAATCATATACACAATATCGGATCGGGTCACCTAGCATGCAAGCAATACTCAATCCGTATATCTTGTCCAACATGTGTCAACATGAATAATCATATAACATATCATGGTTTCAATAGTAACAGGATAATAAGAACATGACAGAAGACATATGTGAAACATGTAAATACTGAGTATCAATAGGCAAGGTATACTTGCCTAGAGTTCGTCAAAGTGGTGCTGAGACTGCGGGTACCAAAAGTCGTATCCAAGCCTAGGCACGATTATAGTTGTTACAATATACAGGAGAATCTACCAACCCACAACAAACAACCAAGTATTACACCACCATACTTATGTATCTATATAAACAAAACATGACTAGGAAGCCACTGACGCTTCAGGATATGAAGCACGTACCGGTGATAGCCAAGAACCTGGTCTCCGGAAGTCTACTCTGCAACGCAGGCTTGGGGATGGACATCAATGCTGGACAGATGGTGATGTCGTACAAAGAAACATATTTCGGTAAGGCCTTTTGTACCGAAGGAATGTTAAAACTTCAGCTTGTAACTCCTACAAATAATATTAATATAGTCTCTTCTTTTGGCTACTCTCTTGAGTTATGGTATAATAGATTTATACATGTTCATTCTAAAAGAATAAATAAGATGTCTAGTCTAGGGCTTATCTCCAAATATGAGGAGTAAGGAGGTGGAGAAGTGTGAGGTCTGTGTGCAGACAAAGATCACAAAAAAATTGTTCAAACGGGTTAACCGAAGCACAGATCTTCTGGAGTTGGTGCACTTAGATATCTGTGACTTCAAACAGTTCTCCACAAAAGCCAAGATAAAATATTTTATTAAATTCATTGACGACTACTCAAAGTATGCATTCGTCTATCTGCTCAAGTCAAAAGATAAAGCATTCGAGAAGTTTAAAGAGTTTAGGACTGAGGCTGAGCGTCAAACTGGACAATAACTCAAGAGACTCATAAGTGATTGAGACGGAGAGTATAGGTCTATTGAATTCATATCTTTCTGCAAGGAACACATAATAGTCAATGAGACGGCTGCTCCATATTTTTCTTAATTAAATTGAGTAGCTGAAAGGAAGAACATGACGTTGACAGAGATGATGAACTTAATGTTGTTGACTGCGGGTCTTCCAAACTGTTTCTGGGAAGAAGTTGCGATGATGGCTACGTTCATTTTGAACAGAGTGTCATACACAACTTACGATGTCACTCTCATGAACTCTGGTTAAAAGTCAGACCCAACTTGAATATCATTCGAGTGTGGGGGTACATGGCGTATGTGAAGCTTTCAGACTTGAAGATTTAGAAGCTGGGTACAAGGACTACAAAAATTATATTCCTGGGTTATGCTGAGAAGAGTGATGCTCGAAGTTTTCTTGATCTTGAATAAAATTATATCATCGAATCTCGCGATGCAATATTCTTTGAAGACAAGTTTGTAAGGCACAAGAATATTATTATCGCGAATATTCCAGAGAATAGTGTGAGTGCACAAGAGGCTAATGCTTCCAATGAACAGGTAGTCCAAACACAAGTTGAAATTCCAGAAACAACAATCAAACCAGAACTTGCAGAACCGGTACCTAAGCGAGTGAGGAGATAAAATGACTTCGGAGATGATTTCATCACATATCATGTGTAAGCTGACCCTCTTACTTATGATGAGGTGATGAAGACCAGAGACATCTTCTGGAGGGAGGCTATCAATGATGAGTATGACTCAATAACCTCCAACAACACTTGGGTATTGGTTGATTTACCTAAAGGAGCTAAAACAATTGGATGCAAGTGGATATTCAAGAAGAAGATGAAGGCCGATGGAACTATTGACAAGTTCAAGGCAAGGCTGGTAGCCAAGGGTTTTCTCAGAAGCAGGGGATCAACTACTTTGACACATATGCTCAAGTAGCGCAGATGACGACTATCAGGATGTTGATTGCTTTAAGTATAATTCAGAAGCTAGTTATTCATCAGATGTATGTTAAAACAACATTCTTGAATAGAGAGTTGATCGAAGAAATTTACATGCAACAACCAGAAGGATTTTTCATCAAAGACCTTGAAGACAAAGTCTATAAGTTGGTGAAATCATTATATGCTATGAAGCAAGCTTCCAAAATGTGGCATGAGAAGTTTAATAAAGTTATAAGATCAAATGGCACAAAGTCAGTGAGATGGACAAGTATGTTTACACAAAGTTCGTAGACGAAAAATAAGTCATCGTTAGTCTATACGTAGATGACATGCTGATCCTAGGTACATATCTAGCACGTGTCACTAAGACAAAGGAGTTCCTCTCATCCAAGTTCAGTATGAAGGACTTGGAGGAAGATGATGTTATCCTGGGGATAAAGATCATCCGGATGAACACTGGAGTGACGCTATCACTATCTTATTATATTGAGAAGATGATCACACACTATGGATATCAGGATCTTCCAGGGATCGATACTCCGTACAGTTGTGACAAGAAGCTGAAGCCAAATCCAAGAAAAAGTATCAGGCAGCTGGAGTATTCAAGCATCAACGGGAGTGTGATGTATGCAATCACTACCACAGGAACTGACATAGCTTTCATCGTGGGGTTGCTGAGTCAGTTCACGAGCAAATCAGGTATAGAGTACTGAAAAGATGTGAAGAAAGTAATAAAATATCTCAAAAGGACTCAGAAGTATGTACTGCACTACAACGGTTATCCGACAATAGTGGAAGGCTTCAGTGATACAAGATGATGTTTAGAAGTAGAGAGCAAAAGGTCCATAGGAGGATACGTCTTCTCCATGGGAGGAGCTACTATATCATGGAAGTCGAAGAAGCAGACAATGCTCTCTCATTCCTCGATAGAATCTAAGTTCAATACACTGGCTGCTGCAGCAGATAAAGCAGAATGGCTTCGGGAGCTCATGTATGATCTTTTATTGGTTGGTGCACATATTTTGGCGGTACCATTTTTCTGCGACAACCAGGCGACTACAGCGGTGGCATCAAATAACCTTTTCAATGGTAAGAAGAGGACTGTGCGACTAAGGCATATGGCAGTGAATGATATGATAAAGAATGGGGTCATTACCATGATTAATGTTTAGAGCCAGGAGAATCTGACAGATCCATTCACCAAAGGTCTCAAGCGCCAGTTGGTCGTGGACATAGCAATCAAATGGGCTTGAAGATATTCCGATATTGTGTCTTTATAATTCTACCATAAAAATTTATACTATTAGTTCAAAGAGAAATCTACTAGGCATTTAGATTTTGGTTCAAAGAAGGATTATTGACTGGGAGAATATCAGGTACATTAGGAAATTCTTTGAGACATTGAGGGGTTACGGACCCAGAACCACTGTTGTATACTATTTGTTCTTTGTGTAGAACAAGTCCTGTGGGAGGATGGCTTAGACGCCTTAATGAGTTCTTAGGCATTTTGAATGTCTAGTATACTTTTTAGGAAGCACGATAGTACAACACTATAAAAGAGCGTAAGGACTCCATACTACAGTGGTTTGACACCACGATGAGGTTACTCGATATGGTAATGCCTCAAAATTTTGAGCCATATTACGATGATATAGCACCGCACATTAGTAGGTAGCCTAATATTGTAGAATAAAGAGTGGTATAAAGTACTATAAAGAGGTCGGTGACCTCATGTTACAGTGGAGTGACATAACCAAGAGGTAAAAGATATAAGACATCGGCTACGCGAGCCATGTCACAGTGGCGTAACACCGCAAGGAAGCACAAGACTTTATGTTGGATAATATGGCACTACAAAGAGGCTGGGACCTCATTCAATAGTAGCATGACACAACGATGAGTGTAGTCTTGGCTTTGGGCCATGTCAAAGTGGCGTAGCACCGCAAGGAATCGCAAGGCTTCATGCCAAAGACTCTTTAAAGGAACTCACCTAGAGTGTGTAGAAAGAGATATAGGCCTGTCATGTCCCAGAACCAAAATACTGAAGAACGAAGGCGGATAAAGCCAGCTACGTACACCAGAGTACTCAATACTCTGAGATACAGTCACAACTGTCTGGACATGTGAGGGTTTACTCTATAATCCAACAGTCATTCCTGGGTCAAGAGTCCTAGGTGTCTCAATCTCAAGCAAGCAACAAGCTACAAGATGTATGATCACCAAACATATAATAGTAAGGTATACAAAACTATACATACACAGATGATCATGAAGCTATTTACAAAATGAAGAACTAGCAAGAGTACAATATTACATGATCATCTCTAACTATAGTCTAGAATATGCTTTACATGTAGGCTCTCAGGCTAGAATGTCAAGTTTCAAAATATGAGCTAAACATATATTTGGTGGCTAAATGCCTCAAAAGTATAAGTACAAGATCAAGTGGGTGATGAAGAAGAAATACATTCATGTCCTTGGATTCTCCTGGTGTTCACATCTTGAGGCAGAAAATATTGGAGATCCTGCAGTCCTGCTCCAAAATCTGGCCATACAAAACTAGTAGGGTCAGATCCCAAAATAGCAAGTACCACAAGGGTGCCAACTTTGGAACTAAAAATAACAAGTAGATAAATCAGTAAAAAATAACACAAGGAACAATTAAATAAGTGCAACAAGTAAAATACCAGTTAAACAGTCTGGAGTATTTGTCACGCCCTAGTCCCAAAATACACGGGACCAGGCCACGTGACAATAGCCAGCTGACACATCTCCGAGGATATCCCAATTTAATGGATCATAACAAAGAGTGCTACGATGTCCTAAATACTAACATGTCCCATATAACTCAACAACAAGTAATCTAATCTCATCCACACTATAAAACAACAAGAAGTACTAAATAAACTACTGGAAGATAAACACCAGTCTCAAGATATCATAGTACAACCAATAAAGTCTGGTGGGAACAAACCCACTACTATGACGAAATAAATGTACTGAAATGATAGATAAAAGAGTAATGACTAGGGCATCGGCTGAAAAGATAATGATGCACTCAATCCTAGGCAGAAAGCCTACCAACTGATCACGGGAACTCTGACGGTAGCACCTCTAACTCCTCAGCTGTAGCGAACCTCGTCTCCTGTCCTGGGCCGTACACTGTGGGGTAATATACCTCGTTCAAATCTGGAAAGGTACCAGGTCCTCAGAGGGACGTAACAAGATACATAGAAATATGCCATATAAATAATAATAAATAAGATAAATACAATAAGGGTGTGTTAACCATCTAAGTGAATACAATATGAGGACAACGCTGTGACGTATGGGTAAGTGTAGGCATAATGTCCATACTCCGAAGAGAGTGGCATCAGTACAGTATATCGTCCATAACGCTCCGAAGAATGTGGCATCGGTGTAAAGGAAGTCATTAGATCCGAGGTTTTTCCAAAATTATGGCTCCAATGTGTGTACCCCATACGCCTACTAGTTGTCCTTCCCGCCCAATATAAATACACCAGTCGAATACTCGACGTGCATACCACGTATCTATATGTCAGTCTCTACAAATAAATATCCTGAGTTACGCACTAACCGTGATGCACGTCACACGCACCGATAGCTAGTCAAATACGCGGACCCGCATCCCAATATAAATATCACAGTAAATACGTGTAAGTGTCAGGTTTTGGAAGATATCAACTTATCCTCCTAACTGGGGTGAGTCTGCTAACAATTAGGTCAAGTATACAAATCATCGACGAAACCGTTGATACACCCGAGTCAATCTCGGACGCACACTGTCATATGAAGTAAAGCAACAAGAATCATAAAACATATGCATAATCTAAATTAAACAGTAAATATGGCAAGGTATCTTGCATGGGTCCTGAAGATGTGAAAGCAAATAGCCTGCTCCTGTAGCGTCTTTCGGCTGATCCAATGATCCTAAACACACCAATATAATATAACAAATATTGATATCATATACTAAACATTAAATACACACAACTACAATGCTATACTTGAATACTGTCGCAAGTTCATGGCTGCTCGAATACAGCGTCACATGTGCACATACCTAGGGTGTACACGTATTCTGTCTTCGGCTAACATGTGCCTTGAGACAATAATTACTATGTCTAGGGTTTACGAAGCTTCATTATGTCTAGTACAATTGTTGGTCCTGAAATCCCCATATTCAGCATACTTGGCGATGTCTAAGTTTTATTGATGAACTTCATGTTTGTAACAATGGGTCTTATGATTTAAGGAATGGTTAGTTATTAAACCAATTCTAAATCTTGTTAATCAACATGCCATCATATACATAGTTAGGGTTAACTGAGTTTATGTCCAATACTATAAGTCTTGACACGACGATACAAGGATCATACGTGGATACAATACAAGGAAGGATGAGTCAGGTGTTTACCTACTTGACAGGACGAGGGTCTCCTCGCTGACGGTCGTCCTCCGACGAGTGGTGGGCTCCGGCGTCGGCCGGCGGCAGACAGCAGCGGCAGCAGCGGATGTAACAACGGCGACGACGGCTTAGGCAGCGGCGGGGGTGACTGACCGATCGTGGGGGATCGGTCGGGGTAGGCCGGGAGTGGTGGTAGGCGGTGACCGAGGCGGCGGGGGCGACTGAAGGCGGTGCGGGGTCGCTCGGGAGCAGCGGCTAAGGGGTCGGGTTGGTTGGGAGGTTGGGATGGTGGTGGTTGGCGCCGGTGCCAGTAGTGGCAGGCGGTGGCCAGTGAAGTCGACAGTCGGGGGGTTCGGTGACCGCGGTGGCTGGCGGTGGCCGGTGAAGTCGGCAGTCGGGGGGGGGCTCGGGTTCAAGGGGGAGAACGGCTAGGGTTTTGATGAATAGTAAAAACTAGGGTTTCATGTGGGAGTATGTATATTTATAGATGTTGGCTCTCGTGGGCTATCCTTGATATTTGGGCCAGCCAGGGCTCTAGGGTGGGGCTGGTCCATATTTAAGGTATACACGGCTTGGTCTAGTCCTGTTTTAGGTGAACTTGGCCTCAACTTAATTAAATTACCAATTAATGCACAAGGCGCTCACTTATGAATATTGTGAAACTAAGGTGAGACGTAGTGACGGGTATCTAAGTTTGCACAATGGTCAGAGGGGTAGCCTGGCATGTCTAAGAGATGTTCGTAACCTTGGGTGGAATATAACTACTGGTGTGGTGCTCCATTCTCGAAGCAACGACAAGGTGTATTCGGACAAATAATTAATGCACAATTATTCCAATTATGTCCAATTAAATCTAAGTCTCTCAATTTAACTCGAATTTGGACCCTATATTGGTCGAGGGGGTTTATAATCTACCCTCCCTAGAGCATTTCGTCCTCAAAATTAAAACATACGTATGGTAAGAACTACAGACTGAATAAAATAAATGCTAATACGTACCTAGTCCTTCGAAAAGGTGAGGATAGCGCTGTCTAATATCCTCTTCGCGTTCCCAGGTCGACTCACCTGGTGTGTGATGCCTCCATGTGACGCGAACTAGAGGGATAGTCTAACCTCGCAATACCTTCTCGCTCCTGTCCAGGATCTCAATAGGATCCTCTTGGTACGATAAGCTCGGGCCGACTGTGATCTCAGAATGGTCAAGTATATGACTCGGATCCGGTATGTACCTCCTCAGTTGAGATACATGAAAGACGTCATGGACTCCTTCCAAAGTCTGCAGCAAGGCTAATCTGTAAGCAACCTCTCCGATGCGTTCTAACACATCGAATGGTCCGATGTACCTCGGACTCAGCTTTCCTTTGCCTCCGAATCTGATAGTCCCTCGAGTAGGCAAGATCTTTAGGAATACGTGATCTCCAACCTAGAACTCTAAGGGTCGTCGATGCGCATTCGCCCAATGCTTCTGTCGGTCCTGTGCTGCTCGTAGGTGCCCTTGGATCTTCTTCACCTTCTCTACTGTACGAACAACCAACTCGGGGCCAAGAATCTGTCTCTCCCCTATATTGCTCCAGCATACTGGGGAACGACACTTCCTTCCATACAAATCTTCATAGGAAACCACCTAGATGCTAGCCTGATAGCTGTTGTTGTAGAAAAACTCGACCAAGTGCAGATGGTCCTCCCATGATCCTCTGAAATCTAGCATGCACGCTCTTAACATATCTTCCAAGGTCTGAATGGTACGCTCCGACTGGCCATCTGTCTGGGGGTGATACGCTGTGCTAAATTTCAGGCGGATACCGAGACTCTCTTGCATACTCCGCCAAAAGTAAGATGTAAACCTCGTATCCCTGTCAGACACAATGCTAACTGGCACTCCATATAGGCCCATAATCTCTCTCATGTATATATCTGCTAAGACCTCTGTAGATTGCCTAACTCTGAAGGATAGAAAGTGTGCGGACTTGGTGAGTCTATCTACGATTACCCATACTGCATTACAACCACTAGGACTCCTCGAAAAGCCCGTAACAAAGTCCATAGTGATATGCTCCCATTTTCACTCTGGTATAGGGAGCGGTTGAAGCAATCCTACTGATCTCTGATGCTCAGCCTTGACTTGCTGACACACCAGGCACTTTGCCATAAAGCGTGCTATCTCCCTCTTCATTCCATGCCACCAGTACTACTGTCTCAAGTCCCTATACATCTTCGTGCCTCCTGGATGGATAGAGTAGGTTGAACTGTGTGCTTCTGCCATCAGCTCCTGACGAAGCTCTCTATTTGGAACATAGAGACGATCTCCACATCTCAAGGTTTCGTCTTCATGTATACGCAGTCCTGTCTGTAATCCAGCCTCTATCCTCTGTCGAAGCCTCTGAAATGTGGCGTCTGTCGGCAAAGCAGCCTTGATCCTCTCCACTAATGTCGACTGCAATTGGAAACTCGACAACTGTCCGTCTACTCCGGGCATAACAACCTCTATACCCATCTGCTCTAGATCTCTCAATAGGTGTTGTTGCGTAGTCAAGAAGAATGCCATGGGTCTTCTGCTCAACGCGTCAGCCACTACGTTGGCCCTTCCCGGGTGGTACTACAGCTCAATCTCGAAGTCTGTCATCACCTCGAGCCAACGTCTCTGTCTCTGGTTAAGGTCCTTCTGGGTGTAGATGTACTTCAGGCTCTTATGATCAGTGAATATCTCCACTCTCTCTCCATATAAGTAGTGCCTCCAAAGCTTCAAGGCAAAGATCACTGCTTTAAGCTCTAAGTCGTGAGTGGGATAGTTCTTCTTATATGTCCTCAACTGTCTAGAGGCATAAGCCACAACCTTCCTATGCTGCATCAAGACACATCCTAATGTTTTCCCGGATGCATCGCTATAGATCACGAATCCTCTGGGTCCAGAAGGTATGATCAAGATAGGTGCTTATAAACCCCCTCGATTTATTCTGTAGATAGTCAGGGTTAGATTTGGAAAATTTTGGTTTTGGTAGCAGATGTTGAGGTTTAGAGTAGAGTTGAGTCTGTCTTTTATTTTAATTCATTTAATTAAAACCCTTGGCACGCCCTATCATTGCTAAATTATTCGGAGCCCAATATCAGCCCGTAAATTCCATCAAATTATTGTACTTCTGACTTGACCCGCCAAATTAGGCACTGGACTTTTTCGTCTCTTAAAATTAGATTTCGTTGTGCTTTAAAGTAATTACACAATTTTTCGAAAATCGTAACCCATATTTAATTCCATGTCGGACACCTGTATCGTTACTCTTAATTTTGAGATACCAACTTAACCCGTTGAGCCGGCCCAACTAAAGGGTCCAAGACTGACTCCAAGCCCCCACCATTTTTGACCTTTGCGTCATTTCCAGATTTTGACCCCAAGTGCCCCCATTTAATTTAAAATTGCGGGATACTTTTATTTCTATTTAAATCGGGGATACCCATTTTTCCTAATCCTATTTAAATCCTTAATTAATCCTAATACCCATTTAATTAAACCCGTGCCTCATGCACAACACCCTCTCACCATAGAAATTACTAAACACAATTTTCTCCACTATTTTTGCGTTATTTTATTTGTTCGTGCAATTTCCCGAATTTAGGGGGGCTAAATTGCAAATAGGGTAACATGTGTCAAACCTCATTGATTTTAAACCGAAATTGAAGAAACTCCCTCAACCCTTGACCGGTTCAACACAACCCCACTCTCCTCTTGGAATGAATAAATTTTGTTCATAAGACATCCTGGCCATTCATTCAAATAGGGAGCATCTCCACCACACACTCCACATCACAACTCCCTATAAAGTGTCTCTTCACTACACATTTCCCAACCAGCCCTAATCACCATGTCTTGAAAACCCCCCTACTTTCTCTTTCCTCCCTCTTCACAAAATCCACAGCCAACATCCCTTTTCCCTTTCCTTTCTTCTTCTCCTTCTTCCTTTCTTCTTCTCCTTCCATTCTTCTTCTTCTTCCTGGAGGAATATACTCCGGCCGGCCTATAACCAATCCAGCCGACAGGCTGCTGCCCAGCCACCGTACTTTATCGCCGTACCACCACCATCGTCTACTTCGGCCTCGACCACCGGTGCTGCTACCTGTATACCCGTATCTCCATCTCCCATCTCTTTTCGGCCATCGACGAGCCACCCCCCTACTCTGCCACTGCAGAAATTGCTCCGACTTCACGATGTCGAGCACCCTCACGGCCAACCTAGCTCGACGGCCTCCGCCCGCTGTCTGGAACAGCACCCGCGGCACCACCCCCATTCCCGCCGGCTCCCTCGTCTCTGGTCGAGCTGCAGCGCCGACTGCTGCATTCCCGCGGCCATGAACTCCGGCCGCCCGAGCTACTCCAGCCAAGAGCCGGTCTGCCATGGCCATCAACCGCTGTACCCCGTCCGGCTTCAGCCACTCCCCATTCTCCTCCTCTCCACCCGTTCGAGCAATGCTCCGGCGAGTCCCGCTTCACCCAGTCCCCCGACTCCACCGCGGAAGGACAGCTCCCCCATCCGACCTCCTCCGCCTCACCCAGTCTGGCCCCTCCTCTTCCCCGGACTTTCACCACCACTATTAAATCCACGAGCCCACCTCGTCGCTCCGGCCGACTGCTCGCCCCACGATGTCCGCCATTAACACGATTGCCCTCTCACAACGGCTCTCATCAACGCCACCCGCTGAACCCAGCACCTCGATGAAGAGTCCATGCCCGCACCGGTTCCTCGTCGACCGTCGGCGTAGTATGGAGAAGCCGCAATGCTCCGACGATCTTTCCTCAACCTCTTTCTCGAGTGCGACCCGGCAATCCGAGCGTTCCCTCGTTCGTGGTACACTCTTGACACTCCTTTGTAATCTCCATTCTTCGTTGGTTCTTAAGTTTAGAATGTTAACTAGTTAGATGTTTTTTTTCCAAGCTGAAATGCATGCAACCACTTGTTTTAGTGATGCTCATATGGATACATGGTGAACACATGGGTTTTCTGTGTGTGCATAGAGTGGTTAAATCAAAGAGAAACAAAGTGGTGGCTAGGGGATCTTTCTTGTACATTGGTGGAATAAACATGGGTGTGTGCATGGGTTATATGGTGTATATTAAAGATGTGGGTGCCTGTGATTTGTCAGTTTATGCTTGCAAATCCTTAGGCACATGTGAACAGCCATCATGAGTCATGTACATTTGTAGTGACTAGTTCAATGGCTAGGGACAAAGTAGTATTGAGGAGACTTAATTAATGACTCATGGCTATGGATATATTGGATATATGAGGATATAGCTTATCCATATGATGGCCTATGGAGTGGTATGTGAGCCTTGAGAAGGAACTATAAGGATTCATGATAGAATAATATGTAAACAAGGAAACTAAGTTGTGCTTGATGTTGCACTAATGGAAATTTGGTTGACCTAGTTAGACCCCTTAACTTGAGTAGCCTCTAAATAACCAATATTGTACATCAGTTATACTTTGTGCATTAGTATCCTATAGCGTGGCTACTGATTATTATATTACTATATTTAGGTTCTTGGGATTGCACGAACGAGGAGGCAGGAGCAGGAATCGTACCATTACAACTTGGAGATCCAGGCAAGTGTACCTTGCCACCCTGTATTTCAGTTTACAGATATTGATTATTTTGTTATGTACATTGTGCACGAATTTATGTTGACGTTCGATAGTTCGCGTCCGGATCACAACCGGGTGTTGACGTTCATCGAAACATCTTAGAATAAATGGTTAGATGCGTTGTAGTACCTCGATGCACGTACTTGAGTACATCGACACCCCATGACACACTCATACACTGTGATCGTGCCAGATTCCTGTATCCTGATACTGACATCATGACCAGAGACTGGGACAACCTTAGGGTCGCGTCTGTTGAGTTATCTTTCGTATGTCGAGACTGTTAGATAGAGGTTCAGGTTCAACGCACAATCGTTGACCGCTTGGGAAGGGGAAGACAGTTACTAGACGTTTGGGCTACTCTGCATGCGCTTATATATATATATATATATATACTATTTCTGTAGTGATCCTGTATCTAGAGTAGTTGTACCACTCGTGTGACTCCTTGCCCGGAGCTGCGGTACGTGCCGTGTGTTTCCGTGTCCGGAGCTACAGTTTTATTTTGGACAGCCTACGCGTCGAATATTGTCTTTAAACTGTGTTACACTTGTTTGGTTATGATAGAGTACCCTGTCGTTGCACTTGTACTTTCTGTTTACCTGGCATGCTATATTTTGTTCCTTGTTACGTCCCTCTGAGGACCTGGTTCCCTGCCAATTTTGCAGCATAGATGATTACGGAGCATTTGGAGTTGCTGTTGGAGTTGCATGTCTTGCGGGCATGGTACCAGGTACTCACATTATATCTACCGGCATTATGGTTACTTTACATTGTTTATTTTATCTGCTGTTGTAGCCTAGTTTTTATAGACTCATACTTCTTCTCGAGTCTATTCGAGTTAGTGTGTTATTGGGCGGCCGACTCTAGCACATATAGCTCTTTCTTGTATACTGTTGTACATTGTGGATTGAGACATAGAGGTTTATATTTATGGGATATCTAGATAGTGCCCTTTTATATTATAGCTTATACGGATTCGAGTCAGACCAGAGTCTAGTCGAATGCGTAGCTGGCGTATCACGTATTCCTGGTCCTACGTATTTTGGGACTGGGGCGTGACAGTGCTATAGTCAACCATTTCTTCAGCTCATCGAATGCCTTCTGACACTCCTCTGTCCAAGTGAACTCCTGCTCCTTGCGGGTCAAGCGGGTCATCGGCTCTGCAATCTTTGCGAAGTTCTCCACGAACCTCCGGTAATACCCGACAAGTCCTAGGAAACTCCTTACCTCTGAGACATTGGTAGGGGTGGGCCATGTCTCTACTGATGAAATCTTTGCCGGATCCACTAAAATGCCCTTTCCTGAGATGACGTGTCCAAGGAAAGTGACATGATCCAAAAGAAACTCACACTTGCTCAGCTTGGCATAAAGCCTCTCTCTTCTTAGTGTCTCTAACACTAGTCCCAAGTGCTCTTCGTGCTCCTCGTGGCTCTTTGTATATACCAAAATGTCGTCGATGAAGACTACCATGAACTGGTCTAAGTATTGGTGGAATACTCTGTTCATCAAGTTCATAAATACAGCATGCACATTCGTCAGTCCAAAAGGTATCACTAAGAACTCGTAGTGACCATAACGAGTCCTGAATGCTGTCTTTTGAATGTCTTCTCTTTGCACCTTCACTTGATGATAACCCAATCTTAAGTCGATCTTTGTGAACACTACTGCTTCTGTCAACTGGTCGAATAAATCGTCAATCCGCGGCAGAGGGTACTTGTTCTTGATAGTTAAAACATTAAGGGCTCTGTAATCAATGCACATACGTACTGTTCCATCCTTCTTGGGTACAAACAACACTGGTGCTCCCCACGGTGATGCACTAGGACGGATAAATCCCTTGCTCTACGACTCCTCTAATTGTAGCTTTAGCTCATCTAACTCCTTCTTCGCCAATCGGTACACATTAGAAGATACCGGTGCTGCTCCGGGTACTAGCTCAATGGTGAACTCTACGTCTCTATCTGGTGGTAAGCTTGGAAGCTCTTCGGGAAAAACATCCTTAAATTCTGCAACTATTGGAGGGGGTACAATCTCCATAGCCATGTAAGTTCCAGTTGTCTTTCCTACTCCTTGTTCGATGGTCCCTCGCATGTACTCGAACTTCGGCTGATCCGGTGGTTTAAAAGTGACGCTACCCTTCCGACAGTTCAGTACGGCATTATATTGGCTTAACCAGTCCATGCCTAACACAACATCAAAGTACGGCATAGGCAATACCAAGAATTGCGCTCTCATCTCTCTACCACATACAATTACTGAGCACGTTCTGATAGTGCTGATAACCGGCACGATACCTCCTCCGGTAAGAATCTTCCAACTCTTAGGTAAGGGGGAAGTAGCTACTATATGCATTATTACAAATCTACTAGATATAAACGATAATGTAGCTCCAGAATCAAACAATACAGTCGCAGGTAATGATGCAACTAAAATGGTACCTGTGATTGCTTCTCCTTCTGTTTCCTCCTCAGTAGCTGCTAATGCAAAGGCCTGTCCCTGTCTCTGTCCTCCGGTCTACTGTCAAGCTCGCTCGAACTGTGCCTGATGTGGGGCCAAGGGTGGTCCCCTCTGAAATCCTCCGGGGGCTGGTGGACGTTGTCCTCCGGGTGGGGGTAGTGTCCTCGGAACTAGTGCTGCTGGCCTCTGTCCGGTCTGCGGTGCTGTCTTCCTGTACTGTGGGCAATCTATGACAAAGTGCTGGCTTGCTCCACAAATCATGCATATCCCCAGTCTCTTTCGGCAGTCCTTCTCGAGGTGGCCTCTCTTACCACAAAAGTGACAAGTCGGAAGTTCCTGGTGTGGGTATGGTGCTATCTTCTGTTGTGTCTGCGCTCCAGGACGACGGATGGGTCCTTCTGCTCCGGGCTAGACTCTGGCTGGCGTGGTCGTGCTGGAACGTCTAGCTCCTCTGACAATGGCCTCCTAGATCCTTATCTCTGCAAGAACCTCCTCGTATGAGATCTTCGCCTGTGCGGTGGTGTACCTCTGTAGCTCGAAGGTGAGGCCGTGATGGAATCTCTGAGCCTTCTCTAGATCATTAGGTATCAATACGACACCAAATCTGCTAAGGCGGCTGAACTCTGCGTCATAGGCGTCAACGGTCATATTTTCCTGCTCTAGATGTAGGAATTGGGAGTATATGGCATTTCTGACTGTAGCTGGGAAATACTTCATATTGAAGTACTCTAAGAACTGTTTCCAAGTCTGGTTCTTGCCTACACTGCGCTCAATAGAATCCCACCAGTGATGGGCGTTGTCTTTTAGTTGGGCCCTCACGGCGGTCATCCAAAGGTCTGGGTGCAGTTGTGAGGCCTCTAGTAACATCTTCGTGTTGGCGACACAACCGAAGATCTGCTCTGCAGTCTCATTGCCCAAGAAAGTATCTGGTCCCATCTGTCAGAACCATCTAACAGTGACACCTGTCTGGGCTGGTGGAGGTGCTGGTACTAGTGTTGTGACAGGTGTCCTCTCTAGTACTGCCATCAGACTCTGTCTCAATGTCTCCGTCTGATGCCACTGTGCTTACATCATAGTATGAAAGAACTGAAGCATCTGTGGCTGTCCATCTAGCTGTGGCATCTGGGGTGGATAAGGTGGAGGTGGTGGTAGTGGAATCTCTGGCTGTGCAGTAGGCGTCTCCTCAGATGTCGGCCTCTCAGTCTGCGGCATCGGTATAGCTCCTGAAGTCTGGCCCTCACAATATTGCGTGGGGATTGTCTGGGAAGTCTGTCCCTCGGGCTGCGGTGTAGGATCGCCCTACGAAGTCTCGTGCCAATATATCAGCGGTGTCTGTAACGATGGTTGCCCTTGGGGTATCTCCTCCCTTTGGGTGGTGTTGTCTGGCACCGCGGCACTGGGTGCTCCTCGTCCACTGCACAAGTTCATCTTGCTGCAAGAGATAGGACTTCATTAAGAAGAGTACGGAATCAAGAAAACAGGATGCAGATATTTAAAGATAATACGAAGGAAGTTCAAGACGCAATTAAAGTGGATGAGACATAGTAATTTCTATCCTATTGCAGGCTCGCTGAGCACGTTACCATACCACAAGCGAATAAGTCGACCTGCATGGGCCACCACTAAAACCATGTTACGCCCCAGTCCTAAAATACACGGGACCAAGCCACATGGCAATAGCCAGCTGACACATCTCTGAGGATATCCCAATTTAATAGATCCTAACAAAGAGTGCTACGCTGTCCTAAATACTAACATGTCCCATATAACTCAACAACAAGTAATATAATCTCATCCACACTATAAAACAGCAAGAAGTACTAAATAAACTGCTGAAAGATAAACACCAGTCTCAAGATATCATAGTACAACCAATAAAGTCTGGTGGGAACAAACCCACTACTATGACGGAATAAATGTACTGAAATGATAGATAAAAGAGTAATGACTAGGGCATCGGCTGAACAGATAATGATGCACCCAATCCTAGGCAGGAAGCCTACCAACTGATCACTGGAACTCTGACGGTAGCACCTCTAACTTCTCAGTTGTAGCGAACCTCGTCTCCTGTCCTGGGCTGTACACTGTGGGATAATATGCCTCGTCCAAATCTGGAAAGCTACCAAGTCCTCAGAGGGACGTAACAAGATACATAGAAACATGCCATATAAATAATACTGAATAAGATAAATACAATAAGGGTGTGCTAACCATCTAAGTGAATACAATATGAGGACAACGCTGGTACGTATGGGTAGGTGTAGGCATAACGTCCATACTCCGAAGAGAGTGGCATCAGTACAATATATCATCCATAACGCTCCGAAGAACGTGGCATCAGTATAAAGGAAGTCATTGGATCCGAGGTTTCTTCGAAATCACCTCCAATGTGTGTACCCCATACGTCTACTAGTTGTCCTCCCCGCCCAATGTAAATACACCAGTCGAATACTCGACGTGCATACCACGTATCTATATGCCAGTCTCTATAAATAAATATCCTGAGTTACGCACTAATTGTGATGCATGTCACACACATCGATAGCTAGTCGAATACGCGGACCCGCATCCCAATATGAATGTCACAGTGAAAATGTGTAAGTGTTAGGTTTTGGAAGATATCAATGTATCCTCCTAACTGGGGTGAGTCTGCTAACAACTAGGTCAAGTATATAAATCATCGACGAAACCGTCGATGCACCCGAGTCAATCTCGGACGCACACAGTCATATGAAATAAAGTAACAAGAATCATACAACATATGCATAATCTAAATTAAACAGTAAATATGGCAAGGTATCTTGCCTTGGTCCTGAAGCTGTGAAAGCAAATAGCCTGCTCCTGCAGTGTCTCCCGGCTGATCCAATGATCCTAAACACACCAATATAATATAACAAATATTGATATCAGACACTAAACATTAAATACACACGACTATAACGCTATACTTGAATACTGTCGCAAGTTCACGGCTGCTCGAATACAGCATCACATGTGCACGTAGATATGCCAGTCTCTATAAATAAATATCCTGAGTTACGCACTAATTGTGATGCATGTCACACACATCGATAGCTAGTCGAATACGCGGACCCGCATCCCAATATGAATGTCACAGTGAAAATGTGTAAGTGTTAGGTTTTGGAAGATATCAATGTATCCTCCTAACTGGGGTGAGTCTGCTAACAACTAGGTCAAGTATATAAATCATCGACGAAACCGTCGATGCACCCGAGTCAATCTCGGACACACACAGTCATATGAAGTAAAGTAACAAGAATCATACAACATATGCATAATCTAAATTAAACAGTAAATATGGCAAGGTATCTTGCCTTGGTCCTGAAGCTGTGAAAGCAAATAGCTTGCTCCTGCAGTGTCTCCCGGCTGATCCAATGATCCTAAACGCACCAATATAATATAACAAATATTGATATCAGACACTAAACATTAAATACACACGACTATAACGCTATACTTGAATACTGTCGCAAGTTCACGGCTGCTCGAATACAACATCACATGTGCACGTAGCTAGGGTGTACACGTGTTCTATCCTCGGCTAACATGTGCCTTGAGACAATAATTACTACGTCTAGGGTTTACGAAGCTTCATTATGTCTAGTATAATTGTTGGTCCTGAAATCCCCATATTCAGCATACTTGGCGATGTCTAAGTTTTATTGATGAACTTCATGTTTGTAACAACGGGTCTTATGATTTAAGGAATGGTTAGTTATTAAACCAATTCTAAATCTTGTTAATCAACATGCCATCATATACATAGTTAGGGTTAACTGAGTTTGTGTCCAATACTATAAGTCTTGACACGATGACACAAGGATCATACGTGGATACAATACAAGGAGGGATGAGTCAGGTGTTTACCTAGTTGACAGGACGAGGGTCTCCTCGCTGACAGTCGTCTTCCGGCGAGTGGTGGGCTCCGGCGTCGGTCGGCGGCAGACAACAGCGGCAGCGGCAGCAGCGGCAGCAGCGGCAGTCGCAACGGATGTAACAGCGGCGACGGCGGCTTAGGCAGCGACGGAGGTGACTAACCGGTCGCGGGGGATCGGTCGGGGTAGGCCGGGAGTGGTGGTGGGCGATGACCGAGGCGACGGGGGCGACTGAAGGCGGTGCGGGGTCGCTCGGGAGCAGCGGCTAAGGGGTCGGGTTGGTTGGGAGGTTGGGATGGTGGTGGTTGGCGCCGGTGCCAGTGGTGGCAGGCGGTGGCTAGTGAAGTTGGCAGTCGGGGGGTTCGGTGATCGCGGTGGCTGGCGGTGGCCGGTGAAGTCGGCAGTCGGGGAAGGGGGGCTCGGGTTCAAGGGGGAGAACGGCTAGGGTTTTGATGAATAGTAAAAACTAGGGTTTCATGTGGGAGTATGTATATTTATAGATATTGGCTCTCGTGGGCTATCCTTGATATTTGGGCCAGCTAGGGCTCTAGGGTCGGGCTGTTCCATATTTAAGGTATACACAGCTTGGTCTAGTCCTGTTTTAGGTGAACTTGTGTCACGACCCGCACCCGGTTTAGGGCACGAGAGCGTGGGTACGTCCAGCCTACGCCGCAGCATCGGCGGTAGAACGCTGTCTAGGTCAAGTACTATCTAAACAATCTCACTTTAGTATCCAACTCCATAAGGAGAAGTGGATATCAAATTTTATTCCTAGAAATACTCAATCACAACTACAGCACGATAGGAAATGAAGAAATAAAAGAATACAATACAAGTCTAATGACAACATAATCATACCTGCAATCCTTAACTTCCAATCCCCAAGTGTGTCGGAAACCAGTCTACTAAGGTCACAGTCTGGAAAAATATTTCCAGTCAGGAAGGAGCAAAGTACATCTCTAAATAGCAGTTCTATATAAATGACATAAGCTATGTAGCAGTTCTAGATGGAAACATACCAGATGCATGTATAGGTACGAGAAATGTACAAGGAAAGAAATACTGGAAAATACTGTAAGTAAATGCAGAAAAAGAAGCAATATGTCCATGAGCAAGGAACCTATGACTAAGTGTGTGAGTACTAGCTTTAACATGTGATCGGCTTGGGAACTTGATCAGGCTGGTTACATGTGATTAGCTATGGTTCATATAGAGTCAGGCTAACCGTTGGTTAGCTATGGTGCATGTAAAGATCAGGCTAATCACACGTAACAGCTATGGTTCATATAAATGGTCAGGCCGCACCCGACGTGAGATGTGGGGTGAGCTATGGTGCATATAAAGTTGGGTATGATCACATATCTACACTAAAGTACTCCCCAAACCCCCGACTGGTATAGTAGATCCAATCATGGTACGCTATGGCACAGGATTCCCTAGGAAGGTAGCAAATCTCCCCGGGAATTAGTGTCTGTACATGCACAAGATATCAAGGAAACAAGTCTTGTACAAGCTACACCATGAATAAGGAATAACATCTCATGACGAGATCCGTGTATACCAATCCGTGTAACCATCGTGTCAAGATCATGGATATTTACACTAGATACAGTGAACATAGGAGATATCATAAATTAGAAACTAATCAGAGAATGTACTCGCCTTGGGTCCTTAGTTGGCAAAACCAATGTCCTGTCCCAGAGTATCGTCTGGAGGAACCAACAGTCCTATAAACATATCACAAGCAAAACCACATTTGCATCAGGTGCTACACTAACACATCACAAATACATGAACTCAGGGGCTCTGCCAGGCATGGCTCTAGTCAACTAGGTCATCTAGTAGGGATACGTATATAATACACATTACACTTATTAATACTTACTATATTTATACATGCACCAATTTAAATGTATTTACAATATATATATATATATATATATATACTAGTTGAACCATACGTATACTCATATATATGCAAAAATACCGTTTAAAATATACATATATTTTGTCAATATCATTATTAGAACATACTATATTAAATTACCAATTCACATTTATACTATATATATATACAGATGCCAATTAATTTATATATTAAAAATACGTTTTATTACACTTATACTATGTGAAATTATACCAATTAAATATATGCATAATTATACCAAAATATACATACATATATACATGTATATATATATACCAAAATAATTATATACATATACAAAAATATATATACATAGCTACCAAATCAATTACATACACTAGAATACGTATTTACATATATAAATCCTTTCGAAATTATTTGAACAATAATTGTTAAACTTTCCTTTCGAACAACATTACACTTAAAAGTTTATTTATAAAAATCTAGAATTTATGTAAAAGCCAATGTATTTATATATCTCTAGAATTTCAGTTACCAGTCCAAAATAACCAATTTCGAACTAATTTAGATTATTGAAACTATATATATTTTTTTTAATTAACAATATAAACCCCAAAATTATTATATGTTTGCGTAATCAAAACCCTTTTTAATTATTACATAACTAAATTTTTTTACACATAATAAAACTAAATTCATAAACAATAAAACTAATTAAATTCTAATTAACTAAACTAAAATAACTAAACTAATTTAATTATATCACTAATGGAATTAACTTACTAACTAATATAATTTACTAATTGATTAATTTAATTCACTGATTAAATTAATCCACTGATCAATTAATTAATCTAAACTACTCTAATTCATAACTAAACTAATTTTAATTATACTAATGGATTAATTACTTAACCATTAGTCTAATTAACTACACACTAAGCTAATTAAACACTAATTATAAACTACTCTAATACATAAACTGATTATACACTGAACAGAAACAAAAAGGGGAAGAGGGAAAGAGAGGGAAGGGCTCACGATGGTCTCCGGCGTCGGCGGAGGAGAAGTCCGCCGGGCAGGGCGGCGGCGGCGTGGTGCTCGAGGCGGCAGCGGCGTGGAGCTCGAGGCGGCAGCGGCGTGGAATTCGAGGAGCGGCGGCGGAATTCGACGCGGCTCGACGCGGGGGTCTGAATCCACGGCGGTGGTCGGCGGCTTGACGAGGGCTCGGCTCGAGGGTGAGGTGGTCCGAGGCGGCTCCAGCGGTGGTGGCAGCGAAGCTCGGTCGACACGGCGACGGCGTCGAACTCGGCGGAGGCGGCTTCGGCGGCTTGATTCAGCGGATCTGGGCGGCGTCCGGCGGCGGCTACCGGCTTCAGCGGCCACGGTTAGGTTTAGGGTTAGGTTTAGGGTTAGGTCTGAGCGTCGGGGTCTGTCCGGGGCTGGACACGACGGGGTGCTGTACTGTGGACGTGTCCGGGTCTGCCGGACACAGGGATGCTGTTGTACAGTGGAGGAGGTGGATGTGTCCGGTGTGTCGGACACGGAAAAATCTGTTTGTAATATTGTAACCGGACACAGGAAATGAAATGGATACGGTGGGACACCCGGGGTCGGACCCGAGGCCATCACGGCTGACACGGTGATGCTGGACACACGGACACGAGCACACAGGATGATGGTGATGGCTTGTTGGCTTGGGAATTGTGGAGGCTAGCTAATAATTAGGAGATTAGGGTTTCTTGGGAATGGTGAGAAGGAGAACTTAAATAGGGAGAAGGGGGTGGGATAAAGGGTTGCGGGTTGGCCCAATGGTGAATGGCCCAGAATTAAATATAAAGGGGCTTTACATGTGGGAAAAATGAGGGTGCAAAGGGGAGACAGTAAACTGGTAAATTTAAATAGAAAAAAAATTTAAGAAAATGTTTTTAAGAGGTTTTCAAAGGCTGACTGATTAAATTAGCTACGAATTAACTTCATTTTGCAAAACCCTAGAAAATATGTAATTTGTTTATTTACTATTCCAAAATGGATATAAAATTTTATTATGAAAACAACTAGTCCTATAATAATTTCATCAATAAAAAATTTTATTATTTCAAGCCAATAAACATTTGAAACTAGAAAATATATATTATTATTTATTTATTTATTTTGTAATACATCGACATTTAGAAAAATGACTTTTTTATAAAGATTTTAAATAATCTTCTACAATCGAACATTGTTTAAAATCAAATAAAAATTTCAAGAAGAAAATATTTTTATAAAACTTGATATTTTAAAATAAATTAAAAATCTAATTATTTTGGAAATTGGAAATCGGAGGTTACAAGTCTATCCACCTTAGAAAAATTTCGTCCTCGAAATTTTAGGGATGACTAGGATAGAGAAAAAATTTTGTTGTTGTTCATAATGATGAATATATCATTGAAAAAAATATTTCTATAAGGAGAATATTTACCAAACAGCAGAAAACATGAAGAAAAAGAAAATATGGTTTAAGATAGGAGTAACTTGAAGGAATCATGGCTCGGCCTTGAATCCTCTAGAAAGTTTAGATTTTGGGAAGTAGACACGATCACAAAACAGATAATTGGAATAATGCACGTTACCCTTTCAAAGTAACTAAACCAAGGAAGACCCAGTATAATGAATGATATAGACATGAAAGTTATAGCTAATTCGAAAGATACGGTCGACAATTTGATTTTAAGAAACTTAAATACATCCTTCAGAATGTAATCAAGAGACATCTAATTGCCTTCTTAATTTCTAGGAAAAAGTCTTCACTACCATCTGAAAATAATCCTTCCTTTTTATCCTCGTTCATTTTACTTTTCTCAATCTTGTGATTCATCATTAACTAATTCTATAAAAGTTTCAAATTCCACAAACTTTATTAGATTAGATCTTAAAATTTCTGAATCAAAATTTATTACGTGTCCAAAATCCTTATCATCAAATTCGAGTTGTTTATCTTAACATCAACTATACCTCGATTATTTTCTTCGATTTCAAATGTTACTGTCATAGTCAAGATTTTAATTTAAATCACAACCTCAATATACCATGATCTTACCTTACGACCTTCAATTATATGATCCCATAATCAATTATATTATAATCTTCTTTACCATGAGCTTCATTTCATTCCATATTTCTTTATCCGTATGTATAATGGTTCCGAATTTTGAACTAATATATTTTTTTTTCCACTGAATTTATTATCCCAATGTAAAAATTTTACTACTCAAATCCTCGATATTGAATTACAGTCGTATCATAATCTCCTCAAATTTTGAGTAAATAACTAAATACAAAATTTACTATCCAATCTTTTTAATTGAAATCCAATCAATGCATATTTATAGAACTTAAAAATCTGCATCCCAAAATTTAACTTTAAACACTCATCAATCATCTAACTCAAATTCAATTGATGCTTATTCCAATCTAACTCCTCATCCCAAGAATTTAATTTGACACTATTCCATTTACGATTTTATTTCCTGCTTTTCTTTTTCCTCAAATACTCAACGATGCGATGCTCCCAGTATCTTCAATGCAACATTCATACTATATAAAATTTCTATCTTGCAATCAAATAGATAAGATAATCTCTCAAATTTTTGGCTCTGTGAAATGTTTGTCCTCGAATTTAAATCATACCTCGATTTTCATAAAATCAATGATCCATCAACTCCGTTATAACAACCCCTAAATTCTTTATTTAATTTAATGCTCATCCACCAATTTAATCCTCTTGTCTCTTTTGTCAGTCATAACCTCGTCATAGATCTTTGCTATGGTCAAAACCCCATGATCATGGTTTAAGAAAACTCTACCTACAGCCATGCAATTTAAGAAGATATAGGTCATGTGTCTTTGGTCATGGTATTTCAGTCTCTGTTAGGGGGTACTACTAGTTATATTCTAACAAGAAAATCATGCATGTGAACCACAGTACTAGGAAAATCAACCAATCAATCGAAAGGCGAAAGAAAAGGAACATTAGGAAGGAAGAAGGATCATGTTAACATATTACTTGTAGTGTCTACTATCTCTAACAAACACTTAACTCTAGCACACTAACAAATTCCTATTCATGTACACTTGTACCCATATCAACTAATCATATATTAATATTCATATCTCTCATCTACCAAAAATTAATCCTCAAAATAATCGTCAAGGTTTAACTTCCCGATCAACTTAAAATAAATGTATATACCTCCTCAAAATTAGATACTTCACATCAAAATAAAAATTTAATCACTTCTAAAATCTTTGTAGCCTTAACTATGTTTATTGAATCAATTTTAAATCCTCAATATTTTAATTACATAAAATCTCAACTCCTTAAAAATTCTGAAAATTTAAAATTCATTTCCACCTTTTAATTTATAACTCCTCAATGTACATATTAGTGCTCACGGTCTCTGATACTCAAGGTGCACTCAATACCTCTATTGTCTAGAACTGTGTACTAAATTTGTACTGCCCGAATCACTTGTCCCATTATCACCATTGATTCAAAGTTATCATCACCTGTAATTCCTTTCATGATTTTCAATTTATGTCAACTGGTATATCATTTAATTATCTTCACCCAGAGTGCTCACTGTTATTAACGTTATTCTCGACTAATCCTCGATGTAGAATCATTAGCACTCTTGGTATTATATCACTAGTTTCATTAATGCATCATCTCATCAATGCTCATGATTACATGTATCTACTACAACACTCATGTTTCTTTACTCTCATGGCTATGGGTATGGTTCCTCATCTCGATGGTTGTATATGTATTTCCTTCAATCCTTTAAAGCCTATTAAACTAATACGTGATACGCTTCACAACTTCCATTACTAATCCTGATATTTCTCTACTTATGACATCTCATTAAACCCTTTATACATATACATTTCTTTACCTTTAACATTTTCGATATCAATCATCAAATTGGACATCATGCTCCATAAATCCTTAACACAATTCCCGGATACTTAATCGTTTACATAGATCACTCAATTACATAATCATGATTATCCAGGACGGGTAATTGGCTCTGATACTAACTCTGAGAACTATCACTGATACTCTATACTCTCCTTAACTCTCAGTCTCTAATGACACTACTCCTAGAATCATTGGTACAAGGTACTATGCTAAGGGCTAACTCTAGATTAAAGCCTACTGCTCACATGTCCAACTAAGAAACACTTGCAACTCACTAGCAACACAGTCAATACTAATACAAGACACAACAAAATTACAAGCCACTAATTATCATACTTAACAAGAAATCCTCAAGGAATAGGAGCTCAAAGACTGAATTGAGGGCAGAAGGTATCTTTACTGCTAGTAAAGAAAGAAGCGGTGGAACAAAGTCCTGGAATAACAGAAATAGATAAGTCTTAAGATGATATTTTAAGAACCAATTTAGGATACAACCTGATAATCATACACGTCTGTCTGAAATCATGACACTCAGAATCCTCGCCACGCCAGTTAGCATAGATGCGATAAACGATAGGTTTCGTAACTAAGGTATGCACTCTATAATCATGTCGTCTAGAATCTTCGCCACGCCAACCGGTATGGCTGCGAAAGACTCTAAGCTTCATAACTATAGTATGTACATCCCAGTCAGGTTCCTACGTTCTCGTCACCACAGCTAATATGGCTGCGATGAATTCTAGGTTCCATAACCAAAGTAGACGTTTTACCTTCCTCACTGTCCTCATCAATATATGTCATCAGATGATACCATAAATCCTAGTCCGTAAAAATTTATCTCAATTTGAAATCAACTCAACAACGATACAAGAATTAAAGTTAACAACTGGTCAACAAGAATCAAACTCAATAATGATGCCAAGATTTTAATTTAATACTGCTCAACAAGAATCAAGTTCAGTAACAACAAGCGAGAGCGAACGAAAACAAGGAAAAAGATTTAAATCGGAATAAGATTCTCAAGGGGTCGTCCCAGGAATCTCTCAAGAATTTGTGATTGAGTATCCTCTCTCATCCTAGTATCCTATGTCCTATATTCTATAGCAGGTACGCAGTAGTACAACTATGACGTCGCACTACTACGACATCGCACAACTTGCGAAGTCTGACCTGCATGGGCCACCACTAAAAACGTGTCACGACCCGCACCCGGTTTAGGGTACGAGAGCGTGGGTACGTCCAGCCTACGCCGCAGCATCGGCGGTAGAACGCTGTCTAGGTCAAGTACTATCTAAACAATCTCACTTTAGTATCCAACTCCATAAGGAGAAGTGGATATCAAATTTTATTCCTAGAAATACTCAATCACAACTACAGCACGATAGGAAATGAAGAAATAAAAGAATACAATACAAGTCTAATGACAACATAATCATACCTGCAATCCTTAACTTCCAATCCCCAAGTGTGTCGGAAACCAGTCTACTAAGGTCACAGTCTGGAAAAATATTTCCAGTCAGGAAGGAGCAAAGTACATCTCTAAATAGCAGTTCTATATAAATGACATAAGCTATGTAGCAGTTCTAGATGGAAACATACCAGATGCATGTATAGGTACGAGAAATGTACAAGGAAAGAAATACTGGAAAATACTGTAAGTAAATGCAGGAAAAGAAGCAATATGTCCATGAGCAAGGAACCTATGACTAAGTGTGTGAGTACTAGCTTTAACATGTGATCGGCTTGGGAACTTGATCAGGCTGGTTACATGTGATTAGCTATGGTTCATATAGAGTCAGGCTAACCGTTGGTTAGCTATGGTGCATGTAAAGATCAGGCTAATCACACGTAACAGCTATGGTTCATATAAATGGTCAGGCCGCACCCGACGTGAGATGTGGGGTGAGCTATGGTGCATATAAAGTTGGGTATGATCACATATCTACACTAAAGTACTCCCCAAACCCCCGACTGGTATAGTAGATCCAATCATGGTACGCTATGGCACAGGATTCCCTAGGAAGGTAGCAAATCTCCCCGGGAATTAGTGTCTGTACATGCACAAGATATCAAGGAAACAAGTCTTGTACAAGCTACACCATGAATAAGGAATAACATCTCATGACGAGATTCGTGTATACCAATCCGTGTAACCATCGTGTCAAGATCATGGATATTTACACTAGATACAGTGAACATAGGAGATATCATAAATTAGAAACTAATCAGAGAATGTACTCGCCTTGGGTCCTTAGTTGGCAAAACCAATGTCCTGTCCCAGAGTATCGTCTGGAGGAACCAACAGTCCTATAAACATATCACAAGCAAAACCACATTTGCATCAGGTGCTACACTAACACATCACAAATACATGAACTCAGGGGC
This sequence comes from Iris macrosiphon, assembly GCA_036927795.1. Taxonomy (NCBI): domain Eukaryota; kingdom Viridiplantae; phylum Streptophyta; class Magnoliopsida; order Asparagales; family Iridaceae; genus Iris; species Iris macrosiphon. Next base: position 162,494,303 of record JAYESA010000012.1, read on the forward strand.
TCTGCCAGGCATGGCTCTAGTCAACTAGGTCATCTAGTAGGGATACGTATATAATACACATTACACTTATTAATACTTACTATATTTATACATGCACCAATTTAAATGTATTTACAATATATATATATATATATATACTAGTTGAACCATACGTATACTCATATATATGCAAAAATACCGTTTAAAATATACATATATTTTGTCAATATCATTATTAGAACATACTATATTAAATTACCAATTCACATTTATACTATATATATATACAGATGCCAATTAATTTATATATTAAAAATACGTTTTATTACACTTATACTATGTGAAATTATACCAATTAAATATATGCATAATTATACCAAAATATACATACATATATACATGTATATATATATACCAAAATAATTATATACATATACAAAAATATATATACATAGCTACCAAATCAATTACATACACTAGAATACGTATTTACATATATAAATCCTTTCGAAATTATTTGAACAATAATTGTTAAACTTTCCTTTCGAACAACATTACACTTAAAAGTTTATTTATAAAAATCTAGAATTTATGTAAAAGCCAATGTATTTATATATCTCTAGAATTTCAGTTACCAGTCCAAAATAACCAATTTCGAACTAATTTAGATTATTGAAACTATATATATTTTTTTTAATTAACAATATAAACCCCAAAATTATTATATGTTTGCGTAATCAAAACCCTTTTTAATTATTACATAACTAAATTTTTTTACACATAATAAAACTAAATTCATAAACAATAAAACTAATTAAATTCTAATTAACTAAACTAAAATAACTAAACTAATTTAATTATATCACTAATGGAATTAACTTACTAACTAATATAATTTACTAATTGATTAATTTAATTCACTGATTAAATTAATCCACTGATCAATTAATTAATCTAAACTACTCTAATTCATAACTAAACTAATTTTAATTATACTAATGGATTAATTACTTAACCATTAGTCTAATTAACTACACACTAAGCTAATTAAACACTAATTATAAACTACTCTAATACATAAACTGATTATACACTGAACAGAAACAAAAAGGGGAAGAGGGAAAGAGAGGGAAGGGCTCACGATGGTCTCCGGCGTCGGCGGAGGAGAAGTCCGCCGGGCAGGGCGGCGGCGGCGTGGTGCTCGAGGCGGCAGCGGCGTGGAGCTCGAGGCGGCAGCGGCGTGGAATTCGAGGAGCGGCGGCGGAATTCGACGCGGCTCGACGCGGGGGTCTGAATCCACGGCGGTGGTCGGCGGCTTGACGAGGGCTCGGCTCGAGGGTGAGGTGGTCCGAGGCGGCTCCAGCGGTGGTGGCAGCGAAGCTCGGTCGACACGGCGACGGCGTCGAACTCGGCGGAGGCGGCTTCGGCGGCTTGATTCAGCGGATCTGGGCGGCGTCCGGCGGCGGCTACCGGCTTCAGCGGCCACGGTTAGGTTTAGGGTTAGGTTTAGGGTTAGGTCTGAGCGTCGGGGTCTGTCCGGGGCTGGACACGACGGGGTGCTGTACTGTGGACGTGTCCGGGTCTGCCGGACACAGGGATGCTGTTGTACAGTGGAGGAGGTGGATGTGTCCGGTGTGTCGGACACGGAAAAATCTGTTTGTAATATTGTAACCGGACACAGGAAATGAAATGGATACGGTGGGACACCCGGGGTCGGACCCGAGGCCATCACGGCTGACACGGTGATGCTGGACACACGGACACGAGCACACAGGATGATGGTGATGGCTTGTTGGCTTGGGAATTGTGGAGGCTAGCTAATAATTAGGAGATTAGGGTTTCTTGGGAATGGTGAGAAGGAGAACTTAAATAGGGAGAAGGGGGTGGGATAAAGGGTTGCGGGTTGGCCCAATGGTGAATGGCCCAGAATTAAATATAAAGGGGCTTTACATGTGGGAAAAATGAGGGTGCAAAGGGGAGACAGTAAACTGGTAAATTTAAATAGAAAAGAAATTTAAGAAAATGTTTTTAAGAGGTTTTCAAAGGCTGACTGATTAAATTAGCTACGAATTAACTTCATTTTGCAAAACCCTAGAAAATATGTAATTTGTTTATTTACTATTCCAAAATGGATATAAAATTTTATTATGAAAACAACTAGTCCTATAATAATTTCATCAATAAAAAATTTTATTATTTCAAGCCAATAAACATTTGAAACTAGAAAATATATATTATTATTTATTTATTTATTTTGTAATACATCGACATTTAGAAAAATGACTTTTTTATAAAGATTTTAAATAATCTTCTACAATCGAACATTGTTTAAAATCAAATAAAAATTTCAAGGAGAAAATATTTTTATAAAACTTGATATTTTAAAATAAATTAAAAATCTAATTATTTTGGAAATTGGAAATCGGAGGTTACAACTTGGCCTCAACTTAATTAAATTACCAATTAATGCGCAAGGAGCTCACTTACGAATATTGTGAAACTAAGGTGAAACGCAGTGACGGGTATCTAAGTTTGCATAATGGTCAGAGGGGTAGCCTGGCATGTCTAAGAGATATTCGTGACCTTGGGTGGAATATAACTACTGGTGTGGTGCTCCATTCTCGAAGCAACGTCAAGGTGTATTCGGACAAATAATTAATGCATAATTATTCCACTTATGTCCAATTAAATCTAAGTCTCTCAATTTAACTCGAATTTGGACCCTAAATTGGTCGAGGGAGTTTACAGTATTTAAACAAGGATATCTGAAATCAGTACTTAGGTTACAGTTTCTAGATCAGTTGTTAAACAAATCAGGACTGTATTAGACTAGACTAAAAATTAAGCAATCACGGTCAATCATGCCCTACGGCTTGCTATTATTAGCTAACTAGGATTATCACAGTCCTAGTTAATAACACATGCAGTTTGAGATTCCATACAGCCACATGCCCTGCAGACTATCCGGGTTATCCAGGCGTAAGTATACATAAAATAGATTAAATTATGTATAGTAATTTATAGGAATATGCAACACTCGACGACGTGCTAGAAGTGTGCCCCTCACGATGGAGAGCTCCAAATCTATCATGTATTGCTGGGATACCAAGATTGTATGTAGCCAAAAAATCTTTCTAGATGCCTCTAATTTATTATTCTAGTTGTTATCATGGGCAAGTTATTAAAAATTCTTAACCGTGGTGCTCAAGAATTTGCTTTAGACATGATGTAGGACATAACATGACAGTAGCTTGACAAGAATATTCAGGACAGGAGCAAATAAATCAACCACTGAAATTTATCTTATCAATTCAAGCATTCCAGTTCAGAAAATCTTAACATGTCAGGAGTGTGCTTCGTCGAGCCACTATTAGGAGTATCGATACATGTCAGGTTAACTCGATACGACGAGCTTTTATCAGGAATATCAGGGCAAGTCTGGTATCCGGAGTTCAAGATTAACAGTGTTAATACAATCCATATTCAATTCTAGCATGTCAGGAGTGTGCATTCGTCGAGCCACTATTAGGAGTATCAGTGTAGGTTATGTATTGGGAGTTCAAGATTAACAGTGTCAATATAATCCATGTTCAGAGAATTTTAGGTTATGACAGGTTATCATAAATCGGGTTAGAAGCAATTTAGAGAAAGCTTGCATTCATAACAAATCATAAGAAGCTAAGCTACTACAAGTATCATAGGCACATGGGGTAAGTTGGTCGCATGCAAGAGCTGGTCGTTTGTAGCATACTGGTCGCATGGGAGAGCTCGCCGCATACAAGATGCAAAGTTTACTCCTTGGGATAAGGTGAGTGACATACAATAAATACAAAGTTAGGAAAGAGACTGATGTGACTGACCGTATCAGAGAACTGAACGATATGACTGGTCAAGAAAGAAAGTCAGAAGGAAAATACAAAATTATGAAAAGTTGTGCCAAGGCGGTGTTGAGTCATACGTTTAAAGGAAAGAGGAATGCATAGCTCCGAGCCGCATGGACGACTCATCCGCATGCTCTTCTTTGTCGCATACACGTTTGGCCGCATAAAATCTTGTGAACTTAAAAAAAAATTGTTCGTAAAAGTTCCATACAGTTGCCCAAGGGACGAATGTGCAGATTCAATCATGCGTCTAACAAGATAACCGTATGCTGACTTGGAGCGAGTTGTCCATGCCTCATACCAAGCGGGGCGCATGGAACTTCTTCGTCCCAGAATAGCAAGTTTCAGCTGTCACTACCACATTTCCAGATAGGGGCATTTGTGTAAATTTACTATTTTGAATAATTATGTGTTTAATTAATCTGCTGAGTTGTAAAACTATTTATATATTGTTAGTGATTTTGGGTTTAGGTCAAACCCTAGAATGCATTAGGACAAACCCTAATGACTAAACCCAAATTTGAAAACCCAGTTCTAGAGAAGCCCTAGAATTCAAATTTTAGGGTGAACCCTCAAACTCTAGACTGACTAAACCTTAGTTAATTAGGTTCTACAGGACCTAACCTGGGGGTTTAACCTAAAACTATTCATTGGAAACCCTAACCTAGTTTAATATAAAAATGGAAGCCTCTCTCAAAGCCATTCTTCATGTAGAAAGAAGAAACCCTAGCCTCCATAAGAAAAACCACTTGTTCTCCACCCCAAATTCGAGATCAACCCTAGGGATCCTATTTTCCTCCTTCAAAGCAAAGAGAAGCAAGGGGTTGGGTCAAGAAGCCTTGGAGAAGAAGAACCTCCATTGAAGAAGCCATCTCCTAAGGTAAAACCCTATTTTTAGTTCATTATTTCTGTTTTTCTGATGTTAATGCCCATTAGGAACTCACCCTAAGGTTTAGATATGATTTTAGGGATTCTACATGGAGATTTAGGAGAACTAGGGTTTTGGTGTTCTAATGATGGTTTTTCCCTAATTTTTGTGAGCCCTAGTTATGGGAATATGCATTCTTGCATGGTTGTATCATATACATATGGATTTGATTATGATTTTAGGGTTTTACGTTTGGGTTCATGAGTAATATTGTGGAATCTGATTCCAGCACATTGCGTGTTTGATAAAATGCCAAGAAGGATGAACACCTATCTAATCTACTTTAATATTATCTAATTTTGATGTATGATGTATATATATATATATATTTATACATATGCATATAGATCTGTTGTGTGATTTGAAGAGGGGAATACACTGTGGGGGAGTGAACTGTGCAGTCAGGTTTTTCCCTGAATTGTGCCTGTGCACTGAGTTCTGTGTATCAATAACTTGGGGTTGTGTCAGTGTTCAGTTTCTGTGTGTAGATTACCTATGTGTCTGTGGTTCTCTAACCATGTATAACTTAGTGTCAGATTACCTATGTGTAGCATGCCAGTGTGAGTTAATTGTGTCCCAGTTAGAAATCTGTGTGTAGGTATATGTGTGTGCAGTGGATTGGTGTTGTGTGAGTGCAGTGAGATACCTATGTGTCTGTGTGTATCAGAGATGGGGAGGAGAGTGTTTGTCTACCTTGTGTGTGAGTGTGGCTGTGAATTGGGTGAGATACTTGTGCCTATATGAGTTAGATGTGTGTGAGTGTATTGAATTGGGTGAGATACTTGTACCTGTGTGTTTCAGTGTTATTCTCCAATAGGTTAGTACCTGTGTGCAGTAGGTTAATAAGTACCTGTGTGCATTAGGTTAGTAAGTACCAGTGAGGTGTGTCCCTGTGTCAACATCAGTGTGAATACCTGCATTCCTGAGTTCTAGAGTGTGTATCAGTAAATTTCAGTGTGTGCTGTGCTGTACTGTGTCACAAATTCTGTGTGTAGCAGTGTAGGGAATTATGTTGTGTTGTATTTCTGCAGCTAGCAGTGTGTGAAGAGTTTTAGTGTGTCTGCCTATGTGTTTAGTTCTAGAGTGCTAGTGTTAGATAACTGTATGTGTGTGTGTGCAACCCTGTTAAATTTGTGTCTGTGCATCAGATTTGGGGGAGAGGGTGTGTAGCTGAGTATTATGTGTGTCAGTGAGGAGGGGGACACTAGTATCAGTGAATTATTGTGAACTGGAGAATTAATGTATCAGTGTGGAGTTGGAGAAGTGAGTTCAGTGTTTAGTTCTGTGTATAATAGAACTTATGTGTCAGTGTGCCTCAGGTGTGTATCAGTTAGAACAGAGTGCAAAACCAGTGTGTGCATCCCTGTGCCTACTTGTGTCCATGTATCTGTGAGCAGTGAGTGTAAGTATCCCAAAACCAGTGTGAATATTAGAATCTGTGTAGTAGTGGGTGTGGTGATCAGTGTGTGGTTGTGTGTTTGTGTGCCTGTGTTAAAGAAGGTGAGATTTGAGTTCAGTCTAGCTGTGAGATTGATACTGTGTGTATCAATGAACATTTGAGGAATCAGACCATTGCCTGTGCAAGAGTGAACAAGTTCATATCCTGTTTTTGGCTACCTCTGAGCTCTGATACTGTGAATAGTTCTTTAGATCAGTATATGTTGTGAAACTGTGCCTCAGTGAAGGGGGGGATTGAGTATAGGTCCTGTGCACAGCAATGTGTCAGTATGGTGTAGACTTTGGGTTGGCTAGTCTAATCATTCACTAAATTAGCTAGTTGCTATTAGTTAGTAGTATGCTGGGTTATGTATATATATATATGTGGTTTATATGTATGTGTAGTATTAAACATAACCTAGATGCCAAGGTTAGAACTAAATAACTAGGGTTATGAGTTGTGTCTATCTAGTACCTACATGAATCAGTATTTATACATCTAATGAGTATTAAGATACCTACTATCATAGGCCTAGTGACACCAAGGTTTTGTTAGTGCTTAATAGTGAGGTAGTAGAAAAAGGGGTACTAGAAGTGCTAAGTTGACAAGGTATTAACTAGTTAACCTAGTTTCGACCAGTAAACCTTAGAATTAACCTAGTATAGACTGATCCACGACCTAGAAGCCTCATTTTTTATTTAACTAAATATGTTATTTCCTTAATTCAGTATTTGACATTATATTCCATAAATAGGTCATTGTGATCCCACCTTGGACGTTGATCCTCACACTCTGCTCAGGACCACAGGCGAGTACATTCTCTGACAGTTTTTATTTTTGATTAATACTATAATTCAGTTGTATTACATACTTGATTCAGACACTATGGATACACGGGTTAGCACCCTAGATCCCCATCATGAGGAGTCGTGATTGGAATCCATCGTGCTAGCTGGGGGATGGGGAACTATTAGTAGATTATGTGATCATATCCAAATCCTTTACATGCATCATAGCTCACCCCACTTCTCACGTCGGGTGCGGCCTGACCATTTACATGCATCATAGCTGTTATATATGATTAGCCTGACCACTACATGCATCATAGCTAACCATATGGTTAGCCTGACCTACAAGAATCATAGCTAATCATATATAACCAGCCTGATCAAGTCCCAAGCTGATCACATAATAAACTGATAATTCAAACACTTAGCTAGATGTCTATTTTATTCAGATTCACTTGTTCTAGCATTCACTGTCTATTGTTCATTGCTAGATGCTCTGTTGCCTATTTCTATTTTCTCCAGTACTTTACATTTCCAGCATTTATTTCCATCTTGTATTTCTTACACTGTTTATAGTTTTTGTCAATTTAATGAAACTGCTGTTAGTGCTTGTGCTTCGCTCCAATCCTGACTGGATAACATTTTTCAGAGGACCTGGAGGATCTTTGCCCCACTCATTACGGCCCAGGATTAGAGGGTGATTTCACTCCAGAAAATCCAGAGGAGTTGCCTAGCCTAGAGGAGAATGTACCTGGCAATTCTAAGATTATTTTTCTGCATTTATTGTTCTAGACTGAGACTGAATTGTATTTATTATTTTGTGACTTTGTGAGGTCATCTAGACCCAGGATTGAGTTGGACTTATTGTGGTTAGTTTATTATAGAACTTTTTTTTATTCTCATCGTGCCATTATTTTCTATTAGCTTGTGATTGAGTATATCATAGAACTGTGGATTATTTATCATTGTCCTCCGTGCGGAGTTGAGACTATTAACAGGATATATTATAGGTTGAGACCTAGATAGCGTTCTACCGCCGATGCTGCGGCGTAGGCTGGACGTACCCACGACTCATGCCCAAATTCCGGGTGCGGGTCATGACACGTTTTTAGTGGTGGCCCATGCAGGTCCAGTCAATAGATTCGCATTAGAGCGATATCGTAGTGGTGCTCGCTTAGAGTATTACTACGAGCCTGTTTTAGGAAATAGAAATTAGGCCGAGGATATGCTCAATCACAATTGGGGAATTCTGATTCTTATGATACTACTCTTAATGATTTTTCCTTAGAAATTTACTGTCCTTCCTTGATGATATCGTATCTATTGCCTTAATTAAATCTTTCGATCTGTCTTCAGGATGCCGTTGAGGACGTCCCAGAGACTCGGAGCAGCAGATTTAGAGAGGTCTGCCACCTCTCGCCCTGCCGGACAGACATCCGCAGCACCTCCTACATCTCCAGTACATGTGGGAGTGTCTGCAGCATTCGGGGGTCCTCCACCACCTGTACAGAGGGTCCCCTCAGCTACGACGGGGCCTCTACCACCACCACCACCAGTTCAGCATCCAGGAGGTGTGCCCGTCGATGGGGCACAGATGTTCGCCTTGATTCAGGGCATGGTCGATGCCCAGAGGACGTCGACAGAGGCTCAGAGAGTGCAGAATGAGGCACATCAGGCTCAGACAGAGATGATGAGGGTGAACATGGAGAATGCTCATTAAGTGGCTCTCCAGGCTGTAGAGAGAGTTACTCAGTAGCAGCAGCGTCCTGATCAGCACCACCAGAGGCCGGGCACCATTGTGGATTTCAAGAGGATGATGCCTCGGGAGTTCAAGGGGACAGAAGGGATACTCTACGCCGATGATTGGCTAGAGGACATCGAGAGGAACTTGCGCTTGGCACAGCTTCCAGAGGCCCTCCAGATCGAGGCCGCTGGCAGCCAGATGTTCGACATTGCCTTGACGTGGTTTCGCACGGAGCCGAGACTCTTGCGCAGGGGACTCACTTGGGAGGATTTCAAGGAGCTCTTCAAGGAGAAGTTCTTTCCTGATGTTGCCCTGGGAGCTTTGGAGAGTCAGTTCCATGACTTAGCCCAGAGGAGCTTGTCCGTCGATGAGTATGCCGCGGAGTTTTCCCGCCTGAGCCGCTTCGCACCGTCGATGATTAGAGATCCGGGGGACAGGGCCCAGAAGTTCAGAAAGGGGCTGGCAAGGGAGATCAAGTCTCGCACGTCGGGACGTCGCACAGCTACCTATGAGGGCATATTGATGGATGCCCAGATAGCCGAGGACGACTTGGGCCTCAGGCCCAAGAGGGGACGCGATAGTTCCGGAGGAGCAAACAGTAGTGCGGGACCGGGCAAGCGTCCACACTTTCAGCAGCAACAGCAGAGACCCTTTCAGCAGCAGCACCAGGCGCCAGCCCGAGGGCAGGTCCAGCAGCAGCAACAGAGACAGACTCAACCCGCCATCCAGTGTACGTACTGCGGGAAGATGGGACATACTAGAGATATCTGCAGGAAGAGATTGGGCTCATGTCTGTCCTGCGGATCGACGACACACCAGCTGAAGGATTGCCCTACCATTCGTTCAGGTCAGGGTGGAGCAGCTGCCCAGAGAGGACCAGACAGGGTACCTGCCGTACCAGGAGGCCAGTAACAGAGGGCACCACTTCCACCGTAATATCAGAAGTTTGCCCAGCACCAGCAGCAGAGAGGTGTACCCCAGGGGCGAGCGTACGCCATGGCAGTCGAGGAGATCGAGCCAGCAGGAGACTTGATCACAGGTTCGGTTCTTCTCGATTGTATTCCCGCATTTACCTTATTCAACTCTGGCGCTTCCCATAGTTTTGTGTCTGTATCTTATGCACTTCGACATCATTTAGACACAGAACCATTAGCTAGGACTTGCAAGATCATGACTGGTGGAGGTATTATCCTAGTCCGTGATCACTGCAAGGACCGGAGGGTGTCAGTAGGAGGCCGAGAGTTAAGCGTGAGCTTACTCGTCATGCCACTTTCGGGGTACGATATTGTACTCGGAATGGACTGGTTGAGTAGGCATCATGCTACTATAGATTATAATAGAGGCAGAGTATTATTTAGACCACCAGGAGAGCCAGAGTTTGAGGTCGTCAGAGGAGCAACGGAACAGAGCAGGAGTACATTTTGTGGAGCCAGGGCGGAAGAAGAGGAGTTGCCACATCCTCTGATAGCGGAGTTCCTAGATGTATTTCCAGAGGAGTTGCCAAGCTTGCCGCCAGACAGAGATATTGAATTCTCTATAGACTTGGTTCCAGGAGTGGAGCCCATTTCACAACATGTCTATAGAGTTAACAACAGCGAGCTGGCAGAACTGAAGAAGCAAGTTGAGGAGCTGCAGGACAAAGGCTTCATCAAATCTAGTTCATCACCATGGGGAGCTCCGGTATTGTTCGTACCGAAGAAGGACGGCACGGTGCGCATGTGCATTGATTATAGAGCTTTGAACAATATTACTATCAAGAACAAGTACCCGCTGCCAAGGATAGATGATCTTTTCGATCAGTTGAGCGGGGCGAGGGTGTTTTCAAAGATAGATTTGAGGTTAGGCTATCACCAGGTAAAGGTGAAGAGAGAGGACACGCTGAAGACAGCTTTTCGGACCAGATACGGCCAGTTTGAATTCATGGTGATGCCATTTGGTTTAACCAATGCACCGGCAGTATTCATGAACTTGATGAACAAGGTGTTCCATCAGTACCTTGACAAGTTCGTAGTGGTGTTCATTGACGATATTTTTGTGTATTCCAAGACCCCGGAGGAGCACGAAGAGCACCTGAGGTTGGTCTTAGAGACTCTCAGGAGGGAGAAGCTGTACGGGAAACTCTCTAAGTATGAATTCTTCCTTGACAAAGTCAAATTTCTTGGGCATGTGGTATCGGGTGATGGAATCTCGGTTAACCCGCAGAAGATCGAGGCAGTGGAGTCGTGGGCTACCCCCAGTTCGGTAGCTGAGATCAGGAGTTTTCTCGGGCTAGCAGGATACTACAGGAGGTTTGTACAAGACTTCTCCAAGATTGCAGCGCCGATGACCAGACTGACTAGGAAGGATGTGGATTTTGTCTGGACGGAGGAATGCCAGGCTGCATTTGATGAACTGAAGAAGAGGTTGACGACAGCTCCAGTTTTGACGTTGCCAGCAGGGGCAGGTGGTTTTACCATCTACAGTGATGCTTCAGGAAAGGGTCTGGGATGTGTTCTTCAGCAGCACGGGAAGGTAATTGCCTATGCTTCCAGGCAGTTATGCCCTCATGAAAAGAACTACCCCACCCACGATTTGGAGTTGGCAGCAGTTATCTTCGCTCTAAAACTGTGGAAATATTACCTGTACGGAGAGCGTGTGGAGATCTTCACAGACCACAAGAGCTTGAAGTACGTATTCACACAGAAGGAGCTGAACATGAGGCAGAGGAGGTGGTTAGAGTTGATGAAGGACTTTGACATCTCATTGCAGTACCACCCAGGAAAGGCCAACGTAGTCGCCGATGCCTTGAGCAGGTATCCGATGGCTATGTACTTGACGACAGATAGACATTTGTTGGCTGATTTAGAGAGCTTGGAGATTGAAGTGTTAGTTTTCGGTACTGAGATTCAGATATGGGGATTGCAGATACAGTCCGAGCTGATGGACAGGATCAGAGCTGCGCAGTTTGATGATGAGGCTCTGAGGAGTATCAGAGCACAGGTTCAGACAGGATTGTCGGGCGACTTTACTATCGCAGATGATGGTTTCTTACGGCACGGCACGAGGATGTGTGTGCCGAGCGGGGAGCTGCGTGAGGAGGTTTTGCAGGAAGCACACCGCTCTCAGTACTCGATGTATCCCGGTGCCAACAAGATATATCGAGACTTGAGGGAGCACGTATGGTGGTATGGAATGAAGCGCGAGGTAGCACGTTTCATATCCCGGTGTCTAGTGTGCCAGCAGGTAAAGGCAGACCGGCAGAGGCCAGGTGGTTTGCTTCAACCTTTACCGATTCCAGAGTGGAAATGGGAGCACGTGACCATGGATTTCGTTTCAGGGCTTCCACGTTCTCCAGGAGGAAAGGACGCGATTTGGGTCATCGTGGACAGGTTGACCAAATCAGCCCATTTCTTACCTTTCAAGGTGGGCACGTCGACAGAGAGGCTAGCAGAGATGTACGTGCGACAGATTGTTAGGCTTCATGGAGTTCCGGAGAGCATCGTCTCAGATCGGGATAGTCGTTTCACTTCCCACTTCTGGAGGAGTTTGCAGGCTAGCTTGGGCACTCAGCTCAAGTTCAGTACCGCATATCACCCCCAGACAGAAGGGCAGTCTGAACGGACTATTCAGACTCTCGAGGATATGCTACGCATTTGCGTTCTAGATCTCGGAGGTTCTTGGGAGGATCATCTGCACCTGGTAGAGTTTGCTTACAACAACAGCTATCAGGCCAGCATCGAGATGTCACCATTTGAGGCTCTTTACGGACGGAGGTATCGTACACCGTTATCTTGGGACGATGTTGGAGAGAGAGCCTTGCTAGGACCAGAAATGGTCGTGGATGCAGCAGAAAAGGTGAAACTTATCAGAGACAGACTGCGAGTGGCGCAGGAAAGACAGCGGCATTGGGCCGACAGCCACCGTAGACCCCTTGAGTTTCAGGTATAGATTATTATTTTCTGGTTTGTGCTTGTTGTTTAGACTGCGTGTTGAGACTGTTTTGTTTTAGGTTGGCGATCTAGTGTTCCTACGAATTTCTCCGACGCATGGCACGATTCGTTTTGGTGGCGGCGGGAAGCTTAGCCCACGCTACATCGGACCCTTCGGTATTCTTGCGAAGATAGGTGCAGTGGCGTATAGACTAGACTTGCCGCCTGCATTGGAGGGAGTGCATAATGTGTTCCACGTGTCGCAGCTAAGACGGTACGTGGCCGACCCTAGTCACGTACTTGATCACTCGGAGATTGAGGTTGGTCCGACGCTCAGCTACCCTGAGCAGCCCGTAGAAATCTTGGACCGCAGAGAAAAGGTTTTGCGGAACCAAACTATTCCTTTGGTTCGTGTTGCATGGAGACATCACTCTCCAGGGGAGTCGACCTGGGAGAGAGAGGACGAAATGCGCGAGCAATACCCGTACCTCTTCTAGACTTGAGGTATATCTCTTTCTGATTTATTCTTGTTCTGTTCAGTCCAAATTTCGAGGACAAAATTTCTTTTAGGAGGGTAGACTTGTCACTACCACATTTCCAGATAGGGGCATTTGTGTAAATTTACTTTTTTGAATAATTATGTGTTTAATTAATCTGCTGAGTTGTAAAACTATTTATATATTGTTAGTGATTTTTGGTTTAGGTCAAACCCTAGAATGCATTAGGACAAACCCTAATGACTAAACCCAAATTTGAAAACCCAGTTCTAGAGAAGCCCTAGAATTCAAATTTTAGGGTGAACCCTCAAACTCTAGACTGACTAAACCTTAGTTAATTAGGTTCTACAGGACCTAACCTGGGGGTTTAACCTAAAACTATTCATTGGAAACCCTAACCTAGTTTAATATAAAAAGGGAAGCCTCTCTCAAAGCCATTCTTCATGTAGAAAGAAGAAACCCTAGCCTCCATAAGAAAAACCACTTGTTCTCTACCCCAAATTCGAGATCAAACCCTAGGGATCCCATTTTCCTCCTTCAAAGCAAAGAGAAGCAAGGGGTTGGGTCAATAAGCCTTGGAGAAGAAGAACCTCCATTGAAGAAGCCATCTCCTAAGGTAAAACCCTATTTTTAGTTCATTATTTCTGTTTTTCTGATGTTAATGCCCATTAGGAACTCACCCTAAGGTTTAGATATGATTTTAGGGATTCTACATAGAGATTTAGGAGAACTAGGGTTTTGGTGTTCTAATGATGGTTTTTCCCTAATTTTCGTGAGCCCTAGTTATGGGAATATGCATTCTTGCATGGTTGTATCATATACATATGGATTTGATTATGATTTTAGGGTTTTACGTTTGGGTTCATGAGTAATATTGTGGAATCTGATTCCAGCACATTGCGTGTTTGATGAAATGCCAAGAAGGATGAACACCTATCTAATCTACTTTAATATTATCTAATTTTGATGTATGATGTATATATATATATATATTTATACATATGCATATAGATCTGTTGTGTGATTTGAAGAGGGGAATACACTGTGGGGGAGTGAACTGTGCAGTCAGGTTTTTCCCTGAATTGTGCCTGTGCACTGAGTTCTGTGTATCAATAACTTGGGGTTGTGTCAGTGTTCAGTTTCTGTGTGTAGATTACCTATGTGTCTGTGGTTCTCTAACCATGTATAACTTAGTGTCAGATTACCTATGTGTAGCATGCCAGTGTGAGTTAATTGTGTCCCAGTTAGAAATCTGTGTGTAGGTATATGTGTGTGCAGTGGATTGGTGTTGTGTGAGTGCAGTGAGATACCTATGTGTCTGTGTGTATCAGAGATGGGGAGGAGAGTGTTTGTCTACCTTGTGTGTGAGTGTGGCTGTGAATTGGGTGAGATACTTGTGCCTATGTGAGTTAGATGTGTGTGAGTATATTGAATTGGGTGAGATACTTGTACCTATGTGTTTCAGTGTTATTCTCCAATAGGTTAGTACCTGTGTGCAGTAGGTTAATAAGTACCTGTGTGCATTAGGTTAGTAAGTACCAGTGAGGTGTGTCCCTGTGTCAACATCAGTGTGAATACCTGCATTCCTGAGTTCTAGAGTGTGTATCAGTAAATTTCAGTGTGTGCTGTGCTGTACTGTGTCACAAATTCTGTGTGTAGCAGTGTAGGGAATTGTGTTGTGTTGTATTTCTGCAGCTAGCAGTGTGTGAAGAGTTTCAGTGCGTCTGCCTATGTGTTTAGTTCTAGAGTGCTAGTGTTAGATAACTGTGTGTGTGTGTGTGCAACCCTGTTAAATTTGTGTCTGTGCATCAGATTTGGGGGAGAGGGTGTGTAGCTGAGTATTATGTGTGTCAGTGAGGAGGGGGACACTAGTATCAGTGAATTATTATGAACTGGAGAATTAATGTATCAGTGTGGAGTTGGGGAAGTGAGTTCAGTGTTTAGTTCTGTGTATAATAGAACTTATGTGTCAGTGTGCCTCAGGTGTGTATCAGGTAGAACAGAGCGCAAAACCAGTGTGTGCATCCCTGTGCCTACTTGTGTCCATGTATCTGTGAGCAGTGAGTGTAAGTATCCCAAAACCTGTGTGAATATTAGAATCTGTGTAGTAGTGGGTGTGGTGATCAGTGTGTGGCTGTGTGTTTGTGTGCCTGTGTTAAGGAAGGTGAGATTTGAGTTCAGTCTAGCTGTGAGATTGATACTGTGTGTATCAATGAACATTTGAGGAATCAGACCATTGCCTGTGCAAGAGTGAACAAGTTCATATCCTGTTTTTGGCTACCTCTGAGCTCTGATACTGTGAATAGTTCTTTAGATCAGTATATGTTGTGAAACTGTGCCTCAGTGAAGGGGGGGGATTGAGTATAGGTCCTGTGCACAGCAATGTGTCAGTATGGTGTAGACTTTGGGTTGGCTAGTCTAATCATTCACTAAATTAGCTAGTTGCTATTAGTTAGTAGTATGCTGGGTTATGTATATATATATATGTGGGTTATATGTATGTGTAGTATTAAACATAACCTAGATGCCAAGGTTAGAACTAAATAACTAGGGTTATGAGTTGTGTCTATCTAGTACCTACATGAATCAGTATTTATACATCTAATGAGTATTAAGATACCTACTATCATAGGCCTAGTGACACCAAGGTTTTGTTAGTGCTTAATAGTGAGGTAGTAGAAAAAGGGGTACTAGAAGTGCTAAGTTGACAAGGTATTAACTAGTTAACCTAGTTTCGACCAGTAAACCTTAGAATTAACCTAGTATAGACTGATCCACGACCTAGAAGCCTCATTTTTTATTTAACTAAACATGTTATTTTCTTAATTCAGTATTTGACATTATATTCCATAAATAGGTCATTGTGATCCCACCTTGGACGTTGATCCTCACACTCTGCTCAGGACCACAGGCGAGTACATTCTTTGACAGTTTTCATTGTTGATTAATACTATAATTCAGTTGTATTACATACTTGATTCAGACACTATGGATACACGGGTTAGCACCCTAGATCCCCATCATGAGGAGTCGTGATTGGAATCCATCGTACTAGCTGGGAGATGGGGAACTATTAGTAGATTATGTGATCATATCCAAATCCTTTACATGCATCATAGCTCACCCCACTTCTCACGTCGGGTGCGGCCTGACCATTTACATGCATCATAGCTGTTATATATGATTAGCCTGACCACTACATGCATCATAGCTAACCATATGGTTAGCCTGACCTACAAGAATCATAGCTAATCATATATAACCAGCCTGATCAAGTCCCAAGCTGATCACATAATAAACTGATAATTCAAACACTTAGCTAGATGTCTATTTTATTCAGATTCACTTGTTCTAGCATTCACTGTCTATTGTTCATTGCTAGATGCTCTGTTGCCTATTTCCATTTTCTCCAGTACTTTACATTTCCAGCATTTATTTCTATCTTGTATTTCTTACACTGTTTATAGTCTTTGTCAATTTAATGAAACTGCTGTTAGTGCTTGTGCTTCGCTCCAATCCTGACTGGATAACATTTTTCAGAGGACCTGGAGGATCTTTGCCCCACTCATTACGGCCCAGGATTAGAGGGTGATTTCACTCCAGAAAACCCAGAGGAGTTGCCTAGCCTAGAGGAAAATGTACCTGTCAATTCTTAGATTATTTTTCTGCATTTATTGTTCTAGACTGAGACTGAGTTGTATTTATTATTTTGTGACTTTGTGAGGTCATCTAGACCCAGGATTGAGTTGGAATTATTGTGGTTGGTTTATTATAGAACTTTTTTCTATTCTCATCGTACCATTATTTTCTATTAGCTTGTGATTGAGTATATCATAGAACTGTGGATTATTTATCATTGTCCTCTGTGCGGAGTTGAGACTATTGACAGGATATATTATAGGTTGAGACCTAGACAGCGTTCTACCGCCGATGCTGTGGCGTAGGCTGGACGTACCCACGACTCATGCCCAAATTCTGGGTGCGGGTCGTGACATCAGCCATGGAAAAGCTTTAAGTCTAAAAACTTGTTTTCTTCATGAAATTCTCATTTTAAGTTCGAATCCAGCAATGTAAAGCTTAAAATCGCATAAAATCAAGTGCTCATCAACATGGAAGTACTAGTTTTGAAAAACATCAAGTTTTAAGAGATCAAAACCAAGTAAACTCATGAACATCCAAAAACTTATAATTCAGATCTACTCCTGCCAAGTCCTTAAATCCAAAAATAACAAGAAGTAAACTTGTAGAAAAACTCATAGAGAACAATATAGAGCAATAAAATACAAGAAAGCTAAATAAATGTAATATATATCAAGTTCTTCCTCATTGACAAGATGTACTTCCCTAAACCTACTACTAAACTACTACCACTACTACCCAAGGTAAGCTCATGGCTGGGGCTAGGGTTTGGCCAAGGAGAGGAGAGGTAGAAGAAAATAAAGAAAGAGAAGGAAATAAAGAAGAATGGGGAGGAGAGAGAAAGGGAAGACTATATATATCAAAGGGTGACTAGCACTATTTAAAATTCTAGAAATTATATGAAAGCAGTTAGAAAATTTTATAAATTACACGAAAAGCAATATACAGCTATAACACACATATACCAGATAAAATATAATAATACTAAAATAGTGAGACGGGTCTCACAACTCTCACCTCCTTAGTCGTCCTAAGAATTTCAATAAGGCACCGGGTCTATCAAGGTATCTCTAGAGATCAGGCAGGTAATAAAATAAGCTAGGCCATACGATTATCAATTACATGATACGAATTACCTAGAATAAGACAAGCATGCACAAGACAAGATCAGTGTATAAGATATACAAACAAATATACCTCATGAGTCAAAAAATTATAGATATCTAGATCAGATATCATCATTGCGCTCCCAAGTCGACTTACCCGATGAGTGATGCCCCCAGGCAACTCGGACTAAACAAATGGCTCGGTTCTTGAGAATCTTCTCTCTCCAGTCCAAAATGGACACAGGTCTTTCTTCATACTAAAGGTTGGTACCAACAACTAGTTCTGAATGATCCAGGACGACTCGTATCCGGTATATACCGTCGTAACTGGAATATATGGAAAATATTATGTATCTCACTAAGCGACGGCAGAAGAGAAAGACAATATGAAACTGTCACTACCATATTTCTAGAATAGGGATATTTTGTCATCTTACATTATTCATATATTGTGCATAATATTTATTTATATATAGTAATTATTATTTATTTGGTGTACAAACTAGACTACTTATTAGACATAACACTTGTTGACCTAACTATACTTGACATGACAACTTAGACCAATAGTTGGACTAGTCATATTAGACTCAAATTAGGTTAACCCTCTTCATTAATTAGAAATTAGGTTAAGCTTTCATTAGGATTAGAAGCTTACATTAGTTAAATAACTGTTCATGACAAACCATAGGGGGCATTATGGACATTTTGTATTAGCCAAACCCTAGAAAATAGGGGCCGGCCCTAATATAGGGGGAAAGACTCTTTCTCTCCTCTTATTCTTCATTCCCAAATATTCCCTAATTTAGTTCTTTCCCAAATCCCTTTATTTCTCCACCAAATTTTATCAAATTAATTCCATTCTCTCTTATTTCCATCATCTAAAAGGCCTAGAATCTTAGATTGCAAGGAGTATTGTAGAAGGAGTTTGGCTAAGAGCTCGTGTCCAAATTGTGTCATATTGAGTTTCATTGAAAATCTATCTCCCAATAGGTAAAATTTTGAAATTCCTCTTTAAATTATGTTTTATTATGTGTTTGACCATTTGGAGCCCACCCATAGATTAGGACTACCCATACGATAAAGTTTTGACTTCTAAAAATTCCTATTGTGACTTGTACATTGGAGTTTGTGCCCAAATTAGGGAAAACCTGAATTTGGTGACCCATATATATTATTTAGTGTGTATGAATGTGGAAATATAGTAGCAGTAGCATTAACAGGTATTAGGGAGTATTTGGGAGCTTAACAGTATTATCCTCTGTGTATCAGATTGAAAGGGGGGATCGGGCATCCTAGAGTGGAGGGTGAACTGATGATCGATGGTTAGAGTATGGGGATAAGTGTAAAGTATTCTCAGATGTAAGGGTGTAC
The DNA here is from genome assembly GCA_036927795.1 of Iris macrosiphon. Taxonomy (NCBI): domain Eukaryota; kingdom Viridiplantae; phylum Streptophyta; class Magnoliopsida; order Asparagales; family Iridaceae; genus Iris; species Iris macrosiphon. The sequence goes on from JAYESA010000012.1 coordinate 162,513,585, forward strand.
TGATATGCTGATGTATCAATAACTAAATGGAGAAAAACTGAGAATGTAGTGATAGGACTGAGACATGGGGTTTGTGCACTATGAGCATATTGTGTGTAAGTGATAGGGGACTCGAGTAGGAGCCTGGGCATGTGGCAGACCTCACACTGCAGTATGCATTACCTACAGTTGTGAGGAGTGACATCGGGTAAGGAGAAGTGGTGGTCTGTGAATTTGTGGGAGTGCTGATACATAGTATTATTTGGGGTGTGTGTATGTGTGAAGTCTGACAATGTATCATGGGAATTACAGCTAATTTAAGCAACTGCAGTAGCTTGAGCTTGGGATATTGTAGCTAGTTAGGAGAGGTTGAGTGCATGCTTGTGCACTTGATTGTGCATCACAGCAGTTGGCTCAGAGTACTGCGAATATGTGAGCAAGGAAGAGGGAACCTTGATACTGATATTAGTTGCAAGCTACTGATACCCTTGCATCAGTAGACTCGGGCCATATGTCTGCAGGCTCTTATCTTCAGTTTTCAGTAGAGAGGTTATTTTGATGGCCAAATCATAATGTTAGGGATGTGCAGGTTGAGGTATCAGCAGTCAGTGTTAGTATGGGGGACTAGGTAATTGCCAGATGTAAGAAATTAGTTTGGATATTATCAGTTATCCAAAAGGAATAGAGTTGGTAAGAAGTGCAGGGAGTATCATTGTGTTTCAGTTGTGGGCTGTTGTTATAACTCAATTGTATATGCACTCACTAGTAGGCGATTGGAGTATCAGTTGGTTAAATGCATCAAGTATTAGGTAGTTAAGGTTATAGTTACTTTAGAAATTAGAGTGGTGCACATGTGGGTGATATCAAGGTATCATGCTCTATTGAGGAGTTAATAATTTGGGGCAGAGGTGAGAACAGTGGTGGTAATTAGTTAATGTATCATTAAACACTAGGTAGTGGGTTATAGTATGGGTATGTATATATGAGTTATATAATAGTATCTAGTATATTGGTTATTAGCTAGTATTAGTAAGTATTAGATATATAGTCTAATATTAGCTAGTATAACTAATATTGACTAGTATTAGCTAGATATTGCCTGATATTGACTAATTAACCTTGTTAAAGGCTAGAAAATCTAGTATTGACCAAGGAACCTAGGTAATGACCTAGTTTGACTTCGAAGACCTAGTTTTATCCTAGAAATCATATTTCAATATAGTTAATAACAATTATCATTCAAATCACCACTAGACATTGTTATCTTATATATAGGTCTTTGTGACTCCATTTTGGACATCGATCCTCACACATTGCTCAGGACCGCAAGCGAGTACATTCTCTGACTGTTTTTTTATTTTGACGAATACTATGATTCTAATATGTAGTGTTATGCTTGATTCCTGACACAGTGGACACACGGGCTAGTATCATAGATACCGACCACGAGGAGACATGATTGAATCCATTGTATTAGCCGGGGATAAAAAAGTATTAGTTGATTATGTGATCATACCCTACTTACTTGTGCATAGCTCACCCTCACTACATGAGGGTGTAGCCTGATCTTATTACTTGTGCATAGCTCCCCATATATGATTGGCCTGATCCCCTTTTTGTAATTGTGCATAGCTAATCATATATGGTAAAGCCTAATCTTGTCCCAAGTCAATCACATAATAACTAATATTTTAAGCACTTAGTAGTTGTTTATCTCTCTATTCCAGTTTACACCTGCTGATACAGTCATTCCTTGTTTATTTATAGTTTATTATTACCGTTGATATGATTATTTGTGTACCAATTTCCTTATTGCTCCAATATTTCTTCCATCTTGTATTTCCATTGCTTACTGTTTTATAGTCTTTGTTAATTTGATGGAATTACTGTTAGTTTATGTGCTTCGTTCCTTTCCTGACTGGATAATATTTTTCAGAAGATCTCGATGACTTTTGTACACCTATTATGGACCTAAAGTAGATGAGGGTTATATTCAGGAGCTTTTGGAGGAGCCACTTTCCATAGAGGAGACACCACCTGCAGTGGTCTAGTTAGCATCTAGTTTATTTGTGTTTGGATTGTTCCAAACTTTGAGATATTTTGAGTTGTACTATTTGAGGCTTATGTTGTATTAAGTTAGCTAGACTCTTAGACTTATTGTTGTTGTTGAGATATTTATTTCTAGGCTTGTGTTGGAACTCTTTTAGATCATTTTCATATCTTTATCGTGCCATTCATCTTCATATAGATATTATTATGATTGAGTATTGGTTCGATACTATATTTATATTCATCTTGTCCTCCTTATGGAGTTGAGATCATTGATAGGTTATATATTATTATGAGATATAATAGATAGTATTGTGACCTAGACAACGTTCTACCGCTGATGCTACGGCATAGGCTGGACGTACCCATGACTCATGCCCAATTTTTGGGTACAGGTCGTGACAAAAACATCTCCTACTCGCTCAAGAATATCGAACGGATCTATGTACTGTGGACTAAGCTTTTCTTGCACACTGAATCTGATGACTCCTCGGGTAGGCAAAATCTGAAGGAATACATGGTCGCCGACAGAAAACTCAAGAGGTCGCCGATACGAATTGGTCAAATGATGCTGACGATCTTGGACTACCTTGATATGCTTCTGGACTTGCTTGACTATTTTAACTGTCTGAGCTATCATTTTGGGACCAAGCAATTGCCTCTCATAAATATCATCCCAAGCTACCGGGGATCTGCACTTTCGGCCATATAATGCCTCGAACGGTGCCATTTGGATACTTGCTTGGAAACTGATGATGTAGGAGAATTCGACCAAGTACAAATGATCCTCCTACGAACCACCAAATTTTAAGATACATGAATAAAACATATCTTCTAGAGTCTGGATGGTACACTCTAACTGACTATTTGTCTGCGGGTGGTAGGCTGTACCAAACTTTGGACGGGTACCTAAGCTCTCCCGAGGACTTTGCCAAAAATAAGAATTAAACCTGGAATCTCTATCCGACACACAATGAATCTGACGATCACTCTCATGTATATCTCAGCTAACTGTTCTGTTGACTGGCAAATTTTAAAAGGAAGAAAGTGTGTAACTTTCGCGAGACAATCCACTATTATCCAAATAGCATCTCTGTCGGCTGGGGATCTGGGAAGTCCTGATATGAAATCCATGGTGATATGCTCCCACTTTCACGCCAAAATTAATAAAGATTGAAGAAGTCATGCTGGTTTTTAATGCTCAGCTTTAACTTGTTGATAGACCAAACATCGAGAGACAAACCGAGATATTTCTCTCTTCATTCCGTTCTAATAGAAATGCTGACGAATGTCTTTGTGTATCTTTGTTCTTCTGGGATACACTAAATACTGCGAACTATGAGCTTCTGTTATAATCTCGCGAGAAGGTCTCCACTGGGTACACAAAGCCGATTCCCAAAACGAAGAGTTTCGTCATTGTAAATGCTTAGTTCTAGTCTACATCCTGTCTCACACTCTGCTCTGAGACGCCGAAGCTTGACATCTATTGTTTGTGCTACCTTGATTCTTTCCACTATACTAGACTGAACTTGCAGACCAACCATCAATGTTGTGTTGCCAGGAAATACTACTTCTATGCCCATCTTCTGAAGATATTCTAATATTCTTCATTGTGTTGTCAAGAAATAGGATTTTGCTCTCCTGCTCAAGGCATCCGCTATGATATTGGCCTTCCCAAGGTGATACTGAAGGTCAAGGTCATAGTTCATCATCAACTCTAGCCATGTTCTCTGCCTCATGTTGAGATCCTTCTGAGTAAAGACATACTTCAAACTCTTGTGATCAGTATAAATCTCTACTTGATCTCCATAGAGGTAATGTCTCCAAAGTTTGAGTGCAAAGACAACTGCTGCTAGCTCCAAGTCGTGCGACGAATAATTCTTCTCATGGTCTCGATGCTACCGAGACGCATAGGCTATAACCTTGTCATGTTGCATAAGAACACATCATAATCCTCTTCCTAATGCATCACAATATACGGTGAACCCATCTGACCTATCTGAAAGAGTCAAAATAGGTGTCGTGGTCAACTTTTGCTTGAGCTTCTCGAAAGAGTTTTCATATTCATCTGTCCAATCAAAGTGCATATATTTTCATGTTAGCTGTGTCAAGGGTGCAGAAATTCTAGCAAAGTCTAACACAAAGCGCCGATAATATCCTGCTAATCCCAGGAAACTACGAACTTCGGCAACTGTTCGAGGAACTGGCTACGTCTCAACTACTTTTATCTTCTGGGAATCCACTTTAACTCCTCATTTAGCAATAATATGCCATAAGTATGAAATGTGTTCAAGCCAAAACTCGTACTTGTTGAACTTGGCATATAACTTATTCTCTCTGAGAGTTTTAAGAAGTACGCGAAGATATTGCTCGTGCTCTGCTTTACTTCGACTGTACACCAAGATGTCATCAATGTACACTATCACGAACTTGTCCAAGTATGGCATAAAAATACGTTTCATGAGATCCATAAACACTACTGGCACATTGGTTGCTCCAAAGGGCATTACTAGAAATTCCTAGTGTCCATATCTTGATCAGAACACCGTCTTGGGTATATCCTGCTCACTGAATCTGAACTAGTGATATACTGACCGTAAATCAATCTTGAAAAATACCGCTACTCCACTAACCTGATCGAACAAGTCATCGATCCTTGGCAAATGATACTTGTTCTTGATGGTTACAATATTGAGGGTACAATAATTAACACATAATTGTGGCGTTCCATCCTTCTTCTTACAAGTAGCATTGGGGCTCCCTAAGGTGATCCACTAGAACGAATAAATTTCTTGGCTCTCAATTCTTCTATCATTTGGTACAAGACTTCTAACTCTGAAGGCGCCATCTTGTAGACTCTCTTTGACACTGGTGCTGTTCCTGGAAGTAGATCAATAGTAAACTCGATCTCTCTTTTTGGTGGCATGCCTGTAAGTTCTTCTAAGAATACATCTATAAATTTATTAACAACTATGAAAAATTATACTTTCTCTACTACTGCCATCATTATGATCGCTGATGAAGACTCCATCTCGCCTCTAGAAAATAAGAATTTCTTCTCACCATGGATTTAAAAGATAACCTTGCCATTATGGCAATCTATCTTCGTGTATTGGGTACTCAACCAATCTATGCCTAAGACGACATCATAATCTCCTATAGGTAATTCTATCAATCTCGCAAAAAACTCTCGTTCCTACACTACGAATTGACATGAGGCATAAACTTTATCGACTCCCACGATACCGTTACCAGTAAGTATATTGAGTCTTACTGATAATGGTTCGGGTTCTAATCCAACTCGTGTCACTAATCGTACAGACATAAAAAAATACTAAAGCTGAATGATAATTGACGAGAATGATACCTGCCACCGCTTCTCCCGAAGCTAACTTCTCTTCCATAGTCAGTGCCATCACTTGACCTCGTCCTATTGGTGCTGGTCCTCTCTGCTATGGATCTCCTTGCCTGGCCTATACTTGAGCTTGGTTCTGCGCATACTGTTGTGGTCTCTATTGCTGGAATACTTAAGATTGGGTCGGCAAAGGCCTCTGACTCTAGTGTTGCTGAATCGGTACTAGAGCCCTATACCGCGGTCCTGCCGAAAAAGATGATGATGAATTGTCTCTATGTGGGCAAGATCCTACTATGTGGCCTGGAGATCCATAAGCTAAACACAACCCTTGTGCTCTACGGCATTCAAAAACTATGTTCCCAGGCTTCCACAATGAGAACACACTGTTGAAGAAGATATCCTTTGTTGTTGAGTTCAGGTTAGGGCTGTTTGCTGAACTAAGACTGTCGAAACTGGCCTCCTCGAATATCCGATGGTTAAAGCCCTAACTGCCGGGGCTGGTGCTGAAGACTGAGTATAAAAACCTCCTGATGTGTGGTTCCTTTTTTGTCCCCCAGTCCTGTCCACGATTCTCTGGGAGGTATACTTATGCCTCCTCGCTGATCTTAACATAGTATTAAAAGTTTGAAACTCATGATGTTCTACTGCCAATATAATCTCCAGATAAAGTCCCTGCTGGAACCTTCTTGCTCGATCTAATTCGGTTGCTACCAAGGTGGGAGCAAATCGACTATGTCTTCCGAACTCTGTCGCATAGCCGTTGACAATCCTGTCCATCTGCTTGAAGTTATTAAACATTTTCTATAAGTCATAACGCGATACTACGTCAAAATATCTGGTCTAAAACCTTTCATTGAAGACAACCCATGGGACGGGTACTGTTAATGAAATTATCTGTAATGTCCGCCAGTCTTAGGCCAAGTCTAGCAACTGTAGTCGTACCACTTACACTTGCTATCTAGCCGGTACTCCAAATGCCTCTAGGATAGCTTTTGTGTCCTGAAGCCACACATCCGATGCAATTGCGTCCTCGGTGCCATAGAAATATGAGGGTTAGAGGCACTTGAAGTTGCTTGCTGAGTTGTTGGCACGATGTCCGCCTCTTTCCAAAGCCTTTTGTACTGACTGAGTGAGTATGTCCTCTCGACGTCCTCGAGATGCCACTAATTTCTCGAAGGATATAAATTAGCACACAGTTTTCCCCTTCTTCCTCAGGTTTAGGTTGAATGGGAGTCACTGGCTGGATCTGAGGTTCCTCATTTTGAGATATTCTGGACCCGGCCCCGGAATGCTGAGGCTGAACCTCAATGGTTTGCTGGGCATTGGGATACTATCATGCTACTGGAGGAACTCAGACATGATAATCAGAAGGACCATGAACAATGTCCCTGAAAGATAAATGATACAAGGATCATCAAAGGGATGGATATGACTGATCGAGGAATAAGGCAGATGTTGAATCAAGATTTCAAGAATAAAATTCGACACTGGAGGAGATCAAGGAGTAACATGATTGAGACATCTGAAATATCTGGTAAACCCCCCACACTTCTAAATTTTTAGACCTACATGGGCCACCACTTAAATTGTGTCACGTCCCAGAACCAGAATACTGGAGAACGAAGGCGGAAAAAGCCAGCTACGTATACCAGAGAACTCAATACTCTAAGATACGGTCACGGCTGTCTAGACATGTGAGGGTTTACTCTATAATCCAACAGTCATTCCTGGGTCAAGAGTCCTAGGTGTCTCAATCTCAAGCAATCAACAAGTTACAAGATCTATGATCACCAAACTAATAATAGTAAGGGGCTCCAAACTATACATACACATATGATCATGAAGCTAGTTACAAAATGAAGAACTGGCAAGAGTGTAATATTACATGACCAGCCCTAACTATAGTCTAGAATATGCTTTATATGTAGGCCCTCAGGCTAAAATGTTAAGTTCCAAAACATGAGCTAAATACGTGCTCGGTGGCTAAATGCCTCAAAAGTATAAGTACAAGATCAAGTGGGTGATGAAGAAGAAATCCACTTATGTCCGCAGGTGCTCCTGATGTTCACCATCTTGAGGCAAAAAATAAGGGAGATCCTGCGGTCCTGCTCCAAAATTTGGACATACAAAACCAGTAGGGTCATACCCCAAAACAACAAGTACCACACGGAAGCCAACTTAGGAACTAAAACCAGCATGCAGACAAATCAATAAAAAATAACACAAAAAATAGTTAAATAATTGCAACAGATAAAATAATAGTTAAACAATTCTGGAGTATTTAAACAAGGATATCTAAAATCATTAATCAGGTTATAGCTTCTGGATCAATTGTTAAATAAATCAGGACAAGATTAGACTAGAAATCAAGCAATCACAACCAATCATGCTCTACGACTTACTATCATTAGCTAACTAGGGTTATCACAGTTCTAGTTACTAACACATGCAGTTTAAGATTTCATAGAGCCACATACCCTGCAGACTATCCAGGTTATCCAGGCATAAGGATACATAGAATAAATTATATAATGTATAGTAATTTATAGGAATATGCAACACTCGACGGCATGCTGGAAGTGTGCCCCTCACAACGGAGAGTTCCAAATCCATAAGGTATCACTGGGATACCGAAATTGCATGTAGCCAGGAAATCTCTCTAGATGTCTCTAATTCATTATTCTAGTTGTTATCTTGGGCAAGTTATTAAGAATTCCTGATCGTGGCGCTCAAGAACTTGCCTTAGACATGATGTAGGACAAGACATGACAGTAGCTTGACAAGAATATTCAGGACATGAGCAAGCAAATCAACCACATAAATTTATCTTATTAATTTTCAAGCATTTCAGTTCAGGAAATCCTAGCATGTCAGGAGTGTGTTTCGACGAGCCACTATCAGGAGTATCGATACATGTCAGGTTAACTCGATTTGATGAGCTATTATCAGAAATATCATGGCAAGTCTGGTATCGAGAGTTCAATATTAACAGTGTTAATACAATCCATGTTCAATTCTAGCATATCAGAAGTACGTATTCGTTGAGCCACTATCAGGAGTATCAATACAGGTCAGGTGTCGGGAGTTCAAGATTAACAGTGTCAATACAATCTATGTTCATAGAATTCCATGTTCTTGCAGGTTATCACAAATCGGATTATAAGCAATTTAAAGAAAGCTTGCATTCATAACCAATCATAAGAAGCTAAGCTACTACAAGTATCATAGAAACATGGGGTAAGTTGGTCGCATGCAAGAGCTATCCACATGCAGCACACTGGCCGCATGCAGACTTGGAGTGAGTTGTCCAGGCCTCATACCAAGTGGGGCGGATAGAACTTCTTCATCCCAGAACAAGTAGTTTCATCCATGGAAAAGCTCAAAGTTTAAAAACTTATTTTTTTCAATGAAATCCTCATTTCAAGTCTGAATCCAACAAATTAAAGCTCAAAATCGCATGAAATCAAGTGCTCATCAACATGGAACTAATAGTTTTATAAAATATCAAGTTTTAAGAGATCAAAACCAAGTAAACTCATAAAAACCCCAAAACTTAAAATTCAGAAATACTCTTGCCAACTCCTTAAATCCGAAAATTATAAGAAGTAAACATGTAGAGAAACTCATAGAGAACAATATAGAGTAATAAAATGCAAGAAAGCTAAATAAATGCAATATGTAGGAAGTTTTTCCTCATTGGCAAGATGTACTTACCTAAACACACTACTAAACTACTACCACTACTATCCAAGGCAAGCTCACGGCTGGGGCTAGGGTTTGGCCAAGGAGAGGAGAGGGAGAAAAAAAATAAAGAAATAGAAGGAATTAAAGAAGAATGAGGAGGAGAGAAAGGGAAGGCTATATATATCAAAGGGTGACTCGCACTATTTATAATTCTCTAAATTACATGAAAGCAGCTAAAAAAATCCATAAATTACACGAAAAGCAATATACAGTTATAACACACATATACCAGATAAAGTACAATAATACTAAAATAGTGAGACGGGTCTCACAAGGCCGTCTCTTGAGGTTAAGCTGATAGACGCCCAAGATACACACACCAAAACTAGGCGAGCACAGGGCCTTTAATGTCTAACCGGAAGCACAACTGATGTCATTGTGTGAGTGGGAAGAATTACAGTTATGGTGCAGAATTTAAGGCTTAGTTCATTCTTGTATCATACTGTTATTCGACCCATGTGGGAAGATTCAAGTCGAAGTGACAACTATCCTAATGCATGATGGACAATCACTATGGGAAATGCTTAACCCATATATATTGAGATATATAGGGAATTTTTGGTGTTATTTCCTTTGGACTAGTAAAGATAGTACCATATTGGCTACACCACCAAGTAGGTATCTCAATATAATACTTTGTATGTGTCGAGATGAGCACATGGGGTGTGGTGGGGCACATGGGTGTCATGTGGGGGTATTTTATTAGGAAAAAAATGATTGACTCCTCAATGAAAGCATTTATGCTTTTTATCATGCTCTTGGAATTAATTTTATAGGAGCTAAGCTCCAAAGTGGCTTAGCGAATCGGACTCGGACTCAGGCTCGGACTCAGACTCGGACTCGCGCTTTGTTGTGCGACCATGCGGTGCTGTGTGCATGGGCGCATGAGTCGTAGGTCCGTGGGCGCATGATCCCACTGATTGCGGGATCTGACGGTTATGGAAAATATGATCAGTTATTCAGATCCATTTTTTTGTGGAATTTTAATTTAAATCATTCTTATTTTTTTCGTAACAGATTGACGGCCAGTATTTTCACTATTTCTCTATAAATACTCCCTTCGTAGCCTATTTGAGAACTTACTTCAAAAAATAAGAGATGAAGAGAGGTTATGCTACTGCCGCCATTAAATTACAGAGTGTTCGAGGGTCTCGAGGCATTATCGATCACTGGAGCCCTCGTGCTCATCCTCTGCCATAAATACTGTTCTTACATGAGCAGAGATAGATGGGATAATGGATGTCGCACTCTCCGTCTCGCACTCTTATAGTGAATAGTCATCTAGAAAAGTTGGCAGTGTGGCATCCTCTTCAGACTCGGAGAGAATACTACCCCAGTATCAGAAGCGCCATCTTCTTGAAAATGGTGGTTACCCCCAAGAATCTCAGTATCGGTTCCATGGGAATTTTTGTCTTCTTGGAATATCGGGTTATTGTAGAATTATGAGGGATCACCACCCCCAGCTAGCAGAGTTATTTGGGGGTCTCAAGGAAAGGCTACCCCCAGCGTGTACCCAGGAATACTCATTCTATGGGAACCACGACTTGACTCCGGTTCCTTGATGCAGTAGCTTAGAATGAAGGATCGAAGGCGCTAGACTTCCTTCCTCCCCCTGTGGAAGGGAATTTTTGAGCAGAGTAACATGAGACAAAGGGCGGTTCTTTCCTCTGGTGTTTGCACCTGCTCTTCACGATGTTGTCGGACGGGTGTTTTTTGTTGTAGTCGTTGGAATGCTAACTGCATGTTTGCAGGTACTGCTGCTCTAGCACAATAACAGTTAATGATGATGTGGGTACAGTGATGCCCGGAAGGGGACATCTCACGTGTCTTGGTTGCCTCTCTTGCCTTGAGCTTGTGATTGATTACATTACGCAAATCGGGCAAGGGATGAATCTCCTTTACACCCTCCTTGTGAGTACCGGTTGACCAAACACAAGGGTGTGTAGGTGATGTATTTGCTCCCTGATCTGAGGTTCATACAAGAACTTTTCCAGAGTCGTTAGTGGAAGACTTTCGAGACCAATCCTGTCTATTTTCCGCTGTGGGCTGGACTCATGGGTCAGTATTGTACAGCTTCCTTTCAGGGGCACGCATAACAGTTAGCGGTATCTGCTGACGGTTGGCCGAACGAGTAGTTTCTTGAGCTTAAAGAGCTTGTATTGCCCTAGACGTCCTCGTCCCAGCATGCACTGGTGCATATTATGAAGAGTCCAAGCTTGAATCTTCCCTTTTTTTAGTATCGCGCATGGAGTCAGTGCCGTATGCGATTCGGTTAAAGACTAAGCCTCTTTTGTCGTTGGGGCCGCATATAGCCCTCTACCAGCGGCCTGAGTCTGATGCCTCATGGGCTTTCTTCCGCGACCTCAGTTATGGTCGCATGGAACGTGTCTTAATACTCAAGCTTCTGGCATTGTAATGTTTTCCTTTGCCAGAGCTCACATGTCGAGCACTTGCCTTGTCAGAAGTAACTACCATATGAGTGGGGATAACCTGCATGGACGCATGATGCGCATCTTCTGTGATAGAGAAAGAGACGGGAAGCACATGCGCCACAGTTGGGTGAGGCACAACGGCCTTGGCTACCCATGCCTTGCAGGTCTTCTTAGGCTTTACCAACCTTGGCAAAGCGCTGCCATCAGAGAGCATTTTCTCGAAGGCTTGATGGTCAAAGCGTACAACAAGCATCTTCTGGGTTGAGCCCAGCTTTGACGCATCGGACTGCTTCACGACCTTATCATCAGAGGAGAAGGATGTCCATAGCAGAGTCGCCATCATATTTGCCATTAATGCAAGTTTAAGAAACTTTTGTTTAACAACCAAGAAAAAAGGTACAAAGATGTCCTAGACAGAAAATCTAAGTACAATATTTTTTTGATATAAAAAATGTGACTATGGAGATCAAGTACTGCATCGACTCCTTTACTCCGTTGACGGTGCAATAAGGGAATGGGGAAGCTCTCTTCTCTTTTCTCTCTCTTGAGCTTGTGTACATGTACGTAGCTCTGCCCCTATCTCTGTGTGTATGTCTCTTCGTGCGCCATATTGGGTATGCTACTCGACTATTTATAGCTATCACACTGATGGGCTATACGTGCTCATAGATTATGCGTGCATGGATGCTGAGGCTGTAGAAGCATAAAAAATCTACAGGCCATATAAGAACTCATGCCGCATAAAACATGATATATGCGGCCAGATGGAAAGCCGTATAATAATCTACATACGACTAGAGCAACCAAGGAGTAAGAGGCCGTATAATGAGCTCCTGACATAGTCTCCAATGTCTGGCATTAAGTTCTGATAGCTTCAAAATTCGGCCAGATGGAAATTCGTAAAAGGGGCAAAATTCATGAAAGTCATATTTGTATTGATGGCCTCGACAGATGCGTCACACCACGTGTCCTTCCATCTGCGACTTCGGTCATATGCGACATCGTCAACACGCGGCTGCGGTATCCATTCGACCAAAGCCAGGCGAGAGCATATATTCGACCTAGAAGAGCATGCGGCCACGACACCATGAGGCCTAAGTGTCTATCTGACAAAGGCAAAAAAGACTCATATGCATCCACAATGACTATGCGGCCAAGACGTTCATGCGGCCCCTGACTCACAAGATCTTTCTGTTATAACCAAAGAGATCCTCGTATAATTGGTGCAGATTAAGTGCTCAGTTGACCAAGTCATGCACCCAACGGGTTAAAATAACCCCGAGATCTCATCAACAGAATATCTTAACCAAGCTCACGTGGCGGCTTGCCCGTATTATGTGGCTACCGTTACAATCGTATTTTGCTGGAGGAGCCCCATGCAGCCACAAAGCACGAGTATATGTGGCACCCATAACACATCAACATGGAGGCTATAAATGATTGGGTATCACACCCATACAGGAGGCTAGCTATTTGTGAAAAGACAGTCAAGCGAGAGAGAATAGCTTCCTCACCCTGTATCGCATCATCCAGGGAGTAAAGAGAGTTGCTACACTCATAACCCTCCATCGTCACCCCCAGAATCAAAAATTTGTACTTAGATTGTCTCATAAGACCTCTTTGTAATTTTTTATTTGTTGATTAAATCAAACTCTTTCTTTAGACTTTTGAATTTAATGGCGAACAAAGGCTGCCATGTCTTCATCTGCAACTGCCATCGTGGACGCATGTCACGGTTGAGTTGCCACGTGGAATCTTTATTAGGATCCGCTCTTACTAAAAATCTGATCGGTGTCTATCTTTGGTGTGCACGACTTGGTCAGCTCGATAAGTGGCATACAATTAGTCATAGGGAATCTCATCAGTTGCAACAGAAAGATCTTGGCTTGAGAAGGTACTGCCACGTTGAACACATAAGGTCTGGAATGCATGGGTCCAGAGATGCATGGAACATATTGAGTCTGAAATGCATAGGGCCAGAGACGCATGGAATACATGGAGTCTAGAATTCATAGGGACTCGAACGCATGGGGCCAGAGACGCCTGGAATGGATGGATTCTGGAACGCATGGAGCCTAGAATGCATTGGGCTAGAGATGCCTATAACGCATGGAGTCTAAAATATATAGGGCCAGAGATGCAAGGAACGCGTGGAGTCTGGAACACATATGGCCAGAGATGCATGGAACGCATGGAGTCTGGAACGCATAGGGCCAGAGATGCATGGAATACATGGAGTCTAGAACGCATAGGGCCAGAGACGCATGGAACGCATAGAGTCTGGAACTCATAGGGCCTTTGTCTTATGTATACGTGGAACTATTCAGCTGTATAAGGACAAAAGTAATCATGAAGATGACTTGAGTACTGACACCAACTGTCAGCGTCAGAATCGAGGCATACAGAGCCATTATTGTTGTTAGAGTCATAAATGCTCTGACTCGACTGGGGTGACTTTATGCGTCCAAGACTTTATATGTCACTTGATCATTGGTGCATGAGAACTGAGGCACATAGGGGCCATTGAGAGCTTTTATGCTTCTACAGTATACAAGCCCCATTACAGGTACTCGCAGCACTATGAATGACCGAAGTGCAGATAACGGTAACAAGACATAAGTGGTAGCCCAACTGTACGGGTATGTTCTCCCCAATCCCCATGTATCTCACGTCTCATGTCCACAACACGCAAAATATATCAATAACTATGTCTTGAGTCAAGTGTAGATATAGTCATGTCAACTGTCACTCATCTCGGGTCCTGTCCTAACACAGAAGCAAGAAACCTCGAATGTCTCAAGTAAAACTTATGTTCATGAAAGTCATGTGCAGTGTCCTAGGGTATATCGTGAAATAAGTAGCACGAACAAGGTATAAGATAACAATACAATCTAATGATACCCGATTTTGCGTACGGAAGTCGATACCCGAATACAACTCAGACGCTAAGTATCACCATGGTCCTAGGGTCACAATAAAATATATGCAAAGAAATGAAAATAAAATCAAAAGATTGTAATAGAATATAGCAAATAATACTGGAACAAAGTCAATGTACACCTGCCTGGGTCTGCATTATACATAGTTATAAAGATGATCTCGCATCCACTCCTCCGGAATCCAATTGACCTAAGTCGTCAATTAACTAGTTTAAGTTTTTAATCAAGAATCTTGCAAACACCACTTAAATGTCTAAATTATTATTAACCATATATAAACAAATCCAAAGTCACTTATAACATTTGAATTCTTGACACAATAACTCACATATTTTCACGAGATATTTGGACCTTAGTTTTATGGTTTCCGACTTCCAAAATTCACGGTTAAGTCCCCAATTGAAAGACATAAATATAAGTCATTAAAGAATCATATAATAATAATTTAAACATGATTTATACTGATTTTAACCTCTGAATTTTAGATTTGGAGTTTTAAGCATATTTTATGGTTATGGCTATATTAGGCCTACTAGGCTTGTCCGAAACTTGTCTCAAATATCACCAATCCATAATTATAACCTAGATTGATGAAAACCCATATAAAATTATATTAAAACATGATTAAAACTCATAAATTAATATTATTTTTAAATACCAAAATTAGTCCATTTTTGTGAGCCAAAATATGCCATAAATTATCCAAGAACTAAAACACATATAAATACAGTTTTAAGAGTTAATATCAAACCCTCCAAGAATCGTATCACAAAGTCTTAAACTAGCCCTACCGTAATACAATTCATCATCAATCTAACATGCAATCTATATAGATCTTTAATATTGCAAAAAGATAGCAAGAAAGGGGTTCTAGAACATTAGATTCACATAACTCTAAAGAATTATGCCATGGGGATTTGAGAAGGAGAGTTCGGATCTTTACCGAAAGCTTTGGAGGTTTGGACGGTGGTGCCTCTTATTGTCCAAAAAATACACCTACTTGCTTGTGCTTGCCTTGCTACTCCTTTTTTGATGGATTAAAGATGATAAAAATTAAGTTTTGATGACTTTGATGGCAAATGTGGAGTCTTTATGGTTGGTTTGGTGGAGATTGGGTGGAAGGATGATGAAAAGTTAAACTTTTGACGAGAGGAGAAGATTTTTGGTAATAGAGATGGTGTTGTATGGGTTTTTTGGCAATGGGGGTTGCTTGTATTCGTGAGAGAGAGAGAGAGGGGGGGGGAGGGGTCGTCCAAGAGAGGAAGAGAGATTAGTTAGGGTTAGGGTTAGGGTTTGGTGATATATTGCTATTTATATGGGGACTTTAATGGGTTTACATATATGGAAAGGGTTTCCTATGTTTGTATAGGGTCGACCAATATGGTGTTTCTCTCGTAGGTTTCGGCCATGGGGGATTGACTTCTTGGGTTGGGTTTGGGTTGGTTAGGGTGTTGGTTAGTTAGAGTGTTGGTTAGTTAGCTATTTGCCAACTAGTATGCCACCTATGATACTTTCTATAAATAAAAACTTCTATAAATAAAAATATATTAATTTATATATATATATATATATATATATATATATATATAATATTTTTATATTGGGGTATTTGGGTGCATTACATGCCTACATGGGTTTGGGTTTGGTTTTGGTCAAATTCTAGTCAAATGAAAGTAATTTTACGGTAATGGTGGTTTGTGATGTTTGTCAATATTTTTGGAGCATAGAGAAGATCAAACAAACGCAAGTCCATGTCCCAAATATATTAGGTGCAGTCAAGGTTATTAATATGAATTTTGATGGAAGAAAAAAGGTTATAAATTGCTCAAAATATCCAAGCCATGGCAAAGTATCATATATATAAAAAATAATTTTATAAATTAATACTTTAACCTATTTAATAAAATAAAATAATAAATATAAATATAAATTAACAAAATAATCCTATATAAAAATCAAGCTGCTTACACTTATCATCCACTAACAAATCTTTTATAATATTATTTTCCTCAACCATATCTAATAAAATCCTTCAATTCTCTCAATAGTTTATTGAACACCACATATAAAATAAAAGTTTCGTGATTTCATCTACTAGGGATTATCTTTGATAACATCATATACCTATGACTTATATCATATATAATACTCCCCTTATATACAAAGACAATCAAAATTGTAATAAGCAAACTAATTAATTATGTAATACACCTAAGAATACTTATTAGCCATTTTTCTAACTTCTACTAAGCACGAGTGTTCGTCTTTTCGAAATAGGGAAAAACGAGAAACAAATGATATCGATGTCAAGGAGTATGATCGAATGCAAAATAAGAATTCCAAAGGTGGTAATTTATTTTAAAGTATTATCAAATTAGTTGTGGATTGAGATCCTATTAATACTTAATTCTATTCACAGGCTCGCTCGGTACAATAATATAAATGAGACGATATGCACTATGTTCCATGGGCCACCACAGAAACCATGTCACATTCTAGTTCCAAAATATGGAACTGGTATGTTGCTAGTCCGTTGCGACAAAAATATTGATGCTTCACAGACATATTAGAGACGAAAATTCTTATTCCCGAGGTTTAACCAAATATGGAAGAATGCGTGATCGAGATCAAAGGTTCACACAAAATTTTCACTCTAACTATTCTCTTTTTTCATGAAGAACTATATAATGATCCTGATTATAACTTACTCTCAAGATTAAAAGGAATCAGAAAAAATAAACTTTACGTTCTTTCTTGTACTTGTAGTTGCAAACGGATATAACAAAATTATAACTAGCAGAAGAGTAGAGAAAAAAAGAAGAAGGAAATCTGCTTGCTTGGGTGATGAAGATCATCGTTACTCAAAGCAAGATTCGTCTTCACACGATCTTCTTCCAGGAACCAGCAAGTTCATGTAGAACTTCTGGAACGCTCGCTGTCACCTCTTTTCCAGACTCGCACGAACTTCTTGGACTCCAATGGCGGCGGCAACAACAACTCTCTTCGTTTCCTGATTTTCGAAGTAAGTTCTCAAAGAGGCACGAAGAGAATATTTATAGAGAGAGGGTGGAAATCCTAGTCGCTCATTAGTTACGGAAAGATAGGAACAAATTAATTATGAATTCCTAAAAGATAGGCACAAATTAATTTCCAATCAATAAAAAATAGATCTGAATAACTTTTCATATCTTTCCATAACCGTTCAAATATATCTGAAAGCAGCGGCCATGCAAGCAACCTTACATGCGATCGCTCATGTAATAGTATAAACCATAGCGCATGCTGCAGCCCAAGCAGCAATCCATGTGGCAGCCCATGCGGCAGCCCAAGCAGCAGCTCATGCGGCAGCCTATGCGGTAGCCCAAGCAGTAGCTCATGCGGCCGCCCATGCGGCTACGCATGCGGCCCCGCGTGCGATCGTGCATGCTACTTGTGTATATCCGAGCACATCAAATGCCCACAAGCGCTATATGATATGCTAAGTGCAAAGTGCACCAACAAAGTGCCACTTTGCGCCCTTGAGCCCGAGTTGAGTCGCTAAGCCCCTTTGGGGCTTAGGTCCTAGAGAAATAATTCCAAGAGCATGACAAAAAACATAAATACTTACATGAGGAGTTAATCATTTTTTCTCCTAGGAAAATACTCTCACATGGTACCCATGTGCCCCACCACACCCTATGTGCACACCTTAACTCATACAAAGTGTTATATTGAGATACCCACTTGGTGGTGTAGCCAATGTGGGACTATCTTTACTAATCCAAAGGAAACAACACCAATAATCCCCATATATCTCAATATATATGGGTTGAGCATTTTTGTCACTGCCCAATTCTAGAAAATAGGGTATATATATATATATTTTTATTTGATAAATTACGTATTGTATTTAATTAATTATATTTATATTTAATTAGTGATTGTATTATTTTTAATTAATTATTTTAGGGTTTTTGCTAGCCTGGACCCATGTTAGACCCTAGTGGACCCATGTCCGACCCATCCCACACCCCAGTAAGACTTATTTTTGGGTTTAGAATATTTATTATATTTTTAGTGGGTTAGTTGGAGAGATTTGGAGTTAGTTTGAGTGCTATTGGAACCCGAAACCCAAACCCAAGTGAGAGGAGGGCATTTTGGTAATTTCATAACTTGTAGATCCCCTTTAATATGTCATGGCCGGTTCCCAACAGCAGACCCTACCCGACCACAGCAGCCACTCCCCCCATTTTCATCATCTTCTTCTTCATTCTTCTTCTTCTCTCCACTCTTTCTTCTTATTTCCTCCTTCCAACTTCAAGTAAGCATCCTATTTCTCTTCTTTCTTCTTCTATTCTCCATGGTTGTGAACCCTAACCTTGTATTTTTCTCCAACCTAGGTGTGTAGAGCCTAGACTTGGTGTGGAGGCT
The DNA here is from genome assembly GCA_036927795.1 of Iris macrosiphon. Taxonomy (NCBI): domain Eukaryota; kingdom Viridiplantae; phylum Streptophyta; class Magnoliopsida; order Asparagales; family Iridaceae; genus Iris; species Iris macrosiphon. The sequence continues at coordinate 162,532,493 of JAYESA010000012.1, forward strand.
AGATTTGGTGGCTTGGAGCTGGAGGGAGGTAACTTCAAGTGATTGGGAGACTTTGGCCTTGGGATTCCAACTCCCAAGAGGCAAACTCTAACTTTTTCCTTGCTAATTACTTTTAATATAGTGCAATTAGTGGTTTAGAACCTTCCTAGATCCTAAGCCTACCCGTGGGAGAAAGTTGGAACTAGTTTGGTTGAGTTTAGAGACGTTGACATTATGTTTTGTGTCAATTTCGGGTAGAATCCGAATTTGGCCCAATTTTGGGTGATACCCTAGGTTAGACGGACCTAGGTAGACATTGTCGGGTGTCTTGAGGGTGAGTGCGTGTCTCTGTTCGGACACGGGAAGTCGTGTCGAGGAGAAACGGACGTTTCGAGCGAATTTGGAGTTTTCGTCGTCGCCGGTTCTAAGTGCGTGCACATTTTTACCACGGACCTAGAATCGATGCGGTAGCATTTTTTCTAGGATTTAGGCATCGTTTAGAACCCGTGGATAAATTTTGGACCGATTCCGAGTTGGTTTGGTGTGCGTTTCAGGAGGTTTTCCGAACCGCACACCGCGTGTTCGTCGAAATAACCGAATGGCAATTTCGACTTGGTTTCCTAGTTTCAGGCTTGTGCGCGCGTTGGGTTAGCATCGGAGAGTGTGTGCTAGAGTTCTCGGGTTATATTTTATATATTTATAGGTGTTTATGCGTGTCGGGGCCGTTGGACGTGCGTTGGAGAGTGTTGTGTGCGTGGTTGTGTGTAGTGTTGTGCTTGTGTTTATGTGTCTTTATATATATATATATTTATGTGTGTGTCTATATATATATATATATATATATATATATATATATACATACACAAGCACATATCTATAAATACACACATATATATAGACATACAAACACATATACATATACATATACATAAATAAATATATATATATATATATATATATATATATATATATATATATATATATATATATATATATATATATATCTGTGTGTGTGTGTGTATATATATAAATAGGTGTGTTTATATATATATAGCTATGTGCATATATATTTATAAGTGTGTGTGTGTGTGTGTGTGTGTGTTTGTGCTTGTGTATGTGCATAAGTGTTTGTGTGTGTATAAATATATATGTGTAAGTGTTTGTGATTGTGTAGGTGTGTGTGTTAATTTATATGTTAGAGTGTGTATATATATATATATGTATGATTGTATATATATATATAGTGGTATATATATATGTATATAGGTGTGTGGGTGTCTGTATATGATTGTGTGTGGTCATGTGTGTGTGAGAGTGAGAGGGGGGGGGGGGGGGGGCAACCAGAGCCAGCAGCAGTGTGCAGCACAGCAGCTGCACAGCAGCATCTTCAGCAGCAAGCTAGCAGCAGCATCTTCAGCAGCAAGCTAGCAGCAGCAGCAGTAAATACAAGGGCAGCAGCAGCAGCTAGCATTCGCAGCGAGGCATTGGCGTAGCGAGCGAGGGAGAGGGAGATATAGTTATATAGATTAGATATAAGATAGATAGATAGTTAAATAGATAGTTACGTAGATAGCTAGCTAGTTAGATATATCTAGATAGATATATGGTTAGATGGATATTAGATAGATGGATAAATAGGTAGCTAGTTAGATAAATAGGTAGTTAGATAGATACATAGATGGATAGATAGATAGTTATATCTATCTAACGTATAGATATATATATATATACCTATAGCAATATATATATATCTATAGATATCTAGATAGATATATATATACATATTTATGAGTTGGGTATATATATATATGGGTATATGTGTGTATGTGTGAATAGGTATATATATAAATACGTAGGTATAGATATATTAGCCTAGATTATTAACTAGGAATATATCTAGGTGCCTAGATAGCTAGTTATAGGTGTATTAGAGCGGTATCTCAATACCTTGAGAATATCAAGGTATCTTAATACCTTGAGATATCCAAGATATTAAGTTTTGAGCGGGGTATTTGAGCAATAGCCTAGGAATAGTATTGGAGTGATTTTTATATGCTTATGTGTATATATTTACGCGTGCTAGCATAGGTTTTAGCGGGTTTAGGCGGGGTGCGTGGCCTAGGGCGAGGTATCGGATACCGAGGGTATCCCGGTATCTCGAGGAGTCGAGTTTGAGAGTTTTCTAGCTTAATGAGCTCGGTTTGACCTAGAATTTCAGGGATACCCTAGTTTGACCTAGCTTTGACTATAATTGTCCCCGTTGACCGTAAAAGTCAACATTTGACCTAGTTTGACCTAAAGTTGACTTTTTGGACCCCGGGTTGACTTTTTGACCCGAATTTTACCGGTTTGACCCGTTCGACCTATAATAGTCCTAGAAGCCTGTTTTTAATTATTTTATATCAGTTTAACTCCTTAGAACCCTGTTTAATTCTGCTTTTCGTAATAGGTTCTTGTGACACCGGTCCGGATCTCGATCCTCATCAGTTGCTCAGGACGTCAGGCGAGTACCTACCTCTGATAGTTTCCATTTCATGATAGCGTTTATATCACCTGTTCTAGAACTGAAATACTTGATTCTGACACATTGTTACACAAGCTGGTACTAGTGGATCCTGTCATGAGATGCTATCCCCCTTACCGTGTTCAGCGGGTACTCTATCACATAAATTTCATCATGTGCTTCGGGTATTGATTCTCATGTGCTATCATGTGCTTCTTGTGCTCTCGCCTTCGTGTGCGCGAGCTATTATCATGTACGTAGCGTGTTATGGTTGGATCCAATGGTATTAGTGGAGGAGGGGAGTAGGAGTTGGTTATGTGATCAAAGCCAAACAGTATTTATGTGTATGTCGGTTATGCAACTCACGCATAACGGAGTTATCGTAGTATTTTTCATGTGCAACCTAAGCCAATCACATAACGAACTTGTGCTCAAGACACTTAGCTAGTATTCATGTTTTCTCACCTGCAGTTACTTTTCCACTACTTATATTGTTCTCCAGTTTACTTTGCAGCTACTTTATCTGCTCTAGCATATATTTATTTCCTGTGCATCTTGTTTACTTTTCTATTGCTCGTCATATACACCTTACCATATATTTGGAGTTGCTTTCAGAGTTATGTACTTTGCTCCAGTCCTGACTGGGCATATTTTTTCTAGAGGATCCTGAGGATTACTGTCTGACGTTCTACGGGCCGGGTGTTGACGAGGGTTATGACCCCGAGATCGAGGAGGAGTGCGCCGAGGAGACGCCTATAGCGCCCTAGTTGGCTAGGTGGGATTTTCTGGGTTGTTCCCAGCTGTTTATTTGGATGATTGTACTTATTCTTTTGTTGCTGTGAGATATTGTAGCTATTATAGACTTAGACTATATTTTGGATATTGTCTTGCTCTCTTTGGTTCTGTTTCTTTGTTCATATCATATCGTGCTTTTATTCTTCCCCTAGTTATTATGATTGAGAGATTATATATATATTGCGTGGTTGCCCTCCTTTTGGAGAGGATTATTCATATATATATTGCGTGGTTGCCCTCCTTTTGGAGAGGTTATTGTGAGATTTTTGTGAGTTATATAGATAGATGGTTGACCTAGAACGGACCTTTACAGCGTTCTACCGTCGATTTTGCGGCGTAGGCTAGACGTACCCACGACTCATGCCCGATTTTTCGGGTGCGGGTCGTGACACGTTTTCCACAGTGACTGTCCATCATGCATTAGGATAGATGTCGCTTTGACTTGAATCTTTCTGCATGGGTCGAATAGCAGTATGATACAAGAATGGACTAAGCCTTGAATTCTGCATCATAGTTGAAATTCTTTTCTACTCACACAATGACATCAGCTGTGCTTCCGGTTGCACATTTAAGACCCCGTGCACGTCTGGTTTCGGTTTATGTATTTTGGTTGTCTACAAGTTTTTCCTCAAGAGACGACATGTATCTCTTTCGATACACTATATGTGAGTTCTTTTAAAGAGTCCTTGACATGAAGACTTATGCTTCCTTGCGGTGCTACGCAGCTATAACATGGCCTAAAGCTGAGGTTCACTCCCTCATGTGGTGTCATCCACTGTAGCGTGAGGTCTCAGCTCTTTGTAGTGCCAAACTACCCAGCATGAAACCTTGCGCTTCCTTGCAGTGTTACATCGTTGTGACATAGTTTCTGCCGAGGATTTATATCTTTTACCTTTGTGGTGTCATACCACTGTAATATGAGGTCATCGACATTTTTGTAGTGCTGCCTACCACTCTTAATTCTACAGTATTAGGCTACCTGCCTATGTGCTATGCTATGCCGCTATGACATAGCTTAATGCCGAGGATTTATATCTTTTTCCTCTGTGGTGTCACGCCACTATAGCATGGGATACAAGTCCCTTATAGTGCTGAAACTACGTGCTTCTTGTAATGTACACCGGATATTCACTCTGTCCGAGAACTCATTAAGACGTCAAAGCCATCCTCCTATAAGAAATGTTCTATTCAAGAACAAATAGTAGACAACAGTGGTTTCGGGTACGTATTTCATAATATCCCTGTGGACTATCCACTGTTCCTGATATTCTCCCGGTCAATGGTCCTCCTTTAAACCAATAGCTAGATGCCTAGTAGATTTTTCTTTGAACTAAAATCATAAAACTAAATGGTAGTATTGCAAAGAGATAATATCAGAGGTCCACCCAGCCCATATATGCTATGTCCTTGATTGTATACGATGTTAAGCCACTATGTCATGACCTAAAGCTGAGGTTTACTCTCTCTTGTGGTAACATGGCACTGTAACATGAAGTACTATCCTCCTTTATAGTTCTTGGGATCAGCTAGCGCATGAGGCCTTATATGAACGGATCTGCCAGACCCTCATGGCTCCGATCGTCAAATACTATAATAATCCACTCTAGGTGCGCTCATTCAGTATCCTGTACTGGTCCTTGAAGACTATCATAAACGGATTAGCCAGATTTACCTGACTCCGATAATTAAAGCACTGTAATGATCCACGCAATCTGTGCTCATTCAGTGTCCTGTGTTCTATCAACATAGTTGTCATAACCCGCACCCAAAAAAATTGGGCATGAGTCGTGTGTACGTCCAGCCTACGTCGCAACATCGGCGGTAGAACGCTGTCTAAGTCTACTATCTAGCTAACAATCTCGCACAATAATATAAGTACCTGTCAAGATCGAAGTGATCTTCAAGTTCTGCTAGCCAATCTAGAGCTACCACTGGGTCCTCAGTCCCGTTGAACGGGGTGTTGCAGACTTTCTTGAAGTGTCCCAAGTTGAAGGCAGTCACGTCCCTCGGCCTTGGAATTTGTGGCATCTCTACTTCAAGCACGGGCTGTTCCACCGGAGTCGTTCCTGTTGCGGCGGAATGGTTGGCAGCCAAAGTCTGAACGATTTGTTGCAGGGCATTGACCTGCTTCTGTTGGACTGAGAATCGGGTCTCTAGATTACTCTCGAGCTTGGCTTGGCGGGCATCGTCTCGTTGTCGTTGCGATTCTAACATTTGTATTACCCGCTCAAGCGGGTCGACTTGAGACATGCCTCGTTGGCTCCGAGAGCTTCCCGAAGTATCCGAACTACTTTCTTATGTTTCGTTCGGTGGTTGCGCTGCAGATTGCGCTGGTACCATTCCTTCAAAAGAAGGTAAATTACATAAGAATCATAATGTATTATGGACTTATTGCATGAACGTATCTCATTTTGGCCTAGCGAGTTCAAGAGTTCGCATAGGAATTTGATCGTTAAAGGAACTTTTTCAGCACGAAGTCTAAGGAACTTTGAATCTGTGCTCTGATACCACTATGTCACGACCCGATTCCGTAGAATCACTTGAGGCGTCCCCCGAATCGTGACCGCCGTACGGGCCTGGAGTTGCACCCGCACAAGGCTTTAATGATTTGCATAGCAAGCACATATTCAGAGTACGCAGATAAATTGAAACACAGATTTGAAACATAGAAAAGTTCTCTTTATTGATAATGAACATCTATTACAAACTCTTGAACGAGTTAGCTAATATGCCGAACGGCTTACAAAAGAGATGACTCAAAATAAGATAGCAGTCCTGTACATTACATCCCTTTATAAACTCAAAATGATAAAGACCTCCAGGCTGGAGGATAGCTTTGCCACGGAGCTGCATTTGTGTATGAAGAGTTGCAGCTTCGGACTTCAAAAGGCTTCAGGGGCGCGGTGAAGATGCGCCAACAGCTGGACTGGATCGGGAAGACGACTTCGGCTCCTCGCTCGGTTCACCTTGGTACGGAGAACCTGTTTCAACGAGGGTCAGCATATCGAAACATGCTGGTGAAGGCGAGCTAGCCTGACTATACCAATCAACACGTAGTTTAATAAAGCATGCATATTTGTGGGTTTCTATCTTGCCTTAGTTCATTTACAAGTAAGCAGCATATAGAATTTACTGAAAATGAACTTGTCACCGTTAGGTGGATTTTACCTGACCGTCTGAATTACCTGCACAATACTTACCATGCCTTCCCTGCCACGAAGACACAAGTTAGTATGCAACAGGTTTAAATATACATAGAGATCACTGGCGTGGTGCCACGAGGGACAGGTTATAGTCTTATGGCAAAGTGACGTGCAACGCGGGTGGCGAGCCCCGCTGCATAACACTTGCCGGGTAACATACGACTATACATACGTTCCGTCCGGATCGGATCGATCCCGGTGCCCCGGTAACCGTCCGCGGAACTCATAACATACCTTGTGCACAAGTTGTCCGTGATCGAATAGCACTCATAGAATAGTTCCATAGCATAACGGTTTGTATAGTCTTTCGGACAGTTTATTTCATAACAAGCATATTCCATACTTAGCACGATTCATAGCACAGTTATAAACGAACTAGCATTCAGGATGATAACCGTTCATAAGTTTAGTTGACAAGCATAATAAACCAAGTCTATTCTCTTTTATCTTGGTTTCTTTTATTATTACTTGGTATCGTTTGATCGGGGCGAAGGAGTGAAGCTTGGAAGCAGGGCTAGCTAATCGGGTTGGTAGCCACTCACTTAGATTTTGGAAAGAAGAAGAAAAGAGGCGCTTCACGACTCCGCTCGCAAGCCGCCTACTGCTCGTTCACCTGCACACGAACAGCTCGATTAATACTTCTTCCTCTCTTTCCAATCTCGGAATAGAAGTGCAAGTCAATGAACGAAAACAATAAAAACCATCGAAACCGTTCAAAGAAAACAAGCAAGTCCCAAAACCAACTCAAAGCACGAAAGCAACAAGCGACATCGAAAACCGAGGCAATAAAAGATAGCAGCGGAGAGGTACCTCCTGACTCTGCCGCTAAGCCGATCCTTGGGGCGCAGTCCACTGAATATGGGAATCGATTTCGAAAAAATAAATCCATAACGAGGACGAGTTCTTAATTCAATCTATCCCGATCGAATGATACCGTCTTGTGTTTCTTAGCCGCGCTCTCCGCACCGGGAGAACGGGGCGCTACAGTAACTACGGCTCACCGCACACTGGATGTGCGGTTGCTATCATTCCATATTAGACAAGAGGGGGTAATTCCAGTAATTCCAGATTGGGAATATTTATATGTCAACTCGAGTATTTTCCCGTCCCGACTAGTGCAAGTGAATCCAAGATCCGACACATACATCAAGTATGAGTCCAGCCAGAAACATGAGTGATGCCTGTAGTGAGTCATGATGTGATGTCAGTAGGTGATTCCAGAAATAGAGGCCAAAAATATGAAATATACGTATCGCAAGTAAATGAATCCAGAAATACTAGTCAGTATCATGCCAGAAAATTAGATAATATTATACAAGAAGCTGAATCATAATAATTATCAGATAATAAAAACTATCAGAGAATGTACTCGCCTGACGTCTTGAGCAACTGGCGATCCGAACTAGCGTCGCAAGGACCTATTATAAAAAGCAAGATTAAACAGGGTTCTAAAGAGTTAAACAGATATAAAATAACTAAAAGTAAGCTTCTAGAGTTGTTCTAGGTCAAACAGGTCAAACCAATAAAATCTGGATCAAAAAGTCAACTTTAGGCCAAAACTAGGTCAAAGGTTGACTTTGGCGGTCAACCGGGTCAACTACAGTCAACTCTAGGTAAAACTAGGGTGGCCCTAAAATTTTAGGTCAAAACTAGCTCATTAAGCTAGTAAACCCACAAACTCGCCTCCTTGAGATACCGGGATACCCTCGGTATCCGATACCTCAACCTACGCTATATACCCCACCTATACCCTCTAACATATATACTAGCACACACACACACACACACACACACACACACACACACACACACATATATATATATATATATATATATATATATATATATATATATATATATATATATATATATATATAACCAAGTCTAACCTCATTCCTAGGCAAAAACTCAATACCTTGGCCCGATGCCCAATACCTTGAGTATCTCAAGGTATTGTGATACCTCGCCTAACCCTCTCTAACTCTAACTAACTAGTTAACAATCTATATATATACATACTACCATATACTAATATATATATATATATATATATATATATATATATATATATATATATATATATATATATATATATATATATATATATATATATATATATATATATATATATATATATTACCCTCTAACTCAATATAACTTAGTATTAGGCTATACCTCAATACCTTCGATACCCCTATACCTCAATACCTTGGTATCTCAAGGTATTGAGATACCTTACTCTCTAACTCTAACTAACTATATATATATATATATATATATATATATATATATATATATATATATATATATATATATATATATATATATATATATATACAATGTATCTAGCTATATAGATATATGTATCTATATACATATCTATATATATTTACCAATCTCTATATATATATAACCATACATATATATACATATATCTATATCTATATGCACACACACACACACACACACACACACACACACACATATATATATATATATATATATATATATATATATATATATATATATATATATATATATATATATATATATATATAAAGGGGGGGGAGCTAGCTGCTGCTGCGGATACTGCGAAGTGCCGCTGCTGCTGCTGCTGCTGCTGTGACTGCTAATGCTGCGGCTACTGCTGCACTCTCTTCTCCCTGCCGCTGCTACTGCTGCTCTGCTTTCTCTTCTCCCTGGTGCTGCTGCTCTTCTCATCCTCTCTCCCTGTAAACTCCCTCAATTTATTCTGTAGATAGTTAGAGAGGACCAGGAAAATTTTTATAGGCCCGTTCTAAATTAATCCCAATGCCCATTAAATTAAACCCGTTCCTCACCCACATTACCCCATCGTCATACAATTTAATAAACGCAATTTTCGGCACAATTTTTGCGTTATTTCATGTGTTTATGCAAGTTTCCGAACTTAAGGGGCTAATGTGCAAATATAGCAAATAGGTGTCACTTCCTCATTGGTTTGGGCTAATGAAGAAAGCCTTCTTCCCTCTCTTGACCGGTCACAACCCCCCTATTTCTCTCATGGAAGCATCCATCCATCATAATAAATCTCAACCATCCATTCAAATAATTCCACTCATTTCTAGCCACACATTCACACACTCTCTCCTATTTAATTCTCCCCCCCCCCCTCACACACCTATCCCTAGGCCGGCCCTAATTTCTAGGAGCATTGGAAAACCCCCCTCCCCTCACTCTCTCTCCTCCCTCTCCCATTCGGCCGACCCTCCCTTCCTATTTCCTTTTCTTTTCTTCTTCTTCTTCTTCTTCTTCTTCTTCTTCTTCTTCTTCTTCCCTCCTACTTCACCATTTAATTCCCTACTTCACCAACACCTTCATTACTCCACCACCACCACCTCAGCCCCTTTCCACACCCCCACGGCCGTGCACAGCCCACACCCCCACGGCCACTGTACACAGCCTCTCCCCTCACCATTTCACCCTCACCACTTCATTCCACATCACCACCTCCACTTCATTTCTTCATCACCACCTTCATTACTTCTTCACCACCATCTTATTCAACTCTACCACCACCATCCAGTCCCACGACCACCACGAGCACCATCAACTCCGACGAGCTTGGTTGAGGTTCATTCCTTCACCTCTTTTACATTAAATTCCAGAATAATAATTATGTTTAAATAGGAAGTTTTAATTATGGAATGATGTTAATTATGGAGATATTTATATATTATTAGAGTGTATATTATGTGGATTAGTTTAGTATAATTTTTTGAACATGAATAATGTGTCATGGATATATGCAAGGGTGAAGGAAATAATAAATAAATTACATCTGGATTAATTACAATTTGAAAGAAGGATTCTTGAATATATATAAATGGTTAGTGTAGGTTTACGTTGCACTATGTGTTAAGATATACTTTGGTTATTTCAAATGAGATTTTAGGTGAATGCATATGAAAATTAGAATGACTTGCGGATGGGTTTAATGAGGATGACATAAGTTTAAATATTTATAGTGAGCATGTATCTCATATTTTGTAAAGTGAGACTGTGGATTAGAGGTTGTCTTCGACTTGAAATATAACAAATAAAAATTAAATTATGAATTCGAGGTAAAGTGAGTTTGTGACATTTAAATAAATAATCAGGATGTATGGTTCATGATAGAAATCATTAATTGAATTATAGAGAATTAAATTGAGGAGAGCTTATTGATGACAAGTTGATTTTGACTATCGTACCGATAGTCAACGGTAGTCAACCCCCTAGTGTCTAGTCTCTGATAGTTGTAGCTGAGACTGAGTCTAGGTGTAGATATGTGTAGCACACCTGTCTGTTGTAAAATAGATTATTGATTCTAGTTTGTAATTCATCTCTAGGTATTGCGGGACCTGAGGACTTGGATGCAGTACCCGATCCCCGTCATCAGCAGCCGCACGCAGGCAAGTGTACCTTGCCACCCTGTATTTCAGTTTACAGATATTTATTGTTTCGTATGTACATTGTGCACATAGTTATATTGACGTTCGGTACTTCGCGTCCGGTTCACAACCGGGTGAAGACGTACGTCGTAGCATCCTAGGAAGATTGTCGGATGATTCGTAGTATCTCGATATGCGTACCTGAGTTTATCGACACCCCAGGACACACTCATACACTGTGATCGTGCCAGATTCCTGTATCCTGATACTGACATCATACCAGAGACTGGGACGACCTTAGGATCGCGTCTGTTGAGTTATTTTTTCTTGTGTTGAGACTGTAGTTAGAGGTTCAGGTTCAACGCACAATCATTGACCGCTTGGGAAGGGGAAGACAGTTACTAGACGCTTGGGCTACTCTGCACGCACTTATATATATGTAATATTTTCTAGTGATACCTGTATCTAGTGTAACTGTTTCACCCGTGTGACTCTTTGCCCGGAGCTGTGGTACGTGCCGTGTGTTTTCGTGTCCGGAGCTACGGTTTTACTTTGGACGGCCCACGTGTCGAACGTTGTCTTTAAACTGTGTCACACTAGTTGTTTATGATAGAGTACCCTGTCGTGTACTTGTACTTTCTGTTTACTTGGCATGTTATATTTCTGTACCTTGTTACGTCCTTCTGAGGACCTGGTTCCCTGCCAGTTTTGCAGCATAGGCGATTACGGAGCGCTTGGAGATACTGAAGGAGTGGCATATCTTGCGAGCATGGTACCAGGTACTCACATTATATCTACCGGTATTATGGTTATTTACATTGATTATTCACCTGCTGTTGTAGCCTAGTTTTGTAGACTCATACTTCTTCTCGAGTCTATTCGAGTTAGTGTGTTATTGGGCGGCCGACCTTATCACATTTAACTCTTTCTTGTATACTGTTGTACATTGTGGATTGAGACATAGAGGTTTACATTTATGGAAAATTCTAGATAGTGCCCTTTTATATTACAGCTTATACGTATTCGAGTCAGACCAGAGTTTGGTCGAATGCGTAGCTGGCGTGCCACATATTCCTGGTCCTACGTATTTTGGGACCGGGGCGTGACATGTTTTTGTGGTGGCCCATGCAGGTCCGATTTAAATCGTCTTGGTCACCTGACTGTGCCAAGCGAGCCTGCAAATTAGGAATAGATGTTATGATTATTGAGTAGGATCTCAATCCATAATCGATTTTAAAACTCTTTGTATGTGATTATCGCCCTTGAATTTCCACTTTGCATTCGTTCAATCTTCGTCAATGTCGCTATCCTTGTTTCTCGTCCCCTATTGTTCGGGAAGACGAATGTTTGTGACTGATGATTCCCTCCAGAAGAAGATTGAAGATCAGAAGGCAGGAGACAGAATTCGTATACCTTTCTATGAGAAGAATGTTACCCTATTAGGATAGATTGAAGGGTTCTTTGGATTCTAGAACTAGTATGAAAGGGTAGCAAGAGAATTGGAACCAGTAGTACCCTAGTCGTACTTGAGATAGCAGTGATCTTGGGAGTACTGAGAGCTAGAAGGATTGTTGATCATGACCTAAAATGATTTATGTGAATGCATAGCCTAATGATGAAAACTAGTGGTTGTATATGATAGCAATACCAGGAATGATATTATGGACTAGAGGAGATAAAATTTCAAGCTCTCACTTGGAAATAAAATGATGGAAATTTTAGTATATGAATATTAGTATGATTGTTGACATCATTATTATAATTTTAATGATGACTTGGAGAGAGAAATAACGAAAAAAAAAGAAATTCGAGGAATAAAATTTTAGGGAAGACCTTGAGGAGAAGAGAAATTATACATTAGGCAAGAAGGAATTTTTCTTTTGGAGGATTATTGTGGTAAACAGAACAGGAGAATTTATTTTGAGAATAAGTCTGGACGATGACACCGTCCTAGCATGAGTTGATTGAGCCAATACCACGCGACACTCGATTGTCGACGTAGTTGCATTTGTATTTTTAGGCCACCAGGTTACCCTGAGTTGAGTTCAGGGAGCCTAGGAGTATGGTGTCCATCTACCTTAGGGGTATACAATTCAGGAGGTGAACCAGTGTACCACCATGTTATAGCAGAGTTGAGGATGTTTTCTAGATAATCTTTTAGGCCTGCCACCTGACAGAAAGAGTTTGTTACAGAGTTGACTCCAAGAGCCGAGCCGATTATTTTTCCGTCTTCGGACTAGCACCGACAGAGTTTGGTTGAGTTAAAAGTCCATAATAGAGGACCTCTTAGACAAGGGTTTCGGTCGGGCTAGTATTTTCCATGAGAAGCAACCATCTTATAGTACCGAAGAAGGACGAGACGGTACGTCTGCATATTGATTTCAGGGACGGTATGTTTGTGTATCGAATTATAGGATTTAATGCAGTAACGGTAAAGAACAAGTACCCATTGCCGCAAATCAAAGATTTATTTAAATCAGCTAAGTGGCACATATGTATTTTGAAGATCGATCTCAGATCCAGCTATCATCAGATCTAGGTTCGGAGAGAGGCCATTCCTAAGGCGACATTCCGGATGTAGTATGGATACTATGAGTTTTTAGTCATGCCGTTTGGTTTAACCAACGCGCCGGCAGTATTCATGTGTTTGATGAACAATGTGTTCCACCAGTACTTAGATAAGTTCGTGGTGGTATTTATAGACGATATCCTGATATATTCCAAGAGCCAGGAGGAGCATGAGCGACATCTCAGGATTGTGTTGGAGACACTGAGACATGAGAGGCTGTACGCCAAACTCAGCAAATATGAGTTTTGCATGGATAGGGTACCATTTCTGGGACACATAATCACCGGGGATGGACAATCAGTTGATCCGGAGAAGATAACTGCAGTAGAAACCTGGCCTACCCCTACATCAGTTACGGAGGTTAGGAGTTTCCTCGGACTTGCCGGATATTACCGGAGGTTCGTGAAAAACTTTTCGAGGATAGCTGCGCCTATGACGCGACTGACGCATAAGGGCAAAAAGTTTATCTGGACCGACGAGTGTCAGGCGACTTTCAACGAGCTGAAGAAGCGTCTGACATCGGCACCGATTTTGACACTACCTTCAGGATCAGGAGGATTTGTAGTGTACAGTGATACGTCAGGGAGCGGATTGGAATGTGTACTGATGCAACACGGCAAGGAGATAGCCTACGCATCGAGACAGCTGAAAGTTCATGAGAATAACTATCCGACGCACGACTTGGAGCTAGCTGCGGTGATATTTGCACTAAAGCTATGGAGAAATTACCTTTATGGTGAGTGTGTTGAGATTTATACAGATCATAAAAGCCTGAAGTACGTCTACACGCAGAAGGAGCTCAATATGAGGCAGAGATGTTGGCTAGAGCTGATGACAGATTATGATATTGAGATACAGTACCACCCTGGCAAGGCAAACGTCGTAGCAAATGCCTTAAGCAGGAAGCCCATGGCATACTTTCTGACGACGCAGCGACGGTTGCTAGAGGATCTCCAGGAGCTTGGGATAGAGATCGTATTGCCAGGCATAGATGGAAAGATGGCCAGTCTTGAGGTTCAGTCTACTTTGATTGAGAGGATCAAGGCAGCATTGCCTACAGATGCGAGATTTCGACGTCTGCGAGAGAGAACAGAAGTCGGCATGCAGATGTGACTCAGGATTCATGAAGACGGAACGCTGAGGTACGGAGATCGCCTATATGTTCCGAGTGGCAAGCTACGCCAAGAGTTGATGACCGAGGCACATAGCTCAATTTATTCCATTCATCCAGGGGGTACGATGATGTACCGAGATTCGAGGCAACATTACTGGTAGTATGGGATAAAGAGAAAAATTGCAAGATTCGTGACAAAATGTTTAGTTTGTCAGCAAGTCAAGACTGAACATCAGAGGACTGCAGGACTATTGTAGTCGCACCCCATTCTCGAGTGAAAGTGGGAACACATTACCATAGACTTCGTCACAGGATTTCTGCGAAGCCCTAGCGGGAAGGATGCAGTTTGGGTTGTCGTAGACAGACTCACCAAGTCTGCACATTTCTTGCCCTTCAGAGTTGGGCAATCCACAGAGATACTAGCTGACATGTATATGAGACAGATAGTACGATTACATGGAGTGTCTGTCAGCATCGTATCGGATCGTGATTCCAAATTCACGTCATATTTTTGGCGGAGCATGCAGGAGAGCTTAGGAACTCGTCTCAAGTTTAGCACTGCGTATCATCCACAGACTGGTGGACAGTCAGAGCGCACGATACAGATATTAGAGGATATGTTGCGAGCGTGCATGATTGATTTTGGAGGATCTTGGGAGGACCATCTACACTTGGTGGAATTCTCCTACAATAACAGTTACCAGGCCAGCATACAGATGGCACCCTATGAGGCACTGTACGACAGGAAATATAGGTCACCAGTTTGTTGGAGTGACATGGGAGAGCGTCAGATACTTGGTCCGAAATTGGTGACACAGACAGTAGAGAAGGTCAAGCAGATTCAGAGCCACCTGTGTGCCGCACAGGACAGACAGAAGCACTGGGCAGATACGCACCGCAGGCCATTGGAGTTCAAGGAGGGTGACCACGTATTTTTGAGGATATCGCCCACTCGTGGTACCATCAGATTCAGAGGCAGAGGCAAGCTGAGTTCGAGGTATATCGGACCTTTTGACATTCTGGAACGAGTTGGCGAAGTGGCTTACCGTCTTGCATTACCTCCATCATTAGAGGGAGTACATGACGTATTTCACGTATCGCAGCTGAGGAGATATATCGCAGACCCTAGCCACGTGCTTGATCAATCGGAGGTTACAGTCGGGCCTAGTCTGTCTTACGTAGAGCATCCAGTTGAGATTCTCGATCGTAGCGAGAAGACTTTGAGAGGACAGACGATTGGACTGGTCAGAGTGGCATGGAAGCACCATTCACCAGGCGAGTCTACTTGGGAGCGCGAGAATTCTATTCGGCAGCGATTCACGTACTTATTTGAGGAGCAAGGTACAAATTTACGTACGGCAATTTAAATACTAGTTATTTTAAATTCTGTTAGATATTATCGTGCTTTACTTTTAATTTCGGGGACGAAATTTTTCTAAGTTAGGAAGAATGTAAACCCCCTCAATTTATTCTGTAGATAGTTAGAGAGGACCAAGAAAATTTTTATAGAAAATATTGAGGTTTAGAGTAGAGTATATTTATCTGAAATTTTAATCTAATTAATTAAAACCCTTGGCGCGCACTATCGTTGTCTAATTATTCGGAGCCCATTTTTAGCCCATAAATTCTATAAAAATATTGTACTTCTGACTAGACCCGCCAAATTAGGCACTGGACTTTTCTGTCATAAAAAGTCAGATTCCGTTGTGCTCTAAATTAATTGCACAATTTTTCGAATTCAAAATCCATATTTAATTCAGTGTCGGACTCCTGTGTCGTTACTCTAAATTTTGGGATACCAACTTAACCCGTTGAGCCGGACCAACAAAAGGGTCCAAGACTGACTCCAAGCTCCCACCATTTTTGGCTTTTGCGCCATTTCCGGATTTTGACCCCAAGTGCCCCAAATTAAATTAAATTCGCGGGACGCTTATTTCTATTTAATTCGGGATTACCAACTTGGTAAATCCTATTTAAATTCTAAATTAATCCCAATGCCCATTTAGTTAAACTCGTTCCTCACCCATATTACCCCATCGTCATATAATTTAATAAACGCAATTTTCGGCACAATTTTTGTGTTATTTCATGTGTTTATGCAAGTTTTCGAAC